>JAWMRA010000162.1:34285544-34304054 GCA_035584735.1 Pseudotriccus pelzelni
AGTGGGCACAGCCCCAAGGCTGCCAGAGCTCCAGGAGGGTTTGGACAACGCTCTGAAGGACAGGGTGGGATTGTTGGGGTGTCTGTGCAGGGCCAGGGGTTGGACTGGGTGATCCTTGTGGGTCCCTCCCAGCTCAGGATAATCTGTGATTCTACGAACTCTGCTTCATTCTGCCTCCAGAATTCGGAGCTTTTCACTTGTCCCTTGAGTTGAGATTTTCTTCAGAGGACTTGTTACAGAACCATCGGCGATTTTCCACCTTCTAACGCCGAAATAAGGAACAGGGAGGGAGGGGAGAACAGCAGCCTCAGCCCGCAGCTTGTCCATCCCCTGGGCGAGGATCCCTCCGGGCAGGGCTGCTGGCCCGGGGAGCGGGTGAAGTGCCAGCTCCCAGATTTAGCCGGGAAGACAAAAGAGCAGCGCTTTGCCCCGGGGGTTGCAGCTGCCTCCTGCCACTCCGACGTCCCCGGGGCCAGCCGGGACCGCAGCGCTCCCCTGTCATCGCCGCGACATCTGCGGCACAGCCCTCCCCCGTTCGTTATCTACAGCTATCGGGGGTGTTATCTGGAAAAGCCGAGATAGCCGAGGGGACGGCGCGGCGTTGGGCACAGGTGGCCGGCACGGGGAGACCTTTGAAACGGTGTTGAAATCCCGCTGTTTGATCTGACAGCGTTCGCACGCAGGAGGCCGAGATAACGAGGTCCCGGAGTGGCTGTTTGACACAAACAGGGGGGATCAGCTGGGTTATGAACAGCAGCGAGGCTGAAGGCGGTGTGGTCAGCACAGGCTGATGAGGGAGGGAGGGAGGGAGGGAGAGAGGGATGACACATTCCTTGCACAGCTCCAGTGAAGTTCAGTAGCATCAACATCTCCTTCCAAGCTTCTCCCGAGAGAAACAGGTTTAGAAGGGTTGATCTTCCTGTTAAACTGAGGAGCTGACTCATGAGACAAGAACCAATGTCCTTCTGCTTAGAACATCGAGGCCTAAAAGATAAACATTGACTAAGCCATGGTGAGAGCAGGAAATTGGGAATATTGGAGTCAGCCACCTCCTCAGGACACGGCTCAGAGCCTCCCTCCTGCCTGTAATCCCTGACCATCCCAGCTGCTGCTGGGAGGGGTGGAACAGGCAGGCTGGGATGGGGCTGGAATCATTCCTGCCATGCACAGCCTTTCTGTGCACTCAGAGGACACGTAGCCTTGAAGGTGTTTAAGGTTCCTGAGGGCAGAGATGGATGGCTCAGCTCTGGGAGCCTTTGCATCATTAGGAACCTACAGACGTTCCGAAAACCCATGCCCAGACTTTCTGCACGTCAGTTTACCTCTCTCCTCCACCACAGTGATACATTTATCCCAGTCTGCACATGGCCAGGCCCTGTGGCAGGGGGGCTGCAGCTTGAACAGGCTTTTAAAATAGAGAATAGTGGGTTTTTTAACAGCACCTTCAAATGCTCTCCCAAAGCCCCTGATCCTTCCACACCAGGCTGCTCATACTGATCCTGTGCTGGGGGTTGTGTTTCACAACATAAGCCAAAATGTTGACATTATGGCATTTGATTATTCCCCGAGCAGCATCACTGGGAATGCTGTTGACAGGAGATATGCAGCCCAGAGGCAACTCTGAATAAGGTAAATCACTGGCTTTAAAAGCCTCTCCAGGGGGGGCTTCATGGGGCAAAATGTTACCCCTGGGGTCTCAAAACCCTTGGAATCAACCCAGCTGGGCTGCTGCAGCTCCTGGAGCTGCAGAGTTTCTCTGCGTGTTGGTTTTTTGGGGCACGGAGCACGGGACACAGATCAAAGGACATTCCACAAACCCCCTGGGACCGAATGGTATGAGGGGCAGTGAGGAATGGAAATGTCCCTCTGGGCTCTGCCCAAACCCTGTGTGTATTTAAACCTCTCAAAGCCTGGGCCGTGACAGCTCCACACCACACCTGGACCTTGTGGCCTCACCTGACGTGGCCACAGGGCTTTGTCAGCTCTTGCTGCTGCAGTTCAGAGCTGAACCTTTGCCCAGAAAGTTTCTGAAAGTTACTCCTTTAATCCTGGGTTGAATCATCAAAAAATCTTTGCTTCACAAGGCTGGGGCTGATTTGCAAAATCACCCCAAAACAAGAGGAGTTCAGCCTTTGGCTTCAGCCTCCCTGGAGTCACAAAACACCCTAGAGCACTTAGAGTGAGAACTTCTGGTTAGCCTTTGGCTCTTTGAGCAAATACTTCCCCATACCATTCAAACCTGGCTTATCCCTATAAATGGTTTCAGTTCTCCTCTAAAACTGATGTCAGCAGACGCTTTTTTTTTTTCCCACCACAGCAGTGGAAATCAACAGGCTGAACTCTGCCTTCCTCTGGATGAAAAATAATTTCCTCCTCTGCCCCCTGAACAAGAAGAATTTAGATTGATTTTTATTTTTTTTTTGGTGACTGTGCAAGTGCTAAAGGCTTTAAAGAGCACAGCAGGGCAAATTTCACAGAACTGCTGCCATCAGGAGCTGTTCCCCAGTTTCAGTGACTAAGTCCATTCCAGGAAAGCAGCCTACTGTTTTCCAAGAATTATATATCCACCAATTTGTAACATGATGCATTTAATTCTTTTAGGTTTGCATCCCTGAATTTCTTCAAATGGATTTTTGGTAGAGGGCAAAGGCAGTTTCTGTTGGCAAATTTTGCTAAACTTTCAGCAAACTGAATCTGGAATTTGAACCTGAATCTTAACTCAGCTTTTGAAGTAACCCAATTCATAATAAATTCGAAGAATGTGCAAGAAAGAAGTGAAAAGACACAATATTGGAGTGACCCAAGCAGTAATTATGCCAATAAAGGTCCCAGTCTCCACGATGGGACAGTCTGACCACCCTGTGCCGCGTTAGCCCATCCAGCACGAGCTGCATTTATTGTGTTGCTTCTGTCCCACGCAAGAAAACATTTCAAATCCGCATTTTAACATCGCTGCCATCCTAACAAAATTCTGCGTTCCCATCCTCATCCCCCTGCAGTTTTAACTCCAGATCCCTGAAGAACACGGTGAGAGCAGTGCCCGGGACGGTGCGTGTGCAGCTCAGCAGCTTGGCTGCCGGGAACATTTCCGTGCCTGGAGTCTCTGGGAGCTGCACTTTGCTTGCAGGACGCGGGAAAGGATCTGGCAGCATCCACTGCTCCGCGTTGTCCTCTGCGGGAGAGCCGTTCCCGGTCCGGACGGAGGAGAGGAGGGATGCTGAGAGCTCCTCCTCTGCAGCTGCCGGCAGGAGCAGTGGCAGCCCTGCCGCCTGTTGTCTGTAGCATCCTCCTTGTTTCAGCCAAGACAGGGATAACCGGGGCGCTGGATTTTCCCCGCTGTCCCTCTGCGGCAGCAGCAGCTCTGTTTGCCCAGGGCTGCCCTGGAAGGGAACTGTCCCCGTTCTGTCCCTGCTGCCCCACAGTGCCACGCTGGGCTGCTGTTCTTTGTAATCCCAGCTCTTTCCCAGCTCCTGGGCGAGCTCTCCCTCAACCACGCGGCCCGGAGAGGCTTCCCGAGGCACCCGGCGTGGCTGCAAGTTCTGGTACTGGCGGTCCGCGCCGTCGAGGCACACCCCGTAGCTCAGGGGCAGGGGTTTGCCGGGCGGGGCACCGGCAGCGCTTTGCTCGGCCTTTTGGGGAGCGTAACCCGTGGGAGCTGCAGGTCCCGGGCAGGACGGCTGAGGGGGCGGCTGGGATGCCGAGACCTCTGGCCGCGGCTGGAAGCCACTTTCTCGGGGGCAGGGACACCGCGGTGGCTCCAGCGCCCGGTCCAGCTGTTGGCTGATCTGCGGCAGCTGCACCTCGGGCACGAAAAGCGACGGTTTGGATAAACTGATGGGCTTTATGATGTGCTCCACTGTCAGCGTGAGAGGCTGGAACGACGAAATCCCTCTGAAGTCCTGTTTGGAGTAGACAAACAAGCAGGAGTTACTTTTTTGGTTCTTTTAAAATTTTCTTTGGAGAAGCGTCAGGAAGAGCCAGTAACAACCAGCAGGGATCTGCTCTGCTGACAAAAGAACTCTTTTTTTTTTTTTTTTTCCTGGGGAATGACCCTTCACGGGGGATACAGACAGCTCTCACTGCGTATCAACCAAAACACGAGGAAGGAAAACCCCTCCTTTAACTCATGCAAAATTTAAGCCTGAGCCCTGGAGCGTGAAAATAATCTCATTTATTCTCCCTTAAGCTCATTTCACATGGAGGTGAAGGATAGGTGAGAAACCTGGATCTTTCAGGTCCCTCCCAACCCAAACTGTCCTGGGATTTCATGATCCTGAAGCCCTGCTGCAGGGGCTGAAGGACACTCACCAAAGCCATGGGCTGGGCACTGTGTTGTTTGACGTATTTGTAGATCACGTAAGCAGTGGCAGCAAACACCAGCCCAGCACAGAACCCCAGGGCCACCAGGCTGTAGAGAACCCATGTCTTGTCTGGTCAGGAGGGAAGACAAAAAGTGGAAAGATTGCTTGGGTTAGAAAAACTGCGCCAGGTTAGCTGAACGGTGTTATAGGTTTCGTCTCATAGCGCTTAATTTTTAAATTATTTAAGTCGGTGTATTTCGTGTAGCCCGTGCCCTGGCTGGACTTTTCAATCAGCAGAGTTAACAGCCTTACCTTCCAGTGTTTTAACCCAAAACACTTGAGATTTGCTGCTTCTCTGGAGGAGAGATATATAAACTGTTCCATTATACTCCGTGTCTGGGTCCAAGTCGGAAACTTCAAATTCTTTGTTGTGCTCATTCTTTGTCCGCTGTTGAAAGCAAAGGTAAATCTGTGTTTTAAAAACCTTAAATGCTACATTTTCTTCAAATCTGCTTGCAAAATTCAGCATAAAGCATTATTTTACTGATAAGGTGTTTGGGCGCTATAATTATTTTCTACGTATGGAATTCTAAATATTTATATCCTTTGGTCTGTAATTTTGAACTAATTAACTCATTTTTTTTTAGCCACCACTGGTTCTATTTTTTGCTGCTTACACAGCACCCTTGGAAACTCCAGTTTCTCTTCCAGAATTTAAGAGGAACGCTTGAAGCTCCTGTTGTCTGCCGAGAGCCAAAGACTACGAGACCCTCCCTTTCCCATCAGAAATCTCCTCCATCACGTCTGAGCTCTGAGATCCTCCTCCACCTGACCCGACGTGTGATCTGCAGAACCACAGGCCGGTGCCTGAGGTTGTGCTTTACCTGCAGGCGCGTCCTCTGGTTGAATATTGTCAGGTGATAATCAACAGCCCCAAATTTGCTGTAAATGTCCTCCACGGTGAGCTGACGGTCGTCCTCCCCCCTCAGGGGGGTGTAGGGGGGCCGGATGAGAAACTTTATGGACCGTACATGGGGAACATATTCCACTTGTGGTGCTCCTATAGCAGCTGGGGAAGACCCAAAGGGCAGTGTCAGCTGTGAAGGTTGAAGCTGATAATTATCAGGTCATCTTAAACGCCCCACCCCAAAGCCACTGAAATTGTTACTTCTGTTCATGCACAAGAGGGGTTTGAGCTGCAGGAGCACGGGAAAAGTCAGGCAACTGGAGATGCAGGTGCTCTGGGGCTCCGCCACACTCAGCCAGTGGTTGTTCTGAGGAGTTCTTGCCCCAGGCTTTTCCTCAGGACCCTGTTCTCAGTGATTCCATGTTGCATTCCTGTCCCTCCCAGGCATATCCTCCTCTGGGTGTGATGGTGTGAAATCCCACCACAGGGTGCTCAGGTAAAACTCCTGTTCCCAACCTATGCCAGACTTTACAGTGATTCACTTCTTTTGTGTCTACACTCATCCTTAGTGACAGGCACAGGTTACACCCAACATTAAACAGAGGTTTAAAACCCTGGCTCCAACAGCAGCTCTAAGAGCAGCAGTTGGATTGCTCCATGGACACGTAGGTTGGAAACAAGAAGCTGCAAAGAACAGCTCTGGGAGGCAGGATCACCTCGTGCCTGACGCCCACCCTGCAATGAGAGGGACTGTTTATTGACCAGAGCAGCCTGGGGATCCTTCACAGCTTATTTGGTGCAAAGATCTGAAGGCTCTTCACGATCATTGACTGGTGATGGAGCCTTGAATTATTCTGGATGAACATGCAGTCGGAAGGGTTCAGTCACAGAGCCAATAATGCTTCCAAAGGCTGTGTTGAGTGTCTGTGGGAGGGCTCACTTAGGGGTTGGGAACATGAAGTATCCATGCGGCTGGATGCTCATCCCAGTTTTCAGGAGCTCACATTTCATAGCTCCTGGGACCTGTCTCAGGTTGTATCTCACTAGTTTCCTTCTGCCTCTCACCAGCCTTAACAGCAGCTCTTCCTTCAAGGGCACAGAGCCACGGGATCGCAGAATCACAGAATCAGACTTCACCTGGCTTTTCCCTTTTTCCCCTGTAGCCCCACTTGGGACGCCGGACCAAACCTTCGTCCCTTCCCTCCCTCCCCAGCCAGCGCTGAGCCTCCCAACCCTGAGATCGGGGAGGGGGGAGCTGCTGCCCTGAACACCGCCGGGACCGGGACTCGGCTCCCCAGCAAGCTCTGGGGGCTTTGGGGAAGGGCACCTACTCTCTTTCCTGGGCTCGAACCTCTCGGAGCGCACCCAGCTGGAGGAGCAGCCGGGCCGGCCCGTGGCCCTCACGCGGGCGTAGTAATGCTCCGCCACGTTCTCCGTCTCGCGAGTGAGGTTGCAGGAGTGCTGGCTGATACTCTGGCACCCGGCCTTGGGAAGCCAGGATTTTTCTCCATACCTGTTTTAAAAACAAACAAACAAACAAACAAAGAAACAGACGAACGCAGAAGCTTTCGGTTTGTTTGGTAGGGCAGAAGCGGAGGAGGACAGCTGTTCTCGTCGGTGTGGACAGGCGAGGGAATGACGGAAGGGAGAAGGAAGTTGCTGAAGGCAAAGAGTGGCTCAGGAAGGGAGTAAAGTTGGCAGCCCAAGATGTAAAATATTTGCCTAACTGAGCATCATGTAGCACTCTGAATAATCCTGTCCTTCACTGAGCTCTTCTCCCAGCTGAGCCATTTCCGTAAGGGTAAAACAGGCGGGAGAAACAGCCAAGCCAGTTTTTGTTCCCTCTCCCTCCCTACGAACAGCACAGCTCCAAAAAGAAGCAAACTTCACGTACTGTTTGTATTGGACATCAAATACAGTGCCAGGGGGAATATCTGCTTCTGTTTCCCAGGTCAGGATGTTCTCAAAGTTCGTGGAAGAAAACACCACGCGTTTCAGACAGGGCGATCTCCCTGTCGTCACAATACCTGGAGGGGCAAAGAAATTGGTATTAAAAAGCATATTCTGGCATCTCAGCCCTCAGATGAACGTGGGTCTGGTGCTTTTTAGCGAACAGAAATATCAGGGATGCCACTTCCTGATATTTTGCTACAGCTGGGCTGCAAAGGAGAAGCTGGAGCAGAACAAGACTTCAAAACCCTGCACACATCACCACATAAACACCTTGCAGATGGTTGACACACCCCAAAGAAATGTACGTCAGGAGGTTACACAGAAAGGCCTCAAAAACTTAAGTCAGAGGGAGAATCCTGGAATATCTTATCAGGTTTCTTTTAAAGCAGTTAAAACAAAACCGGTAAAACAAGAATATTGGTAAAATAAGAATAATAACCTGTTTTCAAGCCCAGAATCATGTCTGTGAATGCCTCTGCTTTCTGCCCCTACTTAGGGAAGTGGCCTGCAGAGCTCAGTTTCACATCCCTGGAGATGTGGCTGCCTCGACCCCTCCTGCTCCGTGTCTTATTGGGTGGATCTGCCCAGAGCGACACGCAGGGACCTGATGTCTGGACTCTGAGCTGGGTGTGCCAGGCTGAAAGCAAACAACTCTCCCAGCTCCCTGCTCTCCAAGCCCTGCTCCTCTGCCCCACGGAGGATGAGCTCTGGCTTTGGTGAGCAGGGATGTCACCCGTCCCTGACCAACGTGGCCCTGTAGAGCAGGACACAACCACAGTCCCCCCCTGCAGCAAACTGGCTCTCAGCAGGAGCTGCAGAAATGTCCTACAGACTTTTGTCTCCTGCCCTGAGAATAAACACTGCAAAATTTCCCAGGGCTGAGTCACAAGGTTCTAAATTGCAGGGCGACCTTCAGGACTTGTAAGCTCTCTGTAAGTTCAATTTATAGACAGATCCTCAAAGGCAGGTCATTTATACGTCACTCAGCTCGGTTTGTGGCGTTGATAAACAGCTGGAACACGGGTGGGCTGAAGCCTGTGCTTGCTGAGAGTGAATAGTCCCACCATGGTGCTCAAAATCAATGAGATGCCTTGTTAAAAAAAGGGGCCAGCAAGTGAAAGCGGGGAGGGAGAACTGCGGACAGGATGGGGGTGACTGGGACAAGATCCCATTGAGCAGCTGTGGAGGAGCAGAGGCTGAATCCCATCTCGATCCTGCTCCAAGCTGTCCCTCCAGCTGCCTCCGTGGAGCAGAGCTGAGTGCCAGCAGTGAGACCCGCCAGCTGTAGGGCAGCACAGCCAGGCAGAAAGGCACAGATCCCTCCTCAGGGTTGTGTGTGGCATTTGGGCAGGGAAATGACACAGGAATGGACTGAAATCTAGTCCAGCTCGTGCCCTGATTTCATCACCTGCCTCTGCTCCTTCAAGGCTCAGCACCCCCATCCTGGGCGAGGGGGTCCCTGTCTGAGCACATTGAAAACTGAGTCACCAATACCCTGATGGTATCAGGAGTAGGAAGTCTCTGTGTTCCCACATCTATCCACACTAAAACTGTTATGCAAAGCAGTGTAACACAAGCACAGTCAAGTGTGGGCAGGGGAAAACCAGGATATTTCACAGTAGGACAGACCTTCTGTCCTAGGAGTTTCTGAAGGCGCCTTCCCTGCGGTGTAAGAGCACAGGCAGGAGCAGATAATGACAAGCTGGAGCTTGGAAACAGCAAGTTCATCCTTCATTATCCCAGCAGTGAGATTGCCACATCTGGAGTAAGATTAAATGGCGTTTAGAGGGTAGATTTAGAATTAGAAATAAGGGAGAAATTGTCCCCTGTGAGGGTGGGGAGGTCCTGGCACAGGTTTGCCCAGAGAAGCTGTGGCTGCCCCATCCCTGGAAGTGTCCAAGACCAGGTTGGACGGGGCTTGGAGCAACCTGGGCTTGTGGAAAGTGTCCCTGCCCATGGCAGGGGGTGGAACTGGATGATCTTTAAGCTCCCTTCCAACCCAAACCAGTCTGAGATTCAGTGATCTTGAAAGGTGAAGAAATTGTACAGTGATTGTACCTACAAAACCCTGGGTGTGGTGCTGTTTGGGAGCTGTAGAGCACAATCAGGGCCTTCCTGCTGGGTTTAATTCCAGAATAAAATGGAAGAAAACAGAGGGGAATTGAACTTTTGCTGGGAGATGCCCTAACGGGTCTCGATGTAAAGGGTTTGAGGGGATTCAGGGTGAGAGACAACAGAACCAGGGATGGCTTTGGAAACCCAGTTGTTGTTGGGTGAAACTCTTGGACGCAACCAGAGCTGAGTGGGTAAATAAGGGGTTTTAGTTGGGGAAGAAGTCATAGAATCATGGAATGGTTTGGGCTGGAAGGGGCCTTAAAGCCCATCCAGTTTCACCCCCTGCCATGGGAAAGGACACCTTCTGCTAGCCCAGGTTGCTCCAAGTCCCATCCAGCCTAGCACTGAAGTCCTGTCTGATGTTTATAAACACCCCTGCTTAGATTTAACCGGGGATGCCGGATCCCTTTTGGCTGTGGCCATGTTACGTCTGTGTAACCCTGACACAGGTGAGTCATTCTCAGGAGCCACAGGAGGGGAACAAGTTTTAAAATATTTATGTGGAGCTGGGGGTCTTTTCCCCCTTGCTTTCCACTGAGAGTTATCTCATCCTACACCTGAAGCAGAGATAAATCTGCATTTAAAATACTCCGAGAGTTTCAGGAGCACTCATTCCTGTGCTGTATCAAACCAGTGGACCCAGGTCTTCAGCTTGGCTGTATATTTTGTGTCTCTGGTGTTGCTCAGTCATCTCTGGGCAGTTTTTATCCCCCTGAAAGCATCTGACAGAAAGAGAGAGGGGGGTCTCTGTGGGCAGATGAGCTCTGAAGATTCCTGCCTGAAGGCACAGGGACCTGCCCTGTGAGCTTGTGCTCTGGATTAGTCATTCTTCCGTGTCAGCTGTACCGACTGTTTGGGAAACGGAGCCTGAAATTATTGGTGGAACACAATTTAACTTCAGTGCTTCCTTCCCACAGGAAACAAAAGGGTGTTTTTTTAGCAAACAATGGGTTGATGGGCCTTTTCTTTCTTTCACAGAGTTTAAGGTCACTCACCTTAGGCCGCTGGTAGATTTTAATGCTTGCTGGCAAGTTGTGTGGATGCTTTGTGGCTTCATCATGGGAGAGCTGCTTGGCAGTGGTTCCCCCAGACATCTGCAGGGTGGAGAGACACTCTCCCACTGCTGCGTGGGCTCCTGGGACTGGATCACTGCTGAGGGATTCACCACGACTTGAAGGCTGAAACAACAGTACTGGGATGTGGCATTTTACCATAGGAAGCTTTAAAATAAAAATCTGTTTCTCCTGCTTGGCTTGCCCAGCCTGGTCAGTCTGTCTTGTCTTGTGGAAGAAAACTTAATTTTGGATTGGTGAAGAAACTTGTAGAAATTCTTGAAAAAAATGGGACACGACAAATGATCGTCTGTCACTGGAACAGAGTTTTTAAAAAATGGGTTTCCACTGTGGTTGGATTGTGCTTATGAAACCTACTTCTTTTTCAGGCTTTATGAAAACAAAGGAGAAGAAGCATTCAGGGAGTCTCTGCTGCAGCTCTTCAAGTCCATCAATGAGATGATGAGCAGCAACTCTGATCAGACTGTCATAGTGAAGGTTGGTACTTCCCACAGCTCCATCTTGGCTTTCCTTTCGCTTCCCAAACCACAGTTGGGCAGTTGAGGGAGTACATGCTTATATTTTTTGTCCAAAAGCTGGTTTTACCTCAAACATGGTTGATTCTTGGTGCTTCTAATGAAGGGTTTGGGACTATATTGGGTACTTCCAAGTTTATAGAATCCTAGAATCATTTAGGTTGGAAAAGACGTCTAAGATGGTTGAGTCCAACCTTTCACTGCTGCAAATACTTTTCTTTTTAAAAGAGAACTGAGTTAAGGGTTAAACGGTGTTTGATTTATCTCAGTGTTAAGACTGTACAAGTTATTTTTAAAGCATTACCTTTAAGATGCTGATGACAACATCAAGATCCTCTCATGCATTTACTTATGTCTGAGGCTGTTCAAGAACTGCAGTTTAGTATCTTAAGCCCTAGTACGTATTTTAAATGGATCATCAGTAGTGAGTCAGACTGCAAACCTCACCCTCACCCCTCATCCCTTTTCCTGTGTCCCTTTAAACCAGCGTCTGCTTTCAGTAACACTGACTGGCTCGTGGAATTGGGAATGTGCTCTCTGACCTCAAATGGATGTTGATATCGAAGAGCAGAATCACTGAATTGTGGGACTGGTAGATCTTTGTATCCAGAGGAGTCTGGATACAAAAGTTAGTGGATCTTTTTCATCATGGAAAAGTACAGAGTGTGTCATAAACGTGTGTTTGATGAGCTACATCTTGAACTTCTCCACGTGGTTCCAATAGAATTTATAAAAAGATTAAACCCTTGGCCCAACCCTGCTGAATCAGTTGAAAGACGATCAGAAAGGGACTAAGAATCGGGGGAGAATTCGGGGATAGTTTGATTCCTCCTGCTCAGGTGTGCAGGGGTTGCAGAGAGAGAGAGAGAGAGACAGTGGGAAAGTGCTGTGCCAGCACAAGAGGTTCCTCCTGAAGGGAGCTGGGAGAAGTAGAGCAGGAAAACTCGTGAGTCAAAGACCCCAGTCCTTTGTAGCTGAGCACATGCAGGGCTGGGGCTTGTAATGCCCTGCTGAGCACGCAGCAAAGAGAGATAGTGGGGATAAAGCAGCTGAGTTGGAATGTTTTAGGCAGAGAGGCTGAGACTGTATCATCTGATAACAAAACAGGGATATTACATGTTTCCAGAGAGCTGTATTTTCATTTCATTGACAAAGCATTTTGTCCTGAATGGAAATTGGGAAGTTGGAGGCAGCAGCTCCGAGTGTGCTGTCGGGGGTTTTACAAATAGGATGTTTTCAGATTATGAGAATGGGATGTAATATTTATTATTCTGAGTCCTGTTTGCAGGGCCTACTTCAGGAAGGCAGATGAACACGGGCTTTTTTTCCTCTTTTAACAGTTTATATCTTGTGCGGGGGGGGAAACAAACCCTAAAAAATGGATTTGGTTGTGTTCACCTGAAATACAGGAAGAGAAACTTCCTGGCAAAAGCTGGAGAGATCACACTGCAGTGTGTTGGTTCACGTTCAGGACTCTGCAAACTTGGGTAGAGCACGTCTCTAGAAGCACTGACAGATGAGCCAGTGTGGAGTTGAGTGTACTTGAGGATGCCTTTCAGAAGCCTTGACAACCTTTCATTCAGTATTCATTGCTTTCATCTCCTTTGGACTCTAATTAGTTCGCTCTTAGAACACATCATTGTTAGTATTGGCTTTTTGCAGCTTGTGAAATTGCTTTTATTATGTTCAGGTATCCACTGAAGGACTTCAGTTTGTGCAGTAATGAGAAACGTGTGGTTCTGTTACAGAGAATAAAACTATTGAAAAGGTGGATAAATGTGGGGTTTTTTGAGAGAGAGTGAGTGTGGATTCTGTGAATCCTGCCTGACAAAGCTGCTGGAGTGCTGGGAGGGTGTCAGTAGCCATGGGAAGCGGGCGTGACATGAGAGGCTTCACTCAGCATCTCCGTCATGCCTGCAATGGGCACCTCAGGACTGGGCTCATATGGACCTCCCAGGACTGGGGGGGCTCCATGAGAGCTGGAGGGCAGACAAACGTCAGGAAGAGGAGATAAATCCCTGCATGATGCTCTGCTTGGAGCTGGCAGTTGGAGTTTGGGCAGGACACCTTGGAGTCACCAGTGGCTGCTCTCCAGAGGCATCAGATCCATGTGCAGTGTCAGGGAAACCAACAGGGTGTTGGGTGTGAGCCAGAGGGATGAGGAGGAGGTGGTAGGATTTCCTGTCCTGTGGGATTTAGCGTACAGTTTCAAGTAAGCAGCAGAATTTTTAACCTTTTCTGAAGCTGGTTGTTACAAGGGGTTGTGGAGGCAGCAGATGGCCAGAGCACAGGTCCTGGGCTGTTCTGAAAGGATGGGTGGAGGTGCAGCCTGTAAAGGAGGAGAATTGACACAGAGACTGCAAATGGCATCTCTGTGGCCAGTGCTGGAGACCAAGTGCTGGGCTGTGCAAAACAGGGAAAGTGTCTGAGGGCTGTGGAAATGATCCAAGAGCTGGAATCCCTCTACTCTGGAGCCAGGCTGGGAGAGCTGGGGGTGTTCACCTGGAGAAGAGAAGGCTCCAGGGAGACCTGAGAGCCCCTTCCAGTGCCTAAAGGGGCTTCAGGAGAGCTGGAGAGGGACTTTGGACAAGGAGCTGGAGAGACAAGACACAGGGAGTGGCTTCCCAGTGCCAGAGGGCACGGTTAGATGGGATATTGGGAAGGAATCCTTCCCTGTGAGGGTGGGGAGGCCCTGGCACAGGATGCCCAGAGAAGCTGTGGCTGCCCCTGGATCTCTGGAAGTGTCCAAGGCCAGGTTGGATGGGGTTTGGAGCAACCTGGGCTAGTGGAAGGTGTCCCTGCCCATGGCAGGGGGTGGAACTGGATGATCTTTAAGGTCTCTTCCAACAGAAACCATTGTGGAATTCTGGGATACTCTGCTGAAGTTTTATAGAAAGCTGCTGAAGATAAGCAGATAATTTCCAGTGTCTCTGTTTTGCAGGAAGATCAGCAGATCCAACTGTAGCAGTTTCAGGCTTTTTTCCACCGATTTATATATATATATATATATAGGAAGGTAAATATTATATACAAAATAAGTCTGTTTGGAGAGATAAGAAGTTGTGAAGAACCTACACAGAAAATGAAGGTGCTTGACATTAAAAGAGACAGATGCTTGATTCACACACTGCAATGTTTCTGTCTCTCCTTACAAAAACTGGGATCTGTCTCCATAGTTTATCAACAAGAAGCAGAGCTGGCATGGGAAAGTTTCCTTGAGATGTTCCCAACTTTTCTCTTTGGGTGGATAGACTGTTTGGTTTTTTTTTTGTGATCTGTAGGAGAGTGGCCTTCAAGCTGACACCCAATGACTGACTGCAGTCTTGGGTTCTTAGCAAGAATTCCTCTTTATCTATTCACATATTTATGTCCTTGTGGAAGCTGGGTTGTTTCTGACTGTAGCTCAGTCACTTAATATTTTGCATTTAAATTGCCTCCTCTTCTTTTTTTCTAATTTGAATTTTTGAAGGTTTTGGGTGCATCTAAAAATAAAAGTTTTCCTAAAAAGAAAACTCTCTGAACAACTCTGTACAAGGGTTTAAGGTTGTAAAGCACAAAACAGAGACTTGGAATTTGTAGCTCTTTTAGGATTATGGGTGTTCATAAATTCTTAGGGGAGAACTTATAGGGGTATGCGTGTATATCTATGTATATAAACATTGTTAAAGGGTTTTTTTAAATTGGAGTTGTACTATTTTGTAGTTAAATATAATTATTTGGGGTTTTCTGGTATGTCAGTGGTGGCTGCAGTGGGGACAGGCATTTCCTGGGTTTATTCCTGTTTTCTGCTAATTGGTGCATGATAATACAGTCATGGACTGAGTTTTCTGTGTCTTTTAGAACCTTTTTGGGGAAATATTTCTGGAAGAGATTTACTTATAATCGTGCTTTGAGGTGTTTTACACTGAATTCTGTGCCAGAGGTGCTGGTTGTGAACGGATAACCGGGATGAAAACTGGTTTAGTTTGTGGAATAACTGCTGGGGACGGGGGCAGTTCAAAAATAGTGTTTAGGTGTCCCTGGGTATTGTTTCATCCAGCTGCTGACTGGGCTTTATTTGGCTTTAATAGATTTGGGGTTTAATAGAAGAGCATCTTGTGTAGAGAGCAGGTGCTTTGTGTGGAGTAACACAAAAGATGACAATTAACATTAAAATAATGTTCAAATGGAGTCTGGTAAAACAAATTTATTGCTCTGTCAAACAAAAGAGTTCTTTAAGAATGCACTGCATTTGGCAGAGATGTTATGCTTAATTTTGAGACGAGGCATTGCTGGTGGAAATGAATGACTATGGAAAATGATGGTTTTAAATTAAGTATTTTGGCTTTTATGGAGTACAAAGAGAGGAACAGAAACCCCAGACAAAACCTGGAGTGTATTTTTTAGGATACATTTTGTTCAATCCTTTGCAAATGTCACTTGTTCAATCTAATGACAACCTTAAGTTAGTGTTCCTGATTTTTTTTAAACAGCTACTGCCAAGAAGCTTTTGTGACTGTTTTTTGTCATTCCTTTTATAAGTATTTTTGGTATTCCAATAAATAAATGAAGTTTACTCTTATTTTCTGTAGTTAAAATCTGCAAGAGACAAAGTGGAGGTTTTTTGAGGTTCCCCCCCAAAAAAAAAAATTGCAAAAAAAATTAAATTCAGAATAAAGATAAATAAATCCAGGTCAATTTTGAGTCATAGGAACTCCTCAGACTTAGGTCTGAGCCATGTGCTGGTTTTCCCCTTGGTAGATCCCATTCTTCCCCCATTTTTGTCTCATTAAACCTGGCTGGAATTGAACTATCAGCAAGAGCTGTGGGCAGTGCAGTGGATCCTTCACTGATGTTCAAAGGGGCCACTGTTGGGAATAAAACCTCCACTGCACTTGATCTTATTTATTCTGGAATTCTTACCGTGTCTGAAGGGTTTTTTTTTCCCAACTAATGTTTATATACAGCCCATCACCGAGTTTGTTCCTTCAGCACAAATTGTTATTTCACTGCCAGCCCTGAAGGAGTTTGGGAAAACACAATTAGCCCTCAAGTCGTTATAAACCCATCAATGAATTTATCTTAAGGGTTGCAAAGGGTGGCTGCTCCACATCGAGGGGTGGTTGTGATGATTTAAGGAACAGGTTGCAATTATTCCGTGCAATGGGAATTGTCATCCTCCGGATTGGCTGTGCAGGGGACTGTGGCCATCAATTATTGCTTAATTTATTCTGTTTAAGGCAAAGCTTTGACTTGTGTGGCCCTTGTAATTTTCACTTGGTGAGTTTTATTTCTTGGCACACTTAATTGGCTTTTTTATCGTTTGGGAGGGTATCCTCGAGGCACTGCATTTGTGGGCTGAGCAATTCCATAGGTTGTGTTGGCAGCTGCTTTTAATGGCTCTTTTCCTATGGATCTACCCTGGCTGGATGTAACTCCCTTTATACCCAGATATGACATGCCTGAGGGGGGAATTAATGGATAATTTGTGAGTGTGTGGTTGGGAGAGGGAGAAATCAGGGATGAGGCACAACATGGAAGAGCACTCGGGGTTTGCTGCGGGCTGCCATGTCCTTGCTGACGCCACGCAGGGCCACGTGAATCCCATCCTGGGAAGAAAATTCAAATTCCAGTAACTCCCCCACAGTCAATATAACAGAGAGTGTACAAGGAAATTTAACTCAGGGAAAATATATCCATTATTCATACAATGCCTTGTCTCCTTCTGCTTTCTCTCCTTTTCATCCTTCCCCTTTGCTGCTCTATTTGTGTGCCTTGTACTAGTGAAAATTAATGATTTTGGAACTTGATAAGGGTGGTAATAATTTGTCACTTGTTTTCCACAAAGAGAGAAGCCCCTTCAGGCAGTAAAATTTTTATTGCAGCCCAGCTTGAAACAGTGTGTAATTATTGACTGTGTGTGTGAGACTGAGGTTTCCAGCTTTGTATGTTCATCTTGTGTGATCACAGGGAAATTACTGCAAAAACCTGTTTGATTAAAAATTAAGGTTCTCCAATTATTGTGTTTTTTTCCTAAGGCTGTTTGGGATATTCAGATTCAGGCATGACTGTGTAACTATGAAGATTTTGTCTTAGTTTGCCATGTGCTTCTTGCAGAAATGAGGAATTGGAGCCTTTGTCCAGTGCTGATCAAGAGTGGAAAGTAATTAATTTAAGTGAGAAAAAAACCCAACCAAAGTAACAACAAAACAGATGCTCATTTGCTTTCTCATGATGTTATTTGAAAAGGCAAGAACAAGTTGGGGTTTTTTATGTGCCGAATTTCATATTCCTTATTTCTGTGTTCCAGTGTCCTGGGAATAACCAGCATTGCCACTGAGCTGCTCCTAATAAAAAAATCTTCTTTCAGCTGCAGCTGTAACAGAGTAAAATCTGCAGCGAGAGCTGCTCTTCCCATGATTTAATACCAACAAAAAGGTGTTTTAGGAGCCCTTGGCATTAGACAGATAGAGGTTTAATCACGGAGCTGCAGAGCCTCGTTGCCTGATCATCTTATCGTATAATTGAGCCAGTTTAGGGGGGAAATAAAGAAATACACTTCCACAATTTCCTTTAAATTTTAAGAATTACACTTGGACCGGTTTGTCCAGAAAGTAGAGCTGAAGTTGCTGCTAATTGTTGTGACTTCAGGACGCTGTAAGTAGTGTTTCTTAGCTCACTGCAGCCGTCAAAGCGTTAATTTTTACGCGGTGCGAAATTTTAATCCAAGACATAAAATGCAAGCTCGAAATTTTAATTCAAGATTATAAAATGCAGGGCTCCCTTTTAGGACGTGTTACTAAACATTTATTGCTACATGCATTTGAATGATAAGCAAATAAACCCCCCTCGGCGCCGAGCGAGGTTTATAACTGGTCATTAGAGCCCTCATCCATCACAACACACGAGCCTGCACATAATGGCCCCATTTGCATAATTACAGTTCTGAGCCTGATTTGGGAGCGGGGAAGGAGTCCTTTAAGCATACGTGGGAATGTTTGATCAGCAAGCCTGACAGTTCCAATGTACTGGGAAGAAGAATGGGAGCGCTCGGAAATTTGAAGCCCAACCCGTGGACAGGTTGGGTTTGTTCTTTGAGAAGTGGTCACGAGCCTTGCTGGCTACTTAAAGTTCTCAAACAATTGGCTTCTTGCGTCCAAGAACTGTGGAATTTGGTTTAAAGTTCCTGGGGTTGTGGCAGGAAAGCGTTATTTCAGAACAGATGAGTGGGTTTGTATGTGCAAGGCACTCCTTGAGGCTCTTTCCTCCTGACTCCTCTCCCAGCAGTAACTGCTGATCAGAGAATTTTTGTGTCCCCAGACTTGAGGGGTAAAGAATAATCACTTGTCACAGAGAATCCAAGAGTGCTTTGTGTTGGAAGGGACCTGAAAGCCCATCCAGTCCCACCCCCTGCCATGGGCAGGGACACTTTCCACTAGCCCAGGTTGCTCCAAGTGCATGGGAGGTTATTCCACAGCTGAGGGGGTGACTGCAGCCCTGGGGAGAAGTTACAAGAGCCAGCTGGGCTTCCTGGAATCATAAAGTCATGGAATGGTTTGGGTTGGAAGGGACATTAAGGATCATCTCGTTCCACAGGCAGGGACACCTTCCACTAGCCCAGGTTGCTCCAAGCCCTGTCCAACCTGGCCTTGGACACTTCCAGGGAT
>JAWMRA010000162.1:34310722-34327551 GCA_035584735.1 Pseudotriccus pelzelni
CACAGCTTCTCTGGGCAACCTGTGCCAGGGCCTCACCACCCTCACAGGGAAGGATTTCTTCCCAGTATCCCATCTATCCCTGCCCTCTGGCAGTGGGAAGCCATTCCCTGTGTCTTGTCTCTCCAGGCCCTTGTCCCAAGTCCCTCTCCAGCTCTCTTGGATCCCCTTTAGGCACTGGAAGGGGCTCTAAGGTGTCCCTGGAGCCTTCTCTTCTCCAGGTGAACACCCCCAGCTCTCCCAGCCTTTCCTCATAGCAGAGTGGCTCCAGCCCTCTGATCCTCTCATAGTATTTCATCCTCATGTCATTCTCTCCCAAGCTGATGTCTGAAGAGCCAGCTGTGCTGGGCATCTTTCATAAACACTAAAATTCACTTGACAATAAATTAACCTCCTTGGCCACAGCATTTTTTAAATTTAGCTGCTTCTTTCCCTTGCTCCGTGGGTTGAGTTCATGACTAAAATGCAGTTGACTCCTTCTCCTCCTTCCCATTGATCCAGTAATTTCAAACTGATAGGGGATGTCTTCATATGAGTAGTCAACTAATCCTGTATCCTGTTGCAGAAATGAGATTTTGTTTTCTAAAAGCAATATGCTCTACAGGATTGTGGAATTGATGGAGGGCTGGCAAGTGTACAGAAAATTTCATCAGTATATTTCTGGTGGAGAAAAATGCTCTAATTCTGTGCTTTGAGAGGTCAGGGGAGAGACTTATTTGTGTCTCCTGAGGAATTAAAATCCAAAAATACATGAATTTGTGAAGCTTGGAGGATTTGGGGGTGAGAGGGGTGGGTGTGTGACACAGTTTGCTAACGGATGAGGCTTGAAGGATGTTGAGTGATGGATGATTGAGTGTGAAATCTGAGGAGTTTGAGACCTTGGATGAGAATGGACTCTGGTGCTGTGCTTTGTGTGTCTTTTTAAAAAAAAAAGTAAAATAGTTTTAAAATTTGTTTTATGTATCTGTATTTACAAACACAAATATGAATATGTAAGAGTTATATAAAATAATTACCTGTTTCCATATAGAAGTAAAGGCATGTGTAAATAGGTGATATATATAAAATAGCAATATAAAAGAGTGTGGAACGATTTTATAATAACCTAATGCATATTTTCAGTTCTACACATGTAAGTGCTCGTGGTTGGGAGTTAAATGAAGTGTCTTATCCTTGCAAACATCAAGATTTTGGATTATGTAAATAGTGATTTGTCTGATTTGTTTTGTCCTATGGAGTTGTTTGGATTCTCTGCTGCTTTGTTTTCCAAACGACTTCCAGCTGATTACCAAGTGAGCTGTGGAACTGCTGTTGTCTGAAGAAGAAAATCTAGGGATTTCTCCATGAGGAAATTTAGTCTATTAAATATTAGTAGGCAGCAGATAGCATTTATAAGAGTTCTTATTGTTTAATTATGACTAAAATTACATCTCTATTTCCATGCTGTGTAGTAGAGTTGAAGTTACTGAGCACACGTTTAATTTTTTTGGCCACTAAATGAACCATAAAATAAAGAAATGCATTTGTCAGTGTCCTCCAAAAGAAATGCATTTCAATTGACACCAATTTATTGTGCGTATTTACCTTCAGGACAGTTCCTGTGTCGCTGCTTCAGGGAAGTCTATGCCTGGGTGCTCCTAGGTTGATAATTCCTCCTGAGCATCCTTTTTATGAAGATTAATATTTGATTCCCAGTGCACATTTCCCTGACATTAATCACCGTGGGTTGGACTTTTGCAGTGGAACAGATGTGGAGTTATTGTTGTCGGTAATGGTTGTGCATCACACCCGTGAGCACCTCCAGAGCTGCCTTGGCAGCAGGAGAAGAATGTTCTGGACTAGACATTTATCAAGGCTGCCCATTGATCAGGGCTGGAAGGGGGTTGTGACAGGCAGGCTGATGCCTGCCTTTCGTCCTCTGTACTTCCAGGTAATCAACATACAGTTGATCAGCTCAATGTTTTATAGAACAGTTTATAGCAAAGATGAAAATCTCATGTCCTCGTAGAGGCCATTTCCGTAGCACTGGATTGGTTTAAAAATCAGAGCATCATCGAAGGGTTTGGGTTGGAAGGCACCTTAAAGACCATCCAGTTCCACCCCCTTCCACTCTCCCAGGTTGCTCCAAGCCCATCCAACCTGGTTTTGGACACTTCCAGGGATGGGGCAGCCACAGTTTCTCTGGACAACCTTATTCCTTACCTGCCCAGATGCTGAGTATCATGAAATTACCTTTTCATTTTAGGCCTGGCTTTCCCATGGGCAATATTTATTCCTTTTTACCTACTTCATAGTAAGCTCTGTATCAGTGTTTTTTCCTTACAATAAAAGTTCCGCTGGTAATTTGTGTGCCATGTAATCTTCAGAAAGGTTTCACAGATTTGGTGCTTGCAGGGTTCTCTGGGGGTGTCTGTTGGTTTGTGGGTTGGGTTGTTAGCTCTTAAAAAGGATTTTTCAGAATCATAGAATTGGTTAGGTTGGAAAAGACCTTTAGGATCATCAAGTCCGACTGTCAGCCAGCACCACCACAATCATTACCACTAACCATGTCCTCAAGTGCCACATCCTCACAGCTTTTAAATCTCTCCAGAGATGGGGACTCCACCACTGCCCTGGGCAACTCTGCCAAGGCTGGATAACCCTTTCCAGGAAGGAATTTTCCCTGATATCCAACCTGACCCTCCCTTGGCACAGCTCAAGGCTGTTTCCTCTCATCCTGTCCCTTGTTTCCTGGAAGCAGAGCCCGAACACCCCCTGGCTCCTGCCTCCTGTCAGGGAGTTGCAGAGAGGGAGAAGGTCCCCCCTGAGCCTCCTTTTCTCCAGGCTGAGCCCCCCCAGCTCCCTCAGCTGCTCCTCCTCAGACTCAGATCTTCCTCTCAAGTGCCCAGCACACCTTGGTAAAACGCTTGGTTTTATTCCCCTGTTTTATAACCAGCAGGTGCTCCCAGGTGGATGCTGAGGAAAGCAGAGGTGGGAGCTGAGGAGCCTTGTCAAGTCCAGCCAAGGGAGCTGAGTGTTTGTGTGGGTTGTGTAACTCCAGACGAAGCACTGTGACAAATCAATTAGTGTTCCCTTTCTCAGAAATTCAATCTGAATCCCTTCCCCATTGATCAGAGCTGACTCCAGACAGTCCAGCTCAGAGGTGACACAGCTGCAGCTCTGCCTTCTTCATGCTGCAGATATTAAATTGATCTTTGCCCTCTCTTAAGTGGGGCTTAGCAGGGACATGAAACACTCTCAAACCTCTAATTAGGCGCCTTTTGGGTTACTAAAGATTGATTCACCTCTCAGGCTTTGCAAAGGCATGTTCTGTGCAACAGGACACTGGGGTTCTCCCTCTGCCCTTCCCCTCCCCTGCTCTGTGAAGTTTTGCTTAATCTGCTCTTTTCTTTCCATGCCAGTCCAAGAGTAAGGGAACAGCTTAGACTGGCGTTTTACAAATGTGGAGGTGCAAGGTTGAGATCCCTAAACTGGGCCATTCCTTGGCTTGACATTTATAGGGGTAATTAGTAATTAATTCAGACCTGGTGATTCCTGCTGTGCAAGAACAATCTTGAGCAAGGAAAGGGATATTTTGTGGATAGGAGTGAGTGGTCAAAGGCTGGAGCAGTTCAGAGGCAGAAGTTTCTAAGGTGAAGTGAGGTTTTGGTTGAGAAGCAGGTGGCTGGAAATCTGGAATTTACCTTCTTTTCCTGATTTCTGTATCTTACGTAAGCAGCGAAGAACACTGAGACAGCTCTCTCGAATTACTGACAGCTGTGTATGTAACCTCATGTTTTGTGTGCAGACTGCAGGGAAATCTTGCTGCCAACCATGACAGACCAGCTCAAGTATCACTTGGAAAGACAAGAAGATTTGGAGGCTTGTTGCCAGTTGCTGAGTAACATCCTGGAAGTGCTGTACAAGAAAGATGTGGTGAGTATTGCACAGCCCTGTGATAATCAACACTCAGATGATCTTAGGAATGGGAATTGAGCAGGTAACTGCTGATGACTTGGGTTTAATTTTTATTTTTTAAATAACCCCCCCCCCCAAACAGTCTCTTCTAGCTCTTTTATATATCCAGGGATGAGGATGTGCTGTGTGACATCTCACAAAACAAATCCAGTACAGCACTGACTGTCTCTAAGGCACATCCAGCACAGCTTTTCTGGTTAGACAGTGAATAAAGAGATATTTTTAGGAGTTCAGCCTTCCCCTTACGTGGTGTGTGGCCTCTGCCAGGTGGAAAACGTTTTGTTTTGGTGTTTTGTTTTTGCCTTCCGCCATGAGCATTTTGGGAAATGTGCTTTGAGATGTATAGTTCCTGACGTGGTGCACAGGCGTGCTGAATGTGGAAAAGTCCCTTATTTTTGCATAATACTCCCTTTTTTGCCTTCGCTTGACTTCAGCTTACGTACAAATACTGGTGCTTTGCTGGAGAGCTGCAGTGATGTGATGCTCTCTTAAAATTTGGGCTGCTGCTGCTGCCTGAACCTTCGTTCCTGTGTGGAATCATACACTAATTCAGTTGGAAAGGACCTCGGGGGTCAGCGACTCACATCATATCTGGCATCTCATTTAACTGTGGTTTTTTGGGGTTGCTCTGATTTTGTTGCTTTTTTAAAGTGGCTCCGTGTGACTGCTTTGGAGAGGGGGTTGTTTTGCAGCAGGAATTTGGTTGGTTGGCTGCATTTCTCTGCATGGTGGGACCTCACCTGCAGCTCCACCATCTCCCAGGCTGTTCCTGGCTGCAGGGACCAGTACCTGTGTATATTTGCACTGGGGAGGGGCCAGTCTTCAAATGCAGTTTTCATATATAAAGTAAAAAAATGGGAGCTGAACTAATCTGTTTCTTTTTCTCCTGGTTGTGATTTTGATTTTGGGTTTTGCCCGTCATTCTGCATGAGGTTTCTGGGCTTGTCTCAAAAGCTGGTTACACTAAATATTTCCTTTTCAGCTCTTTCAGAAATAGGGGTAAATTGCTCCTAATACAGAAACACTAATTTGAAACAACTGACTGAAATGGGCAGTTCCTTAATGAAAGTTTTGCTTTGCTTTTCTCTTCTAACTGTGCTGTTGCAGAACAGTCCCCTCCTGATTTGGTAATGCCTGTGGGGTTTTGATGTTGGAAAAAGGACTTGGGGAGAAGAACATTAATAGGTAACTTCATGTCATAGGCTTTGCTGTATTTCCAGGGACTTCCTTTTCATTGAAATTGTACATGTCAATTTATCAGTAACACGTGTTAATAAAATAAGACTTTGTTAGAGGGGCAGACTTAATTTTCTGCTTTTGATCAACAGCAAGTGATGTTTTGATTAGTTTTCACAGGACAGGTGGATTTAAAGTTCAATTGTGTCGGTGTCTGTTGTCTGTAGTTACCACTGATTTATTTCTCCTTCCTTAGGGGCCAACACAGAGGCATGTGCAGATAATCATGGAGAACCTGCTGAGGACGGTGAACAGAACAGTTATTTCCATGGGACGCGATTCCGAGCTCATTGTAAGTGTCTCCTGATGGAAACTTAAATACCTCTGTCACATCTTCGGGAACCTGCCTGTAATAGGATTTAAATCCCAGCTGACCCAAAGCAATCAAAACCTCCTGTAACTGTCTGTGTGCTCGGGAAGCTGCAAAACACTGGCTGCTCGCTTTGCCGGGGTTGACACAGGGGGAGAAAAAAGGTTTGAAAAGTATCTGCGGGCAGGTGATGAGCCAGATCTGAGACATCTGTGTTCACCAAGGTGATGGATTATTGGTAATTAGTCAGCTGAGAAGGGTGGAAATGAGAGACTTGGCTGTTTGTTACTGCTTTACAAGCATTTACGTGCCTTTTTTGACTGAGATAACCAAGGTGACACTATTCAGATTATTGAAGATTAGAGCCCAGAGTTACTATGTTCTGAATACCTACAGGAAAGACTGACACCAGCCACATAGTTGTCTTACCACTGTGATTTTAAAGCCTGACACTTGAATTTTTCAACTGTTAATTAATTAATACTGGTCTAAATAATGGATAGGATAGTGAGGCGTATTGATACCTAAAATGGGGATAGATCTGAGTGTGGGTTTGGGAGTGTCACGGTGTATTTCCCTTCATCTTGCATTCTTTCTTTGGTGTCTGCATCTGGCAAGTGATACATGTAGGAAGCTGGTCCAAGTGGCCCAGATCTGTGATGTGTCTGAGCCCTTGTCCCTCTGTTCTGCATCCGTTTGGTCCACTTCGGTTCGATACCCTGATTTCTTTCTTAAAAGGGAGTTAATTGTTGGTCATATCTGAATCCTTTAGCAACTTGTTTTTTTGATCTCCCCTTTCCTTTCCATTTAAATTCTCTGTGTAATTGCACACAGTGATATGTGACTTTTTAGAAGGCTCTGTGTCCTCAGCACCTCTTACTTACCTACTGCTGCCTCTCTGCTTGGCACGTGGTGGTGCTTGTGCTGCCAAAGGTGCTGCAACTGAATTTTGTCTCGAGTTCATCATCCACTGACTTGTTTTTGGTCTTCCACTTTTATCACTTTGGTTTCCAACAACAGTTTTTGTTGTAAGAAAGAGAGAATGGGTCAACAGGTCCATTGCTGGAGCAAGAAATCATAGAACCCCAGAGTGGTTTGGGTTGGGAGGGATCTTAAAACTTATCTCATTCCACCCCCTGCCATTGGCAGGGACACCTTCCCCTATCCCACATAACTCCAAGCCCTGTCCAACCTGGCCTTGGACACTTCCAGGGATTGGGAATCCAAAACCTCCCTGGGCAAATGGTTCCAAGTAGGTCATTCTTACGGAATATTCCAGTGCTGGGATTCAGTAGCAGTGCAAGGAAGGCGAAAGACGTGTGTGTTATTTTAACTTCTTCAGCTTCAGTTTGAATGCGAATTAATTATTGTTTTGATGAACATGATTCAAATGGTATTCAAAAATGTTAATTATGCCTTTTGCAGTTATCACGTTAGAACTGAAAACTTGTGTTTGTGCTTTAATTAAGTACGTTTGTATTAAAAATATCCCTGGTGCTCATGAGTGCAGCCTGGAATCCCTCCATCTGCAGCCTCTGTAATTAGTTAATGAGGACTAACAGGAAGGGTATTTTCAGTGAGTGCTTTCTACTAACTTAGAATTCAGCCAGTTGCTGAAAGGAGGCCCCTGTGAGTAACCAGTAACAACTTATTTTTGATGTGTTAGCAAAGCAAGAAGAGTAAAATGTGTAATAACCATAATTAGGAAGCATAACCTGACCTCCCTTGGATCAGATTTGGGTTGGAATGATGCATCGACTTTTCTTCCTTTAGTTTTACCTGGAACTTATAGCAGGGAATGAACCATCCAGGAAGAGTAAGGGGAAAGAATTCTAAAAATAAAGAATTTAGGGGCAAAGTTCAAGCAATGATAACTCTTTTTAAAAGAAGTAAAATACAGGACATAAAAATTAGTTTATTCTGTAAATTTAATTGTGTTGGTGTCCTAAAGCTGCATGTTTTCTCCTTGGAAAAATCCAAAACCCGATGTTGCATAATCCAGTTTATGAGCAGTGGAGGAATGTCAAGAATTGAAGTGCTCAAGTGAAAATGTCTGATGACAGGAGGTGCCTTTTCTAGAGTGTTGAACTGGAAGATTCTCCAGCAGTTTCCTTTGACCTTGCACAGTTCCTTTTTGGAATCCTTAAATGTAAGTTCCTGCAGAAAATAAGCTGGTTTTGTCATGTACCTTTTAAAAGAGAATTACCTTGAAATAATATAGAGCAGCTGCTAGGAGAAAAACTAGATATTAAATAAAACAGACTATAATTGATAGTTTTGAAATCTGATTTGACCATAGTTTTGGTTCAAGAGAATTTTTATTCCCCATGGCTGTGGGCTCTCTGGAAGCCTCAGTGGTGATTTTTACTTGATCTGTTTGCTGAGCAGAAGGTTCTGTGTTATTTTATATCTATTATATATGTATTTATTATATTATTAGTGGGGGTAGGAGCAGGATGCAGGCTGTGGGTGCTGAGTTGTCTCCTGCAAGGTTGCTGCTCTCAAAGCTGCCTGTTTTAGGTTAATTTTGCTCCTGCCTCGAGCTGCTCCTGCTCCTGGCGCAGTGAGAGGTCACCTTGAACAAAATCGTGTCTTTCTTACTGAAGAACACGTTGCCTGAAGAAAAAGTAAATTGAGCCAAGTTCCTTCAGCCTCTGGAAGGATGATTTTAAACTCTCTTTCCTTACCTTCTTTGAAGCATGTTGGGTTCCAGTATTGTTCAGTGTGAGGCAACAACTGTCCTCCTTCGATAAATCAGGGCCAGCCGGCCACGATGGTGGGTCCAAAGGGAATCCTGGCTGCTCCGACCTCCTTGTGGTCAGCAGCTTGGAATGGGCTTCATTTAAAGCCAAGAAAACCGAGTTGGTTTCTGAACAATTTAATTTTAAAAAGGAAATTTCCTGGTCTAGTGGAAGGTGTCCCTGCCCATGGCAGGGCGTTGGAACTGGATGAGCATTGGATGTCTCTTCCAACCCAAAACACTCGTGATTCTGTGACCCTGGGTTGTCCAGGTGGGGTTTTTGGATTCCTCTGTGTAGGTTCTGGAAGATACTTCATTTGGCAGATCTGTGCAATGATCATAGCGAATAGACAGTCTTGATTCCTTTGTGTGATGCAACAAATCGAATTCCATTTTGATACAGAAAAAAATGTAGCTTGTTGTGTAAGAGCAAGGAGAGCTCAGAGAGGTTGTGGGCTCCCCATCCCTGGAAGTGTCCAAGGCCAGATTGGAGCAACCTGTTCTAGTGGAAGGTGACCCTGCCCATGGCAGGGGGTGGGACTGGGTGGTCTTTAAGGTGCCTCCCAACCCAAACCATCCCATGGCTCTGTGATTCAGTTACCCAAAGAAATCTGCGTTTTTAACTCCCAAGAGTCTGTCCTGAAAAACAGGCTCTGAACACGGGAACAAAGTCAGTGTGAAAACCTGCTGAGATCAAGGGAAAAAATCCTATTTTGGATCTTCTTGGGATGTGTGACTAGGAAGCAGTGGACAGGAGAGGACCTGATGGCTTTCCTGATGGAGGGAGTTGTTTCCCATGTTGCTGCTTTCCCACCTCTATGCTTGAGGACAAGGATGTGGTGAAACCAGGACAGAAATGGTGCAGAAATCATCAGAATTTAAAGAGAGGGATTTGTGGTGAGATGCAGAAGCCGTCTGAGTCCATGTGAAGGAGATGCAGAGGTGGCCCTTGGTGCCAGTGAAGCTCTGTGGGATGCAGGTGACCCCTGTCACGGGGAGGAGGGGCTGGAGGCAGGAGTAAAGCAGAGTGGAGAGTGTGGCTCTGATGGGGGGAGTGACTTTGGGACAAATAATCAGTCAATCCAGGACAGTGGTGGGTTGTCCATCTCCTGGCACTGCCTTTCTGAAAGGCAGTAAAATACAAGAGCAAATCTATATATAATATGAATTATTGAGGGTCACAGGAGAGAGTTCTGGGACAGTTCTATTTAGGAGTTGAAGCTGTTTGTAAATTAGTCTTTCTGTGCCTTAAAACCTGTCCAGTTCAGGGTTAATGGATTCCAAAACGTTGGTGAGAACTTCATGTTCTTCACTGCAATTCTTCGATATGAAAATGCTCTGTTTTATTGAATCACATGTTTTCTTCTCTTTCAAAATCATTTGAAACTACATCTTGCAAACTAAATTCCACAGAAAGTCAAGTGGGATGTGGAGGATGGCTGTGCTTTTCGGTTGTGGTTGTCAAGCCCTCATGGATGCAGTGATGGATAAGGGACCATTCCCTACCAACATTTATGGGAAGAAGCTGCATCCTGCTAAACAAATGGCCAGCGAATTTGTAGTTCTCCCCTTATTTTAATGAACCACGGATGTGTTTTGTGGTTGCTGAAATACGAAATTTTTGTCGTGCAGGTCCTTTCGTTCTCCCAGATCGTGTTGGTGGATTTTCAGTGGCGATCCAGTTAAATTCCAGTAGTGATATATAATGTGCTAATCTGCTACCCAGATTCCAAAGAACTGGGATAATCTACCAGCAGATTGGAAAGTCCATGAAAAATGACCCTATTTGATTTGAAAAAGTAATTAACCTTTAAAACATGGAGTGAAATTAAAGGCAGGGATGGTGCTTTTGCATCTCAAGCAAGAAAAAGCAAACACTTTGTACCCACAGTAGGATTTTCCAGTTTTAATAATGATTTTTTTTTTTCATTTTATCCTGATTTTTTTAAACTATTTTTTTACATTGATTTTTTTAACCTTTAAGAAAGCAAGGGCTACCCACAGGGATGGTGGTTCCTCAGAGTTCTAAACCAGAGGATGGAACTGTTGCTTCGTGGAAATTACGGACTCAAATCGCAAGGGAGGTAAAATCACCGCGGTATTTATTGGCTAAAAAGTATTTGGAAGCAGGAAATGGGGGAAGTGCAGATAGAAAATCAGTGTGTGAAGTGCAGGGGGCTGTCAGTGAATCCAGCCGAAGCCACGCTGAAAGCAAGAACGCATTTTCCTTGTCATAACCTCAGAGATCTTCTACAGGAGGGTGAGAAAACAGCCTTGTCAGTCACATTTAACTAAAAGCTCTAAAGAATTAGGGTTGGCTTTTTTTTTTTTTTTTTTTACTCTTGGTGTCTATCTAACCTGAGCCTGAGTGATCCTAAAGGCAATACAATATGATACATTTTACACACTTGCAAAAACATTTTATTACAAATTAACATGGGAGGGTGGGAGAAGAGGACACGAGATGCGCGTGGGAAGCCAGACTCCGATGGATGGTTGCTTTTCCCAGATTTTTAAAAAAAATGTAGAAAATTAAAAATTTGCAACTTCTTTAAGAAAATAGCCTGGACATGTACCGAGCACTCTTTGTTTCACCGGTCTGTCATTCCCTCTCTTGCTTCCCGGGATTCCAGAAGCTCTGGATGAGTCAACGGGTTTTGGTGTCACGCACAAACAGCTTCATGGGCAAAGCTACTGAGGTGGTGACACTGTACAAGGATTTTTGGAGCTGATTGCCACGGAGAGATGATTTAGTTTCTTTAAAAAACCCAACACTAGGCATGTAAGTGTGGAAGAGTTCATGAGTTATTAACATTATTTTAAATAACACTGGATACTGCCGTGTTTTCCTTGCTCTGTCCATATTTGAGATTTCTTTCACCTTAGGGGAAAACAAAATAATACTATTTTTTTAGTTTGGAAATATTCTAAGCCATTGTCAGGTGGGCTGTCTTGTAAACAGTTCTGTATTTTTAATTAAAAACAATACAAAATACATGAAACGCAATTTTTTTTTCCCATGTGAAACAATGGCACTTCCTTCCTGGTACACAGGATCACCTTCCTAATCCTTCAACTTCCACCAAAGGGTTCCAGGATATTTGTTTTTGTACAAGAACTCATAGCCCTCTTGAAATTTTACGGCAAAGGTGCCTTTATTCCATTAAAACAGACTGAAATGAATTTTGGGCTGGCCATGGACATCTTCTGCATTCCCAATTTAACTTCCTTTTCTTGCTCTTTGTGGGGGGAAAAAACTACCCATTTTCCTTGTAGTAATGGATTGGATGCTGAGCTAAAGAGGAAAAATAGTGTCAAGGAAAACACTTCCAGCATTTTTAGTGTGTGCAAACCAATGATCACATTTCTTCCACCTAAAGGCTGAGGAATTGGTACCTTAAAGCTGCTGCAGGTTCAAAGCAATTTCAAACCCCAGTTTGTCACGCGACACTCAAATTATCTGAAATCCTTAAAAAAAAACTCCCCAGAACATGAGACAACAAGATTCCCACTTCCTGACCCCTTCTAACATCAGGCATTTTTCCACCAATGGTCATTTTAGATGCAAGTTTAATGACAGTAGCAAATACTTAAAGGAAAATGCTGCAGTTTATAAGTCAGAGCAAAATTTAAAGTGCCATTTAAAAAAGAAAACCCAAAATAATATGAGGAAAAAAAAGCCTGCTTCACATCTCTCCCCTAAGTGTGTATCAATTAGCAAGTACAATTAATAGGTTGAGATATAAATCATAATAAGTTGGGAAACCCATCTGAGAAGCTTAATAAATAAACAGCATTTAAAATTCCAGCTCCTTCCAAGCAGGTTTCATCCCATGCTGCAGACTAGAAATTTCCTGGTGCCTTATGCAATAGTGGAGAGGTTTTCCAAAGAACTGTTACAAAAAATAATTATGGCGAATGCCAACAATCCGGATTATGATAGTTCTGTTTGTGGGGTTTGGGTTTGGTTCCCTGTGCCAGAATGTGTCGTTTAGACCTTTTGGGTACCGAAAGTGACGTGGAGATTGTCCTGTGGCCTTGACCCTGTGAGCTTGATGCGATTAAAGGCTCGTCCTGATTTTGGGGAGTTTCTGGAGATGAGCAACAGGCTGGTGGTTGTGGTGATGAGGACACGGCTAACTCGGGGGTGGTGTGGCCATGGGAGGGCTGGGCCGGACTCTACGGCGCATGAAGGCAAGAACACACAGTCAGGGCTCGGAGACGTCGTGGCCTCGGGCCACGGGAAAAATTGTGCTTTGTCCAGGATTTCTGTGCTGAAAACCGCACTCCCCAGTCAACATGGATCTGTAAAACTGACACCGCTGCAAACATAAGGCTTGCTTGTTTTTTGTTTCTCCCACCTGCCCCCCAGAAGGCTTCAAAACAAGGTGATGTTTCGGGGTGGACGGGAGGAGCCTACGGTTTAACGGGGTTAGATCGTGACGCTTTCAGATCTGAGGGAGGGGGGAAAAAAGAGTTTTGCTTTCCATCTTTGCCCAGATTTCCATTCAGGTTTTACATCCCACATTGGCAAACTGCAAATAAAAGGGGGCGAGGTGTGTTCCCTGACCCCTTGCTCTGGTGAGTCCAAAGGTACAAAGGCCTTTTTGGTACATACGGTGAGAACTGGATGCTGCCGTTGGCCAGGAACCCTCCTCCATCCACCAAGATCCCGTCAGAGAGGGTGGATAGAACTCCAAATATTTTTCAGAGAAGGCCTTGAACTCCACACTTGGGTTAAAGGAACCAGAGTTTCCATCTTCCATGCTTTTTTGATTCAGTTTTGGATTTTTGCTTGGGAGTAGAGGAGTAGCTCTCCTGAGAATAAGGCAAAGGTGCAACCTGAGTTTCCTCAATGGGATGAAGTTTTCTCAAAACTGGCTGTAGTTTGTCTTCTTGCTGTTTAAAATCCAATTCCACACTAGAAAGGGGAAGGAAAAAAGCAATCAGTTATTAATTGGGATGATAAAAATATTCCAATTAACCCAGCATCCAAGTGTTTAATGTAGAAATTCAAGTGAAAAATAAATGTTTAAGTTAAAGGGAAAGGTCAAAAAAAGGACATTGTACAAAAGAAAAGTGGGAATGAGATTGTTCAGCTTTTCCTGCTGCTTAGGAGGGCCCTGAGGATTATGGGAGAGCTGCTGGAAATGATTGAAAACTGAAAATACTGGGTTTTTTCTGTCAACTTGGTGGAGGAATGATCTTTGAGACCTTCCAGGCTTGGTTTTCCTTTCTGTCTGGCTGCCCTGGGAACAGCCAGCCAGGCACTGCATCCCCGTGCTTTCGGAAAAGCTGATGGGTTGGCCATAAGCAATTGGGCAGTTTCTTTACCTGACCTGTTTCTTGCCAGTTTTACCCTGAAATAGATTAATTTCAGTAAATTAACCCAAATATCACTGAGCTACTGTCATATGTGTAGGGTCATATACACGTGTGGGAGAAGAAATAAATAAATTAAAAAGCAATTCTCTTACAGAGCAGCCTTGCATTTAAAGAACAGGCTGAAGCTCTAAAATTCCCCTCTAAACATTGTATTGGCTACAAAATCCTGCCAGCAATTAAGAACCGTGATCAAGATGAAATTACAATCCCCGTTCCACCAAGATGCTCAAAGGGCTTTGAGTTCGCCTTGTAAATCAAAAGAAACGTGTTATAAAATTCAGGAAAACTCCTGTCTGATGGTGGAAATGGGATTTGAGCCCCTCAGAAATACCCTGGAACGTGATGGTTGGGGTTGGTTTGTGCAGCAGCCTCTGGCCACGTTCTGCACTGAGGCTTTTCCCATCTTGTGCATCACCTCAGAATATTTTGGGCTGGAAGGGACCTTTAGAAGTCCCCTGCTCCAACCCCATTGCAGGGGGGGCCCTGGATATCAGAGGCTGGATTGAAAAGGGTGAAATTAAGGGAATTTAGTCACTGGGGTTCATTTATTTCCTCCCTGCCTTTTGCTGGATATTTTAAAGGTAGCAGTTCGTGACTGTTGGGCACTCGAGAGGTTCCCTGTCCACCTCCACAGCTGAGGGGTCTTGGGCTTTGTACTGGCTGCCTTCATCATTAATGTGAAATTAGTGTTCCTGGACTTAAATGGACTTTGAATTAGTATTAAATATGTTTTCTGAGCTATTTTTGCCTTTCCTTGCTGGGCACAAACAGTGGAGAGGTGAGATCTGCTTCCCTAGGCCTTGTGCTCCCAGTGGAGCTTGTCCAAAAAGAGATTTTAAAGGATTTGTTCCTACTACCCCTATCTGGCTTCAAGAGTAAGGACCTAGTACAGAACACTTAAAGCCATTTCAGAGGAAATTCACTGGAAATTTTTGTAATCTGAGCACAGAATATCATCTAATACCATCTCCTAACTTACGCAGGGCTTATTTTCCTCTTAAGGTGGAGGAGAAGGAATCAAAGATGCTGGGAGAAGGATGAGGATTAACTGTGTGCTTGGTTTTTTAAGGCCTGATGAGCCTGTGTGGAAGGACTTCCAGGGAAGCCAGAGAAAGGGGTGCTGGAAAGGTGTGAGGGCTTTTTGCATCTGGCTGTGCCTACTTTGGTGCCTGGTTTAACTATCTTCGCTGATTGGTGCCTATCTTCACTGCTAACACATTCCTGTGTGCACTTGAGCTGGCAAAAAGCAGGTTTTGGAGAAGTGCAGCGTTAATTTAGTGGGGAGATCAGTCCATTGGGAATGTCCCGGCACAAAAATGCTGTTGGTGACACAGCAAGGAAATCTCAGAACGGAGGAGGTGCTCTTCTAAGAGCTCTCTAAATCTCTTTTAAAGGGCAGCATTTGGCTGGTTTGTTTCTCAGGATAAGTTTTTTGGGGGGAAGAAAAAGGCATTTTCAGCTCTGGCATTGCTAGAGTTCATTTTGACTTCTTTCAAGAGTTATTCTTGCAGGGGAGCTCTTAAGAGCTGCTGGAAATTGCTGCAAGAGAGGAACTGTTACAAAAACCCTTTGCTGAACAGAGTAACTTTTTACATAACCAATTTCTATTAAAGACAGACCTCAAGAGAAAAAAAGCATCTTAGTTCTAGACCAGCTGACAAACCCCATGTTATTGCCATTTTCAGCTCAGGCTTTCAGCCCTTCACCTCCAGATGAAATATTTTGCTTCTGAAGGGTATAAAGAGGCTGCATGAAAAACATCCGTGTTATTTCAGCATTTGGAACTGTAAATTTTGCAGAATAATTGATTGGTGTCTCTCCAGATCAGTTTATCCAGCTTTGGAGGTGTTTTAATGGAACAGTTCCCTTCAGGCAAATAATCTGTGTGCTTGCAAATGTAGGTTTCAGTTTATACCTGTTTATGCTGCAGTAACAAGACAATTCTTTAATTTTCTTATTATTATTCAGTTTTTCTTAACATTTCTTTAAAAATAAAGGATCTACTTATTCTTTAATTTTTTTAAGTATCCTTCTAAATTAGCTCATTTTATTATTACTCTCGATATCAAACATTAGTCACCATCAGTCATCATTCGCAGAATCCCAGACTGGTTTGGTTTGGAAGGGACTTTCAGGATCATCTCATCCATGGGCAGGGGCACCTTCCACTATCCCAGATTGCTCCAAGCTCTGTCCAACTTGGCAAAGAGACTTCCATGGATTAAATTCAGCAAGAATTCCATATTTGTAGGAATTACTGATGTTTTTGTCATAGAGCTGAGGATCTTTCCAGGTCTTTCTCTCCTGAATTTGATTTTGTCACCTGTCACAGCCCTGACATCCTGTTTTGCTCAGTGCTATTTCTGTCGCTCAGCATCTCTAGGTGTCCTCCCTCCAAATGACCTTTTCCTGAAATATCCTCTGGGCCATGTGCCTCTTTTCACTTTCAAACTTGGGTTTTGTCCCACAAGCCTCCCCGTGATAACTCCATTAACTTAATTGTCCAGGACTCCGTGTTCTTCTGCTGTTACACACGGAGGTGAAAATTATTTGCTTCAGAAGCATTTTTTTCCTAGATAATATAATAATATTTTCCAAGAGGCTGACAATTGTGAAGAAGCCCGACAGAAACAAGAGATAAATCCATTATATAATGCCAGCAGCACAAACCTTGGCCTCACACACCTGAGCAGGACATCCTAAAGCTTCACTTAATCACAGTATTGTTACGTTTGGAACACTGGGTCAGGGTTTTTCCACGTTCAGTGCCTGTCTCAAATTCTTCCTCCGGTGCACAGCAATGAGCTGGTTTTGTGAACAGCCATAAACAGGAAAATTTTCTCTGGAATAAATACTTCGGTTTTCTGTGTTTTCTCCCCAGAATAACTCTGTCTTTACAAAGTTTACAACCAGAACTTTACATTTTAGGCCAGTTGCCTGTGTACTGATATTTCCATGGATGTCCTTCCCATGAAAATTTGGCCGAGCAAAATCGAATAACAGCTCCCTGAGAATTTAATTTTGATGTGCTGATTAAACACCAGCAAGAACTTTGCAATTAAGATCTCTGTAATCCCTTCACAGTGAGAATGGTTTGGGTTGGGAGGGATCTTAAAAGATCACCCAATCCACCCCCTGCCATGGGCAGGGACACCTTCCACTAGCCCAGGTTGCTCCAAGCCCCGTCCAACCTGGCCTTGGACA
>JAWMRA010000162.1:34336187-34368490 GCA_035584735.1 Pseudotriccus pelzelni
CCCTGGAAGTGTCCAAGGCCAGGTTGGACGGGGCTTGGTGCAACCTGGGCTAGTGGAAGGTGGCCCTGCCCATGGCGGGGGGGGGGGAATGAGATGGATTTTGACGTCTCCTGCAGCTTAACCCAATCTGTGATTCTACTATATGATGATCTTTAAATGCACAATAATTCCAGATTTTCATATCCTTAAAAACATATTTGCTGGTATAAGGCAGCCTCGTTAAGCTGATGAAAATGGTCCTTTGATATAAGGATTTAAAAATGAGATGATTTTGGCATGATGAGTTTGAAATTCTGATTTCTCAACTGACACATTCAGCTCTGCTTGTTTTAGCATCATTGTCGTTCTCAGGATCCACTGGTTATGGTAATACATTCGTTTTCTAGTTGGATGTTATTTTTCATTAAATTTTCTTAAAGCAATATTTTCCTCACTGAATAATTTTAGCTTTTTCTGAGATGATTTTTTTAATGCATTTAGTAACGTTGTCTTCTTTGAACCACCCTGTTAGAATTCTCTGTAAGCCCCAAGAACACCCCATGGTGTCCCAGTGTTTGGTTTCCATCAGGCAGTTTCAGAGCTCTGTGTTCTGGGAGTGTGTTAGTACAGTATAAATTCAATTATTTCTATATAAATTAATTCTGTTGTTGATACCCCAGGGCTTTGGACTTTTACTTTCTTGTTTTCACATAATTATCTACATAAACACTTGCATGGAATTCATCTCCTTCATGCCAGCAAGGATTTCACTGTTGGCACAGGGTTTCCACGTAAAATTGAGGCTGATTTTCAGTGCAGAATTCCTGAAAAATAGAGTTTCTGTCAGTGTTAACTGCTAGAAACAGTTTGTGAGCACAGTCTGGACACCAGGATAAGGACAGCAGAGTTCTGGGTGATGATGATTTGCTTGTGAGATGCAATATTTTGAATAAGCTTTTTTTTTCCTTCCTCTAAAAAAATATTTGGAAGTGTAGGAGAGTCAGGTTAGAGACCGAAACCTTTGTTGTTCTTTAGTAAACCAGTCATTGTTTTTGGTAAGAAGAAACCCCTTAAAATGAGAAGTCTTTGACAAAACATGGATTCCTACAGAAAAATCTGTCAGCTTTTGAGAGAAATGCAGGTTGATTTTGGTCTGGTTTAGATCCAAAGTGGAACACTCCCCTTGGAAATGAGGGAGATGCCTGGGAGCCAGGAGTTCCCTCCAAGCTGTGACTGTTTAACCTGAAGCTAATCTCAGCACTAAGCCTGGCAGCTTGTTGTGTTAATCTTAATATCTTGATTTTGGGAATCCCTCACTGATTTTTGTACAAAAATAGGACATTTTTTTCCATCCATTCTTCAAGATGGTTCAGTTTTGTTGCGGTGATGTTGGGATTGATCTCTCTGGTGTGAGAGTTGGATGTGCCTGTAATCCCAGAATCACAGAGTGGTTTTGGGTTGGAGAGGACATTCAAGATCAGCTTGTTCCACCCCCCTGCCCATTCCAGGGACACCTTCCACTGTCCCAGGTTGCTCCAAGCCCCGTCCAACCTGGATTTGAAAGTCCCGGAGGGAGGATGAATACATGTGAGTTCTGTTGCTCTGTCTGCATCTTCCCCTTGGGAAGGAGATCTCGGCTCCACACCAAGTTTTCCACACATTTGTCCTAGCTACATTTCATACTATTTTCAGGAGGCTTTCGTTTTATTGCAGGTTTGTTGTTTGTTTGTTTTTTTTTAAGCATTCTGGGCACAACCTGAGCTTAACCTCAATTAACACTCCCAAGTATTAAAATATTATAATGAAGAGCAACCATTTTGCTGACATGGACTGGCAGTAACTAAGAATAGGCTGCAATTTTCAGAGCAGCCTAAGGGGATTACACCCTCTAAATCCCTGGGAAACCCAGAATTTGTGCACTTGCTTGAGGCTTTTTTTATTTAAATACCAACTGTAACATCAAAATCTTTGCATCTGAACATTATTTTGCTTGTATAAATTAGAGGCAACATTGAGCTGCGAGAGGGAAGCTCAGATCTGTGTGTGCTGATTTATTTTTTTTTAAATGGAAGTCTATTAAAAACAAAGAAAAAAAAGCAATTTAGAGTAATAGATTTGTTACATCTGGATGTCCTCCCTTATCTGCTGGGATGCAGGGAATATTTGATATTAATTGAGTTCCTTCACGGCACCCTTTTTCAGAAGTGGCTCTGCCTCAGAGTGTGTTGATGCTCTGATGGATATAGATCTGGGTGATACTGATGCTCCTCACACTTTTGATGTATCATCACCACCAAGGAGGATAAACAGACTTCAAGAATTTCTCTTGGTTGATGTTTTTATTACAATGTAGTGAAACAAATGATCTGAAGCAGGCAGGGGGCCTTTCAAGTGCTTTGGAAGCGACAGTTCTGGCCGTGCTGAACAGCTGAGGAAGTGCAGGCCGTGGTCCTGCTTAAGGCTTTGTATAAACGGGAATTATATTTCCTAGTCCTGCTGGGACTGTTTATAGCACAACTAGTTAAACACACTAATCACAGACTAGTTTGGGTTGGAAGGGACCTTAAAGATCATCTCCTTCCACCTCCCTGCCATGGGACACCTTCCCCTAGACCAGGTAGCCCCAAGTCCTGTCCAGCCTGGCCTGATGTTCCCTGTCTGTACAGAAGAACGCTTTAAAAATCAATGGCTTGGTGGAGAACTTCTTAAAACCTTTGTTTCCTAAAGCATTGCAGAGCTAAGGTTGCTAAAAACTGTGTTCCAGGAGAAAATTAGCAATGCTGTCATTAACATAATTTGCCTTTTGGCGGAATAAGATCACTGTGCCATGAGTGGTTAGTGGTTCTTGTGACTTGAATAAGTCATGTTTTAGCCACAGAAAGCGCAGGAAAATCTGGTGTGTGTCTTCTGAAGGTTAAAATAAATCCTGCTTAGCCACAGAGGTTTAGTCTGACCTAGGAAAGATTTACCATTTTAGCTCAATGGAAACCTCCCAGAAATGCATTTGTATCAGCAAAGTCCTGTTTCTGTAGGATGGAAACCTTTGGTTCCCTGGAGAACTTCTGGTCTGCCACCAAACCAGCAGGTCTGTGCAGGTGTAAACACCTTGAGTCGGCCTTTGGCTCGTGCAAAAGGGTTCTGAAAAATCACTTCCCCAGGAGAAAAAAATTGATTTAGCCTTTCTGCTGCTGTGTTTTCATTAAGAAGATAATTATTAATTAGCAGTTTTCATTTATAGATGAGAGTGATACAGCCCCAAAAAATCAGGAATTTGATGTTGCGCTTTGAGCAGTCACCTCGAGGCTTTTCTGCTGGATGGAAACATGGAATTGTTCCGTGTTTTTCAGGGGTCTGGGGAGCTTTGGGATTTCAGGGTTTTTTATGTTCTTCCTCCTTGGTTTCATGTAAAATGTTTCCATTTTCCCTGCTCTTGTTTTCTCTTCTCCCTGTTTTCCTTTGGTTTTGTTTCCCCCTGGGAGGTGGGGAGCCCTCAGAGGACCACAGAGCCCTAAGTGATCCCAGCTTATGTGTTCTTGCCTGGTTTTCTTTAAGGAGTCACTGAGAGTTAAGTAAATCTTACTGAACAGAATTTTCCTCTCTCCAACAGACCATTCCATGGGCAGGGACACCTTCCACTCTCCCATGTTGCTCCAAGCCCATCCAACCTTGCTCTTGGACACTCCCCCACTTGAACACTCTTTCCTCTCTCCCTTCTTATTCCAGGGCTGATATTATTGATTCGGTTTCTGAAAATGCTCTGAAATGTACAGCAGCTCAGTGGTGAGATTCGTCAGGCTGTTTCCAAGACAGTAGTTTGTTGTCTTTTCCTGAATCCTGACAGTTGGAAGCAGATGACTAATTTTCTTTTTGAGGTATTTGCGCTGTGGGTGTATGGCACGACTCCCACGACAGCAATTCAAGTGCTTTCACCCTGTAAATACATTTTGTATTATACTCAGGTTAGTCAGGGAGTTGGTTTTTTTTTTTTTTTTTTAAATAAATACATATTTTACTAGAGCTGTTGAATGATTTAAAAACCCCACTGAGAATGGAGAGAATTGAAATGTATTTCAAGTGAAATCACGAAATCTTACAGGAATTAGGTGCATACGAGGTCTTGCATCTCTCTTGAATGTTGGTGCCTCTGTTGCCTCATCAGAAAAATCAGGAGGATAATTAAAATGTCAACTCTTTGTATTAATAATAATTCAGGGAATTTGTTTACTCTGGCTGAATAACAACTGTACTGATGGAGTGTAATTGTAAGGCCAGGCACTTCCAGGGGTTATCTGGGAGCACATTCCAGTAGTTAGGCTAAGATGAGGTCTGTTCCTTCATCGCAAATCTCTCTGCTGTGGTTTCCTCCTGATCTCGGGGCTGTTTCTTGGATGACCTGAGACTCCCAGCCCAGCAGCTCATCATCAGATCTGCTGCACCATCCATCTGTTACTGCAGCTTCAGTGTGGTGATGTTCCTCTTCCAAATTCCCATTGCTCTTCCACCCCTAAATCCACTGAATTTTAGGATTATTTTTTGGGGAGTAGCTTGTTCAGGGCTGAAAATCCCTCCCTGCTGCTCCTGCCCTGAGCTGAGCAGTTCTTAACTGCTCAGGGTGAGTAACGTGGCACTCCGTGCCTTGGGCTGGGGGACAAGGTGGGGGTCAGGCACAGGATGGATCCGATGGGCTGGGAGGGCTTTTCCAACCTCAGTGGTTCTGTAATTCTGCACTTGCAAGGATGGGAAACTTTATGGAGAAAAACGACATCAGGAAGGACCCTGGAAGTGCTGAACTCTTTCTGTTGCAGCTTGAGATGGTCTCGGTACTTTGTTTTCTCGTCTCCTTAAATAATGATATTTGAGGTTTTACTGAAGTACGGGAGAATCCACAGAGCAGAACTTTGGCAGTTTCTTGATCTTTGTACACAGTTACAGGTCCCATCCCTGGGAATTTTTTCTGAGCTTTTGTGGATGACAATGAAGCAAAGAAATGCCCTCTAATTTACCAAAGAAATGACCTAAGTCATGCCAGGTTCAAACTACTCCAGAGTGTAAACTGCCTTGCTAATGCCAGGATAATGCTGGTCTCTAAATGCAGCCTCTCCTCCTGAGGAATTACTAGACCACACGCACCTTCTGTGGCTTTAAACTGAAAGAAGGTGGATATAGATGGGATATTGGGAAGGAATTGTTCCCTGTGAGGGTGGGCAGGCCCTGGCACAGGTTGCCCAGAGAAGCTGTGGCTGCCCCTGGATCCCTGGAAGTGTCCAAGGCCAGGTTGGACGGGGCTTGGAGCGACTTCGGGAGTTTTCCAGTCTCCCTTGGAATGGCAGTTTTCCTTCCCAGTTGACCTGATCCCTCCACTGCTGCTCCAGGACATGCAAAAACCATCACCACAAACTGTCACAGGAAGCTCAGAATTGTCCCAGTTTCCCACAAGTATTCCACTAACTGCTGCTTTTCCCAGGGCTTGTTTATAACATGGAAAAATGGTTCAGTGACAGGGAATTACTCATACGTTGTCAAAAGTCCTCTGTTTGGCGGAGCTCAAAGAGAAGCCCTTAAGAGCTATGAAACAGTGTAGAAACTTCAGGGTTTTTAAGATCTGAGTGAGAACGGTTCCTGGATCTGTAGTTAAAAACCCAGCAGTGACACTGAGGAGGGATGCAGGGAGGATGGACAGATCCATGCCTGGGAACTCCGCACTTAGAAGTTTTCCTCAGTCCACAGATCCCAGAATGGTCTGGGCTGGAAGGGACCTTACAGATCACCTCGTTCCACCTCTCAGATCTGAATCCAGCTCAGCTCTCCATCATCTCTGATATTTCCCTACCTTCATTTCCCTGGATATATTACCCAGGAGTTTTTTTTAAGACTGAACTGCATGTTCATGTCCCAGATCTGGAACCTGGAGTAGCTGGAGCCTCAACAGTTTAAAAACAAAACACCTCCATCTTCGGACAAGACTTTTTCTTATTTTTTCCCCATTTTTCCCCAGTCAGGATGCAAGTTAATTGTACCTCTGTGTAAGCCCAGGGGCTCAGGAGCAGGTGTCAATTGGAACTCTGTTGTTTCATCTCCTGGTGAGCGAACAGCAGTGAGAAATTTAACACTGGAAAGCTCCTTTTGGTCTCGTTTTTCCCTGCCTGCACAGGCACCTGGCTCATGGCTCTGTCTCTTTACATCGTGACACTGCCAAGAGCCAAAATGCAGTTATTAAAGGATTATTCTAATTGTGAAACCTGGGAATTCAGTACCTTGTCATCCTTTTTTTAAAAAAAAGAGACCGATTTAGCAGGAAAACTCTCCTTGCAGGTGTTTTGGGCAGCTTGGTGACATTGGAAAGCTCTTGATCCCTGGTAATTCCCGTGGATATACTGAGCAAGAACATTGTTTGCTTACACTGTTTTTAATCCTTCATTATAAGACTTTCACCAGCGTCTCCAGATTTGAATTGTGGCAATTTGCTTTTCTTGGCCTCCGTGTCCCTAGGCTGGAAAAGTCCTGAGCCTTAATTCCCCTTCCGAGCTGCTGATCCCGACTGAAACAGGGAAGGGTGGTGGGGAGTGACATTTCGTCTTGGTTTTAAAGTCTAGTGAATAGCAACCAGATAGAAATCAAATCATTTTTTCTGAGCACTTCAAATACTTTCCCTTTGAATTGTGCCTGTCCAGGGTATGCAGATAAAAAGCTGGACTGTATTAGCAAAGCAAGTTATATTTTCTGAGACTCAAAATGGTTTTTTTAGAAAACAGACTATTAAGATCAAGTAATTTTGCTAAAAAATATATTTTTTGATTTTTTATTTCCCGTGGACTGATTGTGGCTAAGGGTTCACTTTTCCTTTTTGTCCATCATTTGCCTGTTGAAAACCTCCCACCACTCCATTCCTCACAAAGGATGGATATAAACTGGCTGTGACAGCAGGATTATTTAAGTGCTCTCTATCTTAGATGTTATAGGACCCAGGTAACTCTGAATTATTACACATTAATGCTCCAGGATGTCTGTGAACTGTGGAAGTTTGACCTTTTTATCCACTCTGACAATCTGATCTGAAGCTTTGATTATCAGCAACAGAATAAATGTGTCCAACTCTAATGAAAAATCCTATCAGAAATATAAATCTCATCAGCGTTTTGAGGGCCTGTTTGTTGCTGTGCTCTGAGATACTCATGTTATCATGAGATACCTGCTCTTGTAGATGGAATTCCAGAGTGATTTCGGTGAGCTAATTCGGAAAAAAAATGGGATATGAGGTTAAACCTTGGCTGATCCTGGTTCTTTTCCCTTGAATGATCCTGCATCTTTCAATAATCAGTCTTAATTTGTCAGCTTTCATTTGTTTTTTTCTTTGAATAAGAGAATTTGAAGGGCTCGAGGGGATGTCATGTGGACTGAGAGCAGGTGTTGGAATAATTCCGTGAGGAAATAGAGAGTTTTGGGATAGGATGGAATAGTTCCAGTGAGGAGGGGTCAGTGTGTTAGGGGGAAGCTTGGAAGGGCTGGTTTATAACTTGGAAAACCAAATTTCTTGTGGTGAGGGTTGGTAAATGGATTTTTGTGGCATCTCTGCACCGATCCTGCTTTGGGAGAATGGGAAATGAGCATCTGAGGAAATGAGAAATGAGAATGGGAAATGAGCTGTACCTGGGGAACGAGCACAGGACAAGGGGATGGGATCCCCACAGGCAAAGAATTTGGCTTAAAAACTGCTTTAGGGACCTAAAAGAAAACATAAATAATCTTGGAATGCATTTTGCCTGGTTATGCTCAGAGTTTAGTGTGACACACACATCTTTTGGGCAGTGATGAAGCCTGACAGAGCAGCTCTTAATAATATTAATACCATTATATAATAATATTAATATAATAATAATAATATTGATGCTTCAGTTTAACATTGAGCTTCATAGAAACAGCTGAGAAAATGGTAGGTATGGATTAGAATTTTAAAAAAACCCAACAAACACTCAACCTTTAGTGGCCTAAGGATCATAAGATCCACAAAGTGCAAAAATTACTCATTTTCCTTGACTAAGGAAAGTGCATCCAAAGAGATTTCCTGGCTCTGCCTTAGGAAGGTGAGTTGTGACAACCTCCAAGGCGTTTTGGTGTGTCTGTGTTTGGGAATGATCTGTAAATGATGCATAACCTGAAATACAGCAACTCCAGCAGGGGAAATGGGAAGGATTTAGGTGGTGGTGTCAGGGGGATTAGTAAAAGGGATGTGACTGCTCCAAAGGACAGGCAGGATGGATGAATAGAAAGATCCCAAAACTGGAAACAAAGGCACGCATCGTAGTCCTCTCCCCAAGGGCTGCTGTTACAGGCTCCAAAAACCTGGTGTCACTCGGAGTATGACACAATTTGTGCCTCACAGGTGGAATTTGCCACATTCTTTCTGGTTTTCATGTCTTTATTTGCACTGCCTTCTGTTGTTAAGTGTATCCAGTGCTTCCCTCCATTTCCAGGTTTTCTCTTAGAAATGGTCCTGTTAAACCTCTCCTTTGCCATGGCTGTAATTGAAGAAACAAAGCAAAAGTGTGTGTGCGTGGAAAATCCCTGTCACACCGTTTCTGGACTGGCACATTCCTCCCAAAGGCTGGGCTCTTGTAAACCTTCTTCTTGTGTGAAAGAAGGAGCTCCCCAGTTTTTTGGAGGTGTGTGGATGGATTGAGTGAGACAGCAGAGGTTGTTACTGCCTTGATTTGCCCTGTCTCCTTGGGCTGAGCTGAAGAGCTGGGCTGGCTCCTGAAAGGCAGCAAAGCAAACAATCTGGGCAATAATTGCTTTGGCTCTCTGACTTTCTCCTCTGTTGAGGCAGAGGAGAAGTTTATGCGACCTTGGGGATGATTTCTGGCAGTGCTGGGAAGGCAGTACTTGGGTGAGGATGCTCCTTGCTCTCCCCCTTGGTGAAACATCCCTCCAAACGCATGATAGTGGTTTATTTTCAGCTTAGAAATGAGAGTAAGAGCCACAAATATCCCTTAGTCACTGAAAAGCATGAGCTGACATTTAAATTCCCTCCATAACAACATGTTCTTTCAAAGCCTCTTTGAAGGAATTTGTTGAGAGCTCTTTAAATTCCTGAACCACTGCTGACTAATAAATGAATATAAATTATCTCTGAAACAGGTTCATTTAACTCTTGTCTAATGTGTAGCATTTGGCCTGTCGGAGTCAAAATACTGTGACTTGGTTTTGTGTGGCAAATTGAGCACTTTGTTTATTAAAATTGCTGATTCGTTGTATAATGAGGAGGGCCCAGATTTCTGTTCCTTTCCACAGTAAGCATTTGAAGGGCAGGTCGTTGTTGTTCTCCAGCAGCAAAATATTTTTGATTATGTGTTCATCTTGGGTTATACATTTCCTAGATATTGTTAGCCAGGTTTTAGAATTATTAACTTGCATTTGTGCTTCACACAGAGCAGAATTTGACTTGTTAAAATTCTGTATCTGAATACAGGCAAATAATGTCTGTAAGTGCTGTAGATTGCTAATAGTTTCTCATATAAAACTGGAGCATAAAACTGGGTTTGTGTTGTGCAGCTGAACCCTGCATCATGTAATATTCAACATTTTTTTTAAACTCTGAGCTTAATTGAAGCTGCAGCTCTGCACTTTCTTCATGCCTGACTTAAGGCATCCAGCAATATCTGTGTTTTGCTGGGATGTAATTTGGTTTTTTTGTAGAAGCTTCCACATGGAAGGTGGAATTGCCACTTTGCCAAAGGTTGAGTAAATAACGATGGAAATAACACACAATTTTACTAATTTCCTCAAATGTTGGGGGGGAGGTCTCAGGCTGGCTGTGCTTCTCCTCCTCCTCCTCCTCAGGTGGCTTTTCCCTTTCCTTCAGCAGAGTTGGGAGCTGGATGTTGTTGCTAATTGCAGATGATGTAGCACTGACATTTTGGGAAGTATACAGAGATGATCCTGCTGTCTTCAGAGGTGCTGCTACACTTGTGCTGGCATTGACTCATTTAGTGATGAATTGCAGTAATAGCAGTTCAGGACCTACAGCATATTAGTGAAAATGAATCCACTGAGCACCAGTCCCAGGGCACCACAACAGCACTTAAAGAGCACTGATTTCCTTAAAGGGAAAAAATCTGGTTAAGAAATTTAGCTGGGTCTTTGTTTTCTGGGTTTGGAAATTAATTTTTTTTTTTTAACCAGCAGTGTGTTACTTGTATTTGTTTCTTGTAGTGTGTTATCCTAAGGAATTTAATATACATAAAGAGAACCAGGAGATTTCCATAAACACTGAACGTTTCTTCCTGTTTTAGCAGATGGAAGACTCTTGTATTTTATAATAAACAGAGATGGAGCAGGAGCACTGCTTAAATTCCTTGATATTAGCTGGCCTAACACTTGGTTATAACAGGAAAAAAGACCAGCATGCTGAAATGGAGAAGACATGTAATAATTTACACAGTGCCGGGTGTCTGTGGCAAAAATGTCCAATGAATGCAGCAACTGGAAAGAATTATTCTAACAAAAGGATGGGGCAGGCTACTATTGAAAGAGTTGTCTAATTTGAGGGGAATGGGGATAAAGACAAGCTTCATGTTAATGATGTGTTGGTGCTTTGCAGGAGAACAGAGTGTTCTCCCAGCTCTGGAGTGTGATCAGGGGAGGACAGCAATGGCCTGAGCATAATCTCCTCTGTGCAGCCTCCTTTAAAATCACCCAGCAGCTCGGAAATGAGGGATCTGGGATGCAAGGATGCCTGAAACAGGAGAAAATATTCACGTTTGCATCTGCTTTCTTCTCTCTCCTTCCCCACCTCAACACCCTTCCTGCCCAGCAGGGAGGGGCGTGTTTGGGTCGTGTCTAGAGCAGATGCAGGAGTAGCTGGAAGTGGTTCCACGTACACAGGGGTGCGAATAGGCAGTCTCTTTTAGTCAAATCCAGTCTTGTAGACTCTAATACATAAGTCTAAGAGGCTGTAGAGCTGTTCTGAACTGGGATTTATGGATGGTTTCGCTGTTTCGGGGTTAATACAGCTTTGCCAGGTTGAAATTATTTGAAGGCAGTTGTCGATAGTCTTGTGCCATGGGCACACCCCTAACGTTGGCTGCATTAGATAGCTCTGCTTCTGTCGGGGCAATAAAAAAAGCAGGTATTTGCTGCACCTGTTGCTGTGCTATCTTTGAGAAGAGGTAAAGAATGGCTGTACAATTGTCTGGAGGAAGCAGAGGTATTTATAGCAGGTGACTTTGTGGGTGTGTGTGTGCAGGTGTTCCTGCACACAGGGTTCTGGGGGATCAGGTGATGAGTTGTGATGAAGACAGAGTTTTTCTGGGTTTTGTGATTTGACAAGCTGCTTGACACTTCTGTCCAAATCTCCTGTAGTTTCTGTATGTTAAGAAAGGCAGGAGACTTATTCTGAATAATCATTTTAAAAAATTGAATCCTAGAGTCATTTAGGTTGGAAAAGGCCTTCAAGATCATTGAGCCCATGTGGCTTTCAGCTGCATCGAGAGACTTCCTAGTCTGAAGATCCAGGACTTGATAAGGTCCTGATATAGATAATTGATGTAGACAATACTATAACCAGCTGTAAAATTAACTAAAAGCACTAAGGCTGTGTTGACAGCAGTGTCCAACAGCTGAGAGGACTCCTCAATGACAAACATTTTTAGTTTTTAGGATTAACATGATTTGTACGTTCCTAAAGAAAGAGTTAAATTAAAGATGTACCACTCTGGCTCAAGTGAAAACATGGGCTGCTTCAAGTAGCACAAGCTGCTGGGTTCTTAATTTTAAAATCCTGATTTCTTCTGACAAATTGTGATTTAATTGCAGAAGTATTTAAAAACACCCAAACAGTGCACATACATTTGGAGGTGTGTTCATTGAATAAAGATGAGGGAACTGAGTGAGTCTGTCTGCAAAATGGTTGTTAAGGTTGTGTAATAGAGGGATTGGACTGTCCAGGTAAAGACTAAAGGTTGCACTGAGTTACAGTATTTGTTTAATGCCGTATAGGTTGATTTAAATAATGAAAGATAGGGCTAAACACAATTTTCTTTCTTCCTACTTCAGCTTATTGTGTTGAGCTGTGTGAATGCTGTAAAAAAATGCTTTGATATTCAAAGTTTTCATTTCCTTTCCTTCTGAAAGAAATACCATGAAAAATTCAGAAGGTGAGAGTAAACCAGACAAGATTCATATGCCATTAATGGAATTATATTAAGAGTTGTAATAATATCCCTTAATCTTAAAAAGGTAAGTCTCTCACAGAATTAAGGTTTTTCTGCTGCTTTTCATGCCGTGTGAGGAATTATGGTTAATACAAGTTGCTGATGTGAAAGCATCCTCGCTAATCCTGTTTGGAGAGCGGCTCGTTCTGCGCTCTGAGGAAAAGGCACAAGATGTATTATAGGCCCTTCGTTAAATAATTACTTAATTAGATCCCAGGACAAGCAGATCCCAATCTGTGCATAGTGCTGGCAGGTTTCCCTAGGACAGGCCTCTAAAAGGCAGCAAAACTTCGCGTGGAAAGCACCACGTGTATGGCGGCGGGTGCGTGTTGACATCAGCAAGTTCAAGGGCAGGACGGTCGGAAAAGACATTTTAAATCAGCTTAAACTCACGCAAAAAGCTTCTACTCACCCTTCTCTGTGAGCTTCTCCTTTCTCGAGCTCCTGTATAACACCCAACAACACCTTTATGGTTTCCTGACTCGAGCTGATCAAGCTCTCCATCATCTGAAGCTGCGCTTTCAAGTCCACAACTTCGGTGTGAGGCACGATTTGTTGGCATTCCTCGCTCAGGGCCACGGCCGCCTGGCAGGGCCGGCCCTCCTGCAGGGGCGAGACGTTGACCTGCAGGGGCTGGTCGTTACATTCGGTGGCCGGGCACCGCGCCCGCGCCGCGCACGCCCCGGCCTCGCCCGCCGCGGGCTGGACACCGTTCAGGTGCACCGTCCTCCTCCTGTCCTCCTCGGCACACGGCGACCAGTCGCCGAGGTTGGGCAGGTCGGGCTGCGAGGCCGGCAGGTAGACGGTGGCCACCTCAGTCTTGAAGACCCTGCCGTGGTGGAGGGGCTGGGCGGCCTCCTCGCTGCTCAGCCGCGCCGCCGCCGCCGCCCTCCCCCGGCTGGGCGGCCGCGCGGGCTCGTCCTCGGCGGGGTCGGCCAAGTCTGGGAGGGGAGGAGGAGGCGGCTCTTTGGGAGAACTGTGCAAATCGCTGCTTTTCCAGGCCTCGGCGGCGCCGTCGTCGTGCGCGCCCGCGTTGGCGCGCTCCGAGACGTGGGAGATGAACTCGGCCGTCTGCAGGCTGCCGGCCTTCGTGGCCCACGGAACGGCCTCCGCCGAGCCCCGGCCCTCCCTGTCCTTCGCATCGATCAGGAACCCGTTGTTCTCGCCCTGCAGGGCGTCCACAGTCGAGGCGCTTTTAAGAATATTCCCTTTTTTCCGGTCCAGGGGGAAGGTCTGGTAACACTTTTTGAGATCGGGGGAAGTCTGAACTCCTGTGCTCTTGGTGACGTTGGGGATGGACCTGCGGGCGGGCACCGTCATGTACTTGCGATACGCCGTCTTGTAGGCGATGGCCTTGGCGTCCCTCTTGTCGGGGTCCTGCGTGCTGGAGGTGGGGGTGGACAGCTGCTTGTCCCTCTGCTCGTTCTGGGCCTCGCAGATATCCTTAAACCTCACCTGCAGGGCTTTGTTCCGTTTCTTGATCTGCCGGTTGGGATCCAGCGCGTATTTCATCTCCAAGGCCAGGGAAGCCGCTGGCTCGACGTCGCTGTCCGAGGCGGTGAGTAAGCATTTGCTGGGCTCCTTACTCACCATGATGCCTGCAGCCGAAAACAGTGCAAAAAGCCTCGTATTACAACACAAACGCTGCTTTTCCCCCTCAGGTTTGCAATATTTGGGAAACTTTCCTCTGATACACCCAAAACGGCTGCCGCTCGCAACCGATGCGCTTGGCTCTCTCAAGTCATAGTCCTTCGTGTTAGATTTTGGTTTTTCTAGAGGATTGTGCTTTTTATCTTGGTTTGTGAACGCCTGCTCCTCAAAGAGGAGGATTCCTGGCAGCAGGAGTTTTTCCAGACCCCTTTCCAGAGGACAGGGATCGTGGCTGCTCACTTGGCACTGCTTATCAAACACGTTCTCCTCTCTGATGTATTCAGTGTCTTTGCAAGAAATTAACTGGTCGTTAGAAGTGTCATGATTTGGATTTTTATAAAAATTTACCTCATAGCCAAACTTAAACATACTCTAAATATAGATTAATTATTATTAGCAACTGGTTGGTGCTGCTGGATGTGTAGAATTTAAGAACTAGTGAAGTTTGTGGAAGAAGTCAGTAGCGCATCAGTTAAGGGTTTCCTTCAAATGCAAACCAACTCATCCTTTCCTTGAGGCAGTAAATGCCTTTATGATACAGCTGCTTATCCCGAAGGATCCTAAAGCACTAAAAAAACCACCTCCAAACCTGTGATGATTCACAGAAATTACTTAATCCGCCATTGAAATATAAACACCTCCTCAAGGACGAGAAGATGCCAAACCCCCCCCCAAAACCCAACAGCTCTGTGGTTGTTCAGATCACAAGGGAATCTGTAGTAGCAGGATAGTTAAGATCTCATTTTTACAGCTCATTTGAAGTTGTCATTTTTACTCTCCTATTGCACAAATTTCTCCCTGAGACTTGCTGAATTACCAAATTCCCATTTAATCCAAATATCCTGTGTGCATCTCCTATTTAACCGCAGGTGGACCCTCAGAGGGACTCGGAGTATGATGTAAAACGAGTAAAGGGACTTTCAGGTGCATTTAATTAAAATTCCTTTGTCTATTAAATAAAATATGTGGAACTCTTGAAGAGTTAAATGCCACGATAGCATATGTTTTATAAAGCACAGGAGAGTGAACTTATGACTGCCCTTTATTTAGTTTTAATTTAAGAAAGCGTAATGGGGAAATTATTTTCAGCGGAAAAATTTGAATGTTTATGGGTTTTAAAAGCAATAATAACACTTCCCTAAAGATACTAAGACACAAGCTGTGCATGGTTGGATGTCTGGGTCAAAAGGTCTCATGCAAATGTGTCATTGCTTAATTTTTTCTTCAGGTTTTAATTCCCTGGTCTTGGTAATTTGTGAACAAGTAACTGAAATATTCCAGAATCCACCTAGTTTGCCTTTTCTGTCTGACTTGTGAGGCTTTTGTTCTGGGCTAGGGGGAAAGATCAGTTATCCCCACGCCTTTAATCCATGGTGTACAAATACAGACAGATTTGGAAGAGAATAAATTGACGGTATATGAACGTCAGGAATTTTTTGTTCCCATTGAAACCCCAAATAAGGAGCTTTGTTAGGGTCCTGTGCCGTCTGTGTTAGGCTGTGTTTTAATTATAGTCTCATTTGTGAGTAAAATTATGGCTTTATTTGAGAGAAATTCTGCGAGCAGAGCCGCAGTGGGTCACACCTTCCAAAGATGGGGAATGTAGGAAACACATCCATCCATCCATCCATCCATCCATCCATCCATCCATCCATCCATCCATCCATCCATCCATCCATCCATCCATCCAGAGTGGAATTTTGGAATGTTTTAGTGAAGAAAGTGCTGTGTAAGATACAAACCTGATCCATTAGCTTGCAATTGGACACACATCAGCTTTTTAGGCACTAAAAAAATATTGTCAAGCCCCAAAACTCTGCACTTCCAGTCACGTAGAACTACTGGGAGCAAATGTTCCAAAATGGTCTGGTAAATTAATGAGTTTACCAAAAACTAAATGCAGGAACATAAAAGCCATTAGTGTTCAAATCTGCTAATGGGAGTTCCTGCGCTACCAAAAAAATTGCAGCAAAAATGAAATGCTGCATTTACAGAGATGTGAAATACTCAGTAATTGCTTCTGAAAAGAGAACACATGTTTTTACCCAAAAAAAAGGCTTAAAAAAATTGGCTGTTAGCTCTGAAAGTCACCCATTACAGCCATCTCTGAGGATACCTCAGAGCTGTCAAAGTGAGTTTTTGGGCACTTGGTCATTTGACAGCAGGATCCATTAACATGCAATTTATTTTCAAGTATTGGCTCGATATTTCACGAGTGCCTCTGCCCTGTCTCAACTTCCAGATTATTTCATTTACCGCTTTAATCCCGGCATTTTTGGGGCTGCAGGATCACTGGGTTTGTTTGGAAGGACTTAACGTGGAGTCCCTAACCCAGATAAAACCAGGAGCCCAGTGCTGTTCTCCAGAGTAGATGAACGGGGAACTATATTCTGCAGTTAATTTTAAGCATGTCTTTAATAGCCAATAAATTGATTCCTCACAAAGTTGCTTGTCTCCCTTTCCCAACCTCCCAGGCCTGATTGATTTAGCTGATCTGGAGTTTTCTATTCCCGCCAGTAGCTTGGAGTAATAATTTTATAGATGTCTGTGATTAAGAATGACAACAACTAAAAAGACCTCGATTTTTTTCTAAGCCTCGCTCGGCTCTCGGTGTCTCCAAGGGGAACTCTCTGGGCTCAGCTGATAAAAGAACAGCTGAGCAAAGAGTGGATTGTGAGTTAAACACCTCACAGGGAAGGGTTTATATAATACCTCCTGTTTGGTTTCAGTTTTGGGTTGGACGAGGTGTTGCCTCCAGTTTTGGGTTACTTAAAGCGTGGTCTCCACAGGATTTCTGGATACTTTCGGATACTGAGTTTGCATGAGCACAGACTTGATGGCTTTCTCTGTCAGGCTTTGAATTTGACTTGTAGTTGCAGATGCCAATTACATACAGATAATAGATTTCAACTTTTTTGCCTGTAGTTACTCCAAACAAACCCTGATTTGCTAAACTAAATATTTAAGTTATCACACAGCTCACTTTTTCAGTTTTCAGCTTTGATTTGTTTATAAACTTCTGGCTGATTACCCTTAAGGAGTGTTCCCCTCTGTTTGAATATGGAAATAAACTATTAAATAATAATAATAATAATTAAAAAGTGGTGCACAGAGAAGCCTTAAGTTAGTATAAAATCTTCAAGGGAATTATGGAAACCAGCAATCCTGTTCCAGGGTATGTCAGCAGGTAAAGTTTAGGTGCAAATCTTTGCAGGACCTTCACTCTGCGTCCAAAACTTCACAGAGTCACTGCCCTGGGAGGGGAATTACCAGATGGTAATTTCCAGATGGGTTGGTTAACGACGGAAAAAGAGATTTGGAGCTCTTATTATATCATTAAATATAATTTACATTTTATTTTGGTCAGTTTTGTGCTCCAGAATCACACTCACAGTGTGTTCATACCGAGTGGACCTAAACTTTACAGGTTCCAAATGCAGATGGAAGGCACAGATTCCAGTCCTTGTATTCTCAGACCAAACAAAGGCCTTGGAGATGCAGCTGAAAACATTTGTGCACGTGTTAGGAGCACACAGAATTTTGTGTGTGGCTGTAATAGCTTAAAATCATGCAGAGGTTGCAAATAATTGGCATTTTCTGTGTGAAGGAAGTGATTTGCAACATCTTAAGGCTCCTGAGTATATCCAGGTTGTGCTTCCTTGTGAGAAATCCCTGCTGCCTCACCTGGAATTTTTATATGCCTGAATACTACCAGAAAATGCTTGTTTTTCAAAAACTACTTGATGTCTGTAAGTCTTGTTAGTGTTTACATAGAATATCATACAGTTCTACTGTTAAAAATAAAGATATGAAAGAAACTTAGATTTACTTTATATAAGTAAATACAGTATGTTAATTCTAAATATCCCATACATTTTGGCTCCATTAAATTAGGAGCCTTTTCATTCTTTTAAAAGGATTATAATTGTTAGATTAACTGTGTTAGGATACAAGCTTAAAAATCATATAGTACTATCCTAAATATTAATAAGTAATGCCCAGTAACAAGATAAAAATGCTGGAAAATATGGACTATCTTAGCTTTTAATTAGTAGTTGTTTGCAGAAACTTTGTCCGTGCTACAAAGTTTTATGGATTTTTAATACACAAGGGCTGAGGATAAATTATGACTTGCAAGGAGATTCAGGGGTGCAGGTGTGCCCCGTTTCTGTGGGGTAAAAAGTACTGCTGAGTGTTATTAGGAAGAGTGATGTGGTGGAGCAGCCTGTCACCATTTTATCACAGAGTTGTTCATGTAGAATAACAGAGTTTGCAGTCCTGCTAAATGTCAAACTAGTATTTTTTTAACTCTGTTTGGAAACCCTGAGGCACCAGACTTGAATTTTCTCTCTCTTGAACCTCCTTATTTATTGCTCACTACTGAAGTCCTTCTTCCTGCTGCATTTCTAAGTGCCTTGGAAGTCTTTGCTTTGGAATAAACAGGATCATATGGCATTTGATTTGTCTTTTCTCCCCTCCCATCCATTGGCAGGCTCTGTAAGAATGATGTATAAAATCGTATCCCAGCTAATGGCTGAGATACCCAATAAATGCCTTTAAATGCTTTTGTGAGCTTCAGCTTTAGAACTAAATGGCAACAAATAAAATGTACGATTTAATATGCCTGAAGAATTTTAGATAAAACAGGAATCTATTGGAGGATAAACTATTTAAGAATTTCCTTACGAGCCAAACCAGAAGAATGCAGCTGGTATATGCAATTGGCTTTAATTTTGACATCTCTACTGTGCTTTCTGAACACAAATTTTAATAATACTTAGGTTTTGTTGCTTCCTATATTGTGCATAAAATTAAAAGGAATCCATTCAACGTGACAAACTTCTGGAAAATAAAGGTTATGTAGAATTTTGCAACGAACAGTACCATTATCAGGAGATTTGCACTTGCATTAAGAACAGTGAAGACTTATGGGGTGAATTAATAACTGTTAACTTCCCACTGGAACAAATGCAATGTCAAAAGATACTCCCTGCGAATTCATGGTGTTCTAATGCCAAACATTCACTGGCATTTAGTGTTCTGGAAAAAAAAAAAAAGAACTGTTACGGGAATTATGCTGCTTTTCCTTACTGTGCTCTGCAGCTTATGGAGAATGGGAGGAGTAAAGGTTTATTAACATTATTTTGCCATGGAAATCTGGGCAGCTCCTTGTCTGGGTTGCAGTGGTACTGGCAGCAGAAGGGTGTGCTGGGGATGTGTTGCTGGCGGAATCACTCACAGCTCTCACTACACTGCACTCAGGAGTCCAAAAGCCACACTACTTCCACTGCAAGGCTTTTTCATTTTTATGGGCCTTTCTGTTAAATAATTGAAAGGGCAAGCTGTTAAAAACAAGAGCTTAACGACAGTTCCTTATCTGCATTACTGGGGAATGCTCGGTGTTAATTGTCCTGAGTCGACATCGATGGGTTTTGTGGGTGTTTAAGGAAAAGAACAGCCAAACCACAGGGGAAAAGAGCAGTTCTGCTCCTTAGCTTTGACCAACAGGTCTTAAAACTGTTGGAGCTCCGGAGAGAGAGAATCTGGATGCTGGGGATTGAAAACAGAGAATGGTTTGGGTTGGAAGGGACCTTAAAGCCCATCCAGTCCCACCCCCTGCCATGGGCAGGATCACCTTTCATTATCCCAGGTTGCTCCAAGCCCGGTCCAGCCTGGATGTGAATACTTTCAGGGATGGCCTGTGAGCACTTACAGCACTTACAGGTTTTCTTCCTTCATCAGAGATTTACAAATGTTGGGTAAAGGGGAAGAAGGAGATGCAGGTTCCAGCTCCAGGCTTGGATCCTGCATCCGTGATATTGCAATGAGGTTTCGGAGAGGCACCACAGCAGCACAACAGATGCAGGTCAGAGCGTTTCCCTGGGAATGCAGGTGATCTCATCCCATGGAAAGGGTGTTGTGTAGTCTGTGCTGGAGCTTCCTACAAATGGGAGATGACAGACAGGAATGACTTTCCTGAGGTCGGTGGTTGTTGTAAAGCAGCAGAGCCTTGTCAGCTCGCTCTGCCTGGATTAGGGTTACAGGCAGACAAGCTTGGGAGGGTGTGAAGGAGTGTTAAACAACTCAGCTGGGTAATTTAGGTCTAAAACCTAATTAGTGGCATATTAATTGGGGAATAGTCTCAGTCAAGAAGTGTATTTGCACTCCAGTGCTGTCAGCAGGCACCACAAAATAAAGGCTGTGTCATTTTTCACCTTCTCGAGGAGCGCGTTCCTGAAGTTTCTGGTTTCAAGCAGGTTCTGGCTCTGCTGGAATTGTGAATTATCCATGTACAGCTGGATCTGAGCGTGCTGATGTTGGGGAGAGTGCACAGATCAGTCTGACTTTTGCTACAGCAAAGGGCTTGTACAAAAATGAGTTTAGTTACCCGAAAAGAGGGATATAGTAGAGCAAAAAAACTGTGCTTTGGTTGCTGTGCTGCAGGGGAATAAAGGTCCCTAATGCTGCAAATCTTCATCAAAACTGGTTCTAAGATGCTTTGAAATGTTGTGAAGGAAGAGCCAAACTCTGATGTAAGGAGAAGTTGCCTTAAATACGAACATCAGTGCGAATGCCCCGAATCTCAACTCCCAGGCCCTCAAGTTCTCATCCAGCATGAGGACTCGGAGAGAAGGCTCGGAGTCGATGGATAGCACTGATGCAAACAGCTCCTTCCAGGTCACCAGGGAACACATTTTTGGTTCCATGGGGGAAGAACTGTGTGCGGAATGAACAGGGAAGCAATGAGAACGGGCAGAGATGGTGGGGAGATGTTGAACACAATGCTCCCAGGTTTTGTGGACTTAGGACTATGTGGAATAAGACCTTATTCCAATTGGGAATAACCAGTGAGGCAGGGGGTTGATAACAGACGGTCTTTGAGACCCCTTTCAACCCTAACCGTTCTGTGGTTCTGGATTTTAGGCTGGCTTGTTTGTAATATGCATGATTAGGAAGTGTATAAAATAATTAAAGCCCCTCTCAAGAATGTTTTTGTCTGAGTGACATACTCTGCCAGTGAAGCTGCAGAATGGTAGCTGAGAACTCCCCTGTTATTAATGGGAATTGGGTTATAACTCCAGAACTGTCTGGGTGAGGCACCACAACCAGACAGACAATTTGCATCCCCTTTATTGTGGCTTTGTGTGCTTTTATCACAAGGTGTGAATGCAAGAATGTAACACGTTATTCTCACCAACTTGCTCAACTAGAGCTACCTAAAATACACAGATTCCTCTTGAATTCAGCAACTTAGGCTCAGTCTGCAGAAGGGCTGAGTGTTATCAGCGTTACCAGGCGGTTCAAGCATAATTTCTGCTGAATGACTCTCTCCAGCAGTGGGATGTTTTATCTGTCTCTCTGTCAGCTCCTCAGAGATATCGCTGTGTTTTATTTGCCGATGGCCTTGATACACAAAAATGTGTTAAACTGATCCACAAGTTAAATTTCTTTACTCGTGGATGTCTCCTCATTAATTTCTGTCTGCATTTGTAGAGAATAACGAATATAATAACAAAATGGGCATGAACAACCCAATCACTAATGGTTTGAAGGAGACACTGGGCTTGTTGTAGATAAATACACAAACATTAGTGATTTTACTGAATCCTTCCTTCCTTCTCCCAGGAGGCAACTAATCAAACCAAAACTATTTTTCATGTTTCTAACTCGAAAATTGACCTGAATTGATACACCTGCTTAAGTGGGTTTGTACTGAGAATCAGAGAGCCCCTGTTCCAGTTTTTAAAGGCATTTCCACCATGGTTGGGCTTTATAAGCTTTCACCTCACCAAATCCTTCCAAGCAACAGGATCACAACCTTGGCACGAGCATTGGGGAAAAAAGAAAATGGAAGAGGTGAGGCAGGGAAGGTGTAAAATAAACAGGGAAGGTGGGGAAATGCACAAAACAAGCAAAGCCTTCTTTTTTTTAACTTGTGACAATTCCTCCCCACTTAGACCAGATGGAATGAGCCTCCCGTGCTTTTGTATTTAAACTGGTTTAATTTTGTCACTGTGTGGGCCTTATTTATAGGCATGTTACAGCAGTCATGGGCAGGCAGAAATAACACAACTTGCTTCTCTTCCCCGTGGATGTCATAAGCATGAGGAAAAGCTGGGGGTTTGTGAGATGTTTAACTCACTGGTTTTGATGTGGGCTGAGTCTGACACCAGGTATCAGCGATGTGCAGAGTCTGGGGAATGGGATAGTGGTGGAGCTCCAGCACAAACATCTCTTGTAATGACAGATAGAGAAGTTCAGATCTGCACCCAAATATAGCAGGACTTGGAGGCCTTCAGCTTTTAAATCCATCTCTGTTTAATTCAGGCTGTGAAAATGGCCCTTACCCTTCTGCACTCTCCCACGGATTTAGCTGGAAAAACTACTCCTGCAGTAAGATCAGGCAAAGTGGACACCAAGATCTGCTGTTTGATCACTGAATTGTTGTTTTTACACCCAATTCTCTTTGCCTGTGAGACTGCTTGGATGTGGAACTGGCAAGAAGCTTCAAGGCTCTGATCACCCCGACACGGGGCTGTCCGTGTTCATGAACAAGGTGAGCTGTTGTCAGGAGTATTAAGGGATCAGTTTTCTGACTGCACGTAGTGAAATTGTAGTAAATAACCTTCACAGTAAGTGAATGGAGTGCATTCTGTGTGGTCAATAACAGTTTAAAATTGGCGGTACCTAATGAGTCCTACTTGTGTGTGTTCATAGGTTATACAGCATTTTCTAAGCAAGCACTGATTTTCAGAAGGAACTCCCACTGAATTTACCACTCTGAGATGACTTTTCCCCATAAAATATGCTCATGATCTCATTTCCATAAAGCCTATTTAATTTGCAAACTGATTAGTAAAAATACAAAAGGGGTAGGGGCTATAAAGTAGATTTGTTGCTTACATGTTTTTTAATATCTCCCACAAATTCTCAGCAGTTCTTTAAATCGTGGCCATCAGAAAGCAGAATATAACACCTTTTTATTAACAGCTAGTTCAGGTAATCACGTGAATTTTTTATGCTCTCAGCTATTCTAGATTTACTATGATTTCCTCAAGTGTGCCTGAATTATGGGACTAGACATCCTCAGTTCTCCCTGACCTGTGCTCAGAACGGCCTTGAGACATCACAGCTCCAGAGCTTTGTGGAGGTATCCTGACATTTTAGCCTGGATTTTTGGCAGGCTCACAGGTTTCCCTGCCTTTCACCACCACATCAGTCACGGCAAAGGATTGCCATGGCTAAGTTTGGCTTTTAAATTCTCCAGAACTAAACGCGAGTGTTGATATTCCCTCGTCTTTTGCGGAGTCTGTGGTTGGGTTTGGATCTCCAGGTATCTGATGGTGTGCTCTGGTGACCAGTAGGGTTTGGGCACTGGTGATGCTTGTCAGGAAGATGATTTAGCAGCTCTTGGGCTCCTGCTCCGTTTTCATCTCCACTGAACTTTGCTGCGTTTTTTGCCCCCTCTGACTAAATTAGATATAAATTCTAGTATATAATATTATATGTGTGCGTCTCATGCAAAAATGCTTCATCAGTGCAATAGTTAACTGGGAAAAAAACCACAGCAGTGATCTTAGGAGCTACTTATTTGTCAGCTTAATTAGTAGAAGGGTGCATTGAATATTAAGTGCTGGCCCTCTTGATAAGTAACTAACACTTTCCCTGGTGGTGCTCTTGCCCAGCTGCTTTTTATGTGTCAATCTGAGGGAAAGGCACTGACTCCATTCAAGATTAGAATTATCTTGAGCATCTCGTTAAAAATACACATCATTAATAATGATGGAGTCCTAAAGAACACACGTTTTTCATCAAGGGCATCACGACATCCTTCAAAAAAAACACCCAAAAAGCTGATTTAGTATCAGCCTTTCCCTTTCTGTGAAGGCAGGATGCTTCTAATGCAACAGCACATTAAACTCTGGGGCAGGAATTTTATTTTAGAACTGTTAGAATTAGAACAATTCCATCTGAGCCTTTGGATTAGCAATATACATTATGGATTTCTCCTGAAACCAGGGAGCATATGCCATCACTGTATGGCAGAATATCAACCTCCAGGTAGGCTATAAATCAGTAATATCTGAGCACTGAGATCTTTTCATCTGAATCTGAATTTCTAATGCCCGAGGAAAATCCAGCTTTTAACTTAGAACTGCTATATGTACTGGGAGAGAACAGATCATTGTAGTGGAGACAGAGCAGGCTCGTAGGACGCCAATAGGCATCACACCAAGAGTAAGGAAATACGTTACTCTCCCTGCTTTCATATTTTTACTATAGCTCTGTTCCCTTGAAATGCTACATTAAATTCATCTGGGTACATGGCTAGGACAGTTACATGTCATGTGATGATTTTTATTTATTTATTTTTAGCTAGTAGTTTTTCCAGCCAGCAGCCTGATTTTAACCTTGGTACATGCAGCATTCCTGACAGCACTGTAAATGTGAACGGTGAGCACCATGGAACACTTAAAGAGAGGGAATGAATTCCCAATTTATATTAGACCTGACCTGTTACTGGTTTGCCTTTTGGTAACACTTGCCAGCAGGGATAAAAAAATAAATTGATTCTCAGAGGTTGGAAAAAACAGGTCTTCCCAAACTTCCCGATCCTAGAGCCTAATGAGTTAAATTTTCCTCCGAGCAGGGTTTGAGCTGCTTAGACACACAAGGTCAAACGGAACCGCTCCATTACCTATTCTGACTCGTGCAGAGAGGGGGGCACAGCTCCCTTGGGACAGAGCCCTCGGCAGACGGTGACATAAGCAGGGAATATATTCCCTGCTCCCAGCATTGCAAGATGTCCCTATTTTACTGGGGCTGGCGGCCCCCCCGCCTCCCCTAGGCTGATCCCAGCGAACTGCAGTCCTGCATCCCCTCGCTGCCGTAACTCCCTGTAAACATGGCATTAAGTACAGGCGTTGAGGTCACGGGAGAGGATTTGCACTAGAGACAGGGAGGCAAGATGGAAATGCAGAGCGGGAAGCTTGGGATGCCTTGCAGGATGCAAGGACCGTGACTTCAGGGATGAATCCCTGCTACCTTTTGTCCCGTTTTCCCACGGCGTTTTCGCGGCATCCCCAATTTGTGCCGATGGTGATGAGGGACTTGGGTGTATTAAATCGTGAGAGCCCTGCGTCTCGATATTCACACTTCACTGAATAGCAGCAGTTCAGCCCCCGAGGAGGATTTTTGGGTTGGTTTGGCTTTTAATAGCAAGTTAAGGGATGAAGGCATCCGATGCTCCTCCATCGCCGCGCTGTGCGGACACTTCATTAGGACGGCTGAAGTTAATAAGCAGCGGTAGTTCCTCGCCATCAGCCATGTGAAAAGCTAAAGCACTTCGTGCATCCTCCGAAAATCCTCCAGCTACACCTCTCCCCTCCCAGGCACCGCTGGAAAGGGAGCAGGGAAAGAAAGGCTGGCATTTTGCAAGATCGGGATATTCTTTCCTTCTCTGTCACGAAAGTTATTGGATGCAGGAGCTGTTCCCAGGCAGGCAGATACGCTATTGCATAACGCTGGCGCTCAGCGCCAGCCTTTATCCTCATCCCTACGAAGTTTTCCGCTGGAAAAACCAGCGGAGCGGGGGGGGTTTTTGGGTCTGGGGGCGAGCGAGCCGCGGGCAGCGCTGTCCCTTACCTTATGCTTCCTCACGCAGAAGTGGCGGTCTGGGCGAGCATCTCCCTCCCGCCGCCGGGGCGAGCTGGGCGTCAGAGCCTCGGCGCATCTGCCGCGGAGGAGCCGCGGAGCCGCCGCCGCGCTCCCCGCCTGCCCTCATGGGCTGCGGCGGGGGCTCGGAGTGCGGGGGTCCCCTCGGCCGGGTCCCCGCCGAGGGGAACTTGTTGAGCGGGACCGGCGGGCGTCCCCCAGCCGGGCGGGAGCGGGGAGGAGGAGCCGGGGGCCGGGCTGGCGGCGGGGGCGGGCGGGGGAAGTGGGATGGTGGGATGGAGCGATGCTCGCCGCGCGGGGTCCGCGCAAAACGAAGGGGGGAACCGGGAACCCGCCGCTCGCCGCCTCGCTAAAACCCCACAGTTACTCCTCTCTTTTCCTCGACGCGCGGATTAATTAATGGTAGATTCATACACACCGTCCCCGAGCACCCCGGTTTTCCAGTTGCGCTACGGGAGCACTGGAGCAGCCGCAGAGTGGGTGATGCTGATCCATTGGGAATTTCAGCGAAGCGCTGGGTTAAAGCTACACGGCTGTGTTTTATTGGGAGGGCAAGTGTTTGGGGTGCTGAAGGAATAGATGCTCCCATTTGCTTTTAAAGCTCTGGGAAAATGGACGCGAGTTCAGAGCGAAGCACTTTGGTAGAGCAGCCGGGATTGATAAATGCGGTAATGGGCTTAAAACTTCAATCCCATCTTTCCTCATTCTCCCTCAAACCACTTTGTCGTTTTATAGAAGGTTTAATTTTTCATAGCAAAAAAAGTTGGAAGTTAAATGGGTCGTGTGTATTTTCCCAGACTGACTGACAGAAGATGTCATGAGAGGCACGGGAATTGGTCCAAGTTGGGAAGCGGTAGGTCGGTCTCCTTTCATTCTGGGAATTCCAGTAGTTTTGCTGTTTAATACTTTTCACTGTGGCATAAAACTCACCTAACCCAGGTGGCACCAGGTGCAGGCCCCATAGTTTCTCTGTGGTGGCACCGCCTTGGCCATGGGTGGCGTTGGTGAGGATTGTTGATTTCGGGATTACTGGAGCGGCCCCTGATTTGAATTGGCAGCTCAGAGCGGCCGGACGAGCCCGAACCGCCCCGTCAGTGCCAGGGCTGCCAAACACCTCAGCAGGGCAGGGAGGGACGCCCGGGCTGGGCACTGCGCGAGTCAGTGCGTCCACAGGGCAGGATGCAGCAGAATTCCTGGCTGGAGTCCTGGGTGTCTTTCTGGAGTTAATTAGCTGGAGCAGCCCATTGCAGCAGGGAACACCCGGCGCTGCCGCAGCGGCCGGAGCACCGCGCCGGGGCCAGGCTGGGCAGGGGCTCTGTGGGAGACCCCCACAGCGGGCAGGGACATCCCTGAGGGCGCAGCTGCCACACAGACATCGGCGTGGAGATGGATCCACGGAATTCCTCGCCGGTTAAACTGCAGTTTGCCTGTGCAGGAGTGGAGCAGAGCAGTGTTCAACAAATCAGACAGTCAGCAGAGGGCAGCTAAGTTGCTCTCCCTGCCTGTACCTGTCCAGGTATCCGACTGCTCTGCTCCCTCTGCTCGTTACTCTGCAAGTTTGCTGCTGATCCCTAAAAGAGGGTGTCCAAGGGGTGGTTTCTGCATCAGTTGCTGCTCTGCCCTGGGATAGGGACTGTGGGCTCCCCGAGCCCGTGGCACGGCTTCGATCACACTTAAGATCTCTCATGGTGTTTTATCACAGATTCTTTTCCCCCAAGACATCAATGGGAAAAATTAAATATTAACTTGATTGTTGATACGACAGCAACCACCATACCTTTGCTTTTTTTCCTTTCTCTGCTTTTCTTTCCAGTAGTGCTGACTTGCTGTATTCCAGGTCCTCTGTGGATTTCTCTGTACCCAAAATAAATGTGTTTCTTGGCTGCAGCCTGTACACAGACGTGGGTAAAATTACATGGTAGGGTGACCATGTTTTAAATAGCATGTGCTACTTCCACAGAACAAGTGGATCGGTGGTAGGAGATGCTGTTGCTTTTCCGAGGCTGAAGATGTGACTTTGTGCAGACCACGATTACTAGAAGAAAATACTCGATATCCTGAGTGACTTGAAAGCAGAATCTCTCTGACAGAAGCAGCAGTTAAACATCATTCTTGTCTTCTCCATAATGATATTTAGAAGCTGTTGTCTCAGGGCTGATTAGCCTTGCACAGCATTATGCATATGTCCCATTTATAAACCATACAGCATTTTCTGTAGATTTTTAGAGAATTAGAAAGTACTTTCTAGTTCTGGACCAGATTTGTGTGCAACTACTGACACCATTGGTGTGCCCAGGGATACTTCAAATGAGGGTTTGTGAAGAATGAAGTGTTTTCTGATTATCATGGTTCATGTTACTGTAAAAGCATGTCGAAGTAAATACACTGGGAACTTGGAAATGCTTCATCATCCCCTTTGCCAATTTTTTAGCCTTTAAAAATGCTGAGCACAACTGTTGCATAATGAAATGTAGTGTCAGAGCAGTGCTTGAGAGGGGGGAGGGAGGCCGGACTTCAGCCTGGGAAGATGCAAAGAGAAAAGAGACAGTTCGTTTTAATTGTTTTAGATTACAGATTTATTGTTCCCTGATGGAGTGTCCTGCCTTCCCAGGTTGCCTTTTTCTCCCAGTGTTTGTCAGGGAGGGGGGAGCACTGCTCAGGGCTGTGGTGGTGTGTTCCTGTGGCACGGGAAGGTGGAGGGGTGGAAGTCCTGCCTTGGACTTCTGGAGTGAGGGAGAAGATCATATATTTGAGAGCAGTGAGATATGTCTATTTTTAGTGGTATTCTCTGTGGAGAAGTACAGCAAAGGGTCCTTCTTCCACGCTGCTAATTGCGTAAGAAATTTGGGGAGGAGTGTGTACTTATAAATGTTAATCTTGTAGCACAGCCTGATATTACAGACTTTAGATTTATTTTATTTTTTTTTCCCCTTAAATTCAGCTTCTGGGAGAGTGTGAGGAGACGGGGCACTTCTGAATGACTGAGGTGCTGGAGTGGGAGGGTCAGCCTGTGCCCTCCTGGCTGGCAGCACCAAGGTCTGTCCTCCCCACACTCAGGTTTGGCTCAGGGACTGCTCCTGTGTGTGCTGAGCAGGTGTTCTGTGGGTTTGTGCTTCACTAGAACGTAAAGGTCCTACAGTGAAATGTTAACATGGAATTTTCTGGAAGAGTCTATGAAGTTCTTGTCAGTCTTTGAGGAAACAAGCTGGAATCCAGCTCAGGGAAAAGCACGTGGCAGCCAGAGCTGGAGTTACCACCATCTGTTTCAGGGAGCACCGGTGATAAACCAACACCGAAGTGACATTCAGAATCAGCCTGAAAGCTGCTGTTTAAACTTCCCCTGGTGTGAAACACCGAGGGGCAGGTTTGGGGGTGAGTTCAGGGCCCTGTGAGTAGGGAAGAGCCAAGGAAAGGATCAGTGTCATGTCCAGGTGAAGGATGGGCTGGAGATGCCCCTTGGTGGGCTGTGCTGAGCTGCTGATGTGTCTCACAGCTTGGGACCATTCCTGCAGGGCCTGCTGGATCTACACTAAGTGAATTAGGAGGCAGAATGTAAGTCCCAACACCAAATACCTGAGCTGGGCTCTGAGGGACATCCACAGTCCTTTAAGGACCAGCCTAATTTGTCTCAGAAGGTTCCAGACTCTGTTTGAGGTGAAAGAAGGGTGAAGTTCACTGGATCTGAAACACAGATATGGACAATGTTATGCCCTTTCCCCTTGCAGTCACTCGGGCCCAGTGCTGTCACCCAGGCTTTGCTGAAAGCAGGTATTTTGACATTGCTGAATCTCTGTGGTTCTTTCCATGCCTTTGGATAGCACCTGCCTGGCTTCTTGGGCTACACTGGTTATTTATTTATTTACTTATTCCAGCCTGCCATTGGAAGAAAAATGGTGGAATGTTAAATATGCTTCTCTGCTCCAGCTGAGGTGAAGGCAAACTTGGCTTGAATTTCAAACAGGTCTCCATGCAGTCAAATCCTTGGAGGTGCTCCTTGCTTGGAGGAAGGATTTATTCTGCTTGGCTGTGATGCCAAAGAAATAAGGTGTCTCAGAGTCAAGTTTGGCAGAAATTTGAGCCATTTGATGTAGTGTCTTGCTCCATGATAAGTTTTTTCCATGAGCTTGGACAATTCATTTGAGCCTCTGCTCTTTTCTGTTCTTTATCTGTAAAGTGCAACCAATTCCACAGCTCTTCATGTGGGGGAACGTTTTGAAGATAAAGTGGACCTCAGCCTATGTGTAATACCCATAATATCCATGTGCAGCTGAAATATTAACCAGCTCATTGAGGGAACTGCTCTTTGTGGGTTTGCTGCTCTAAGAAGGGAAATGCTGAGTAACCTCATTAGCTCTGATAGTTATTTCTGTGCTTTGCTGGGATAAGGAGGAACAGGATTTGGTCCTCTCTCTCGTTTCTTTTTAGAAGAAAATATAACAGCAGGTCTCAGCAGCTAAGCTGAGATTTTGGGTTCCAGCTGAATGGTGTCCCATCAGGAACCCAAACTGCTGTAGGTGTTTATCATTCATACTAAGAAATAGATCTGAATTTTCCTGGAATAGGAGTGGGAGTTTTTTCATCTTTTCCCTGTGTTTCTAATTCAGAAAAGTTCCTTTTGCATACACGGATATTTTTGGGAAGGGAACTAAAACGGTGATTGGAAATCCTTGTTTGCTCTTCTGAGGATGAGGATTCTGATCTCTTGTGGTGAGGAATCATTTGTCTGATCACGATGTTCTCAGTAGGTGCTGAGTTCTGCCCTGGCTCCATTATCATGCAGCTTGTACAGTGTGGAAATAAATGAGGGGCTGGGAGAGTGTGATGTATGAGACCCTAAATGGCTGCATTTTGTTCAGATTTGAAAGGCAGTTTAGCTTGTCCTCATTACTGATGACTTGTGCTTTTATAGCCCTTCTTTCTGCATTTCAGAAATCCTTTGTGCCCATCTGAATAATAAATCACCCTGTTTGATTTGCTCAGCGAGAGCAAATGTGGAATTACATCCTTATTAAGATGTCTCGAGAAACTGGGAGTGTGGGGGACTTTTTATTTTAAAGGAACATTATGCCAACTTTGTTAATATTTTGGTTTGTCTCATTTATTTTATTACTTTTCCAGATTCCAGGGATTTCTCTCCAACTGCTTTATGGCAAAGGGAAAATTACTGCCCTGCTTAAAAGTAAAAAAGTCTGATCAGACTTTTGATTGCCTTTAAACAAATGGTTCAGATGTAAGCACCTAATGAAATTTGGAATGAGCATGAATTCCATCTTAAAATTCAAGTTATGGACCCAAAAAAATGGCAGATCCAACAAATAATGGGGATATTGCATCTGCTTCCTATTTGCTCTGTGGTGGAATAATATATTATTTATACAACATTGATTTCATTAGATGGAGGATTTAATGCAACTTTTCTGTCAAACTGGAGAACATTCGATGTTATAAAGTAATGTAAACTCCCAAACCCTCAGCAAGGTTTTCTCGGTTGAAATATTGAACTATTGAGCATAAAAATACAGACTTTTATATGCTTTTACATGTTGCCTTGAAGTTAGAAGCCCGGAGAGCAGCCTGGTCCTGTTGCATAATGCTGAACAGGAAAAACAAGCTGAAACGAAATGTATGAAGCAAGTGAATAAAATGAAAATGTGAAATGCTGGAAGAGAGAAATAAGTGACCAGTGCAAATAGATGTAAATTGAACACACCGTTTCTGTGGGTGCTCTGAGTTGTGTTGTGCAGCAACCTGATGATAAATATGGGAAGCCTGATAATGACATTAATTGAGTTTACAGTTGGCAGCAGAGGCCAGGTGAAGTCCTTCTTAATGCTTGGTCTGTAGCTCTTCAAAATACAGTGCAATAATGTGTCTTCTGTCCTTTACGGCTTCTGGGCACTGTATTAAAAACCATTAAAAGCAGCACCACATTTTGATTTCCTTCCATTTTTAAGCAATTTTAAATATTAATACTTAGCAGCAATTGAGGAGCATAATTAAATCCCTGGGTGTCAGTCAGTATTGTGGGAAAGCCCAATAACTGAAGGGGCTGTTGGGAAGGAGGGAGAAATCTCTGAAACCACAGAAATAAAGTGATAGTTTTGATAATGCTGTGAAACTTCCTCAGTTTGCTTCTAGGAATTCAAAGTGGTGCCCTAATATTTGAGTGTCTCCACATCCTTCCCTTGTCAGTGCCCTTCTGCCTGAGCCTGGATGGGGGAATTTTTTGGATGGGAGCTGAAATGATTTTTCCTTGTCTCCAAACTTTACTTATCTTGACTTTGTGCATTCCCTTGGTGGCCTGGTCTTTGCTGCCTGGCTCCAGGACTTTTGGAGACGCAACTTCCCTGTGTTTTCACTGTGTGTGAAAAATAAATGCCTTAGTTAAAAGTACCATCTCATATTTGTTTGAAATTCCTCTCCTGTTCACTCCAGCAGCTGCCTCCTGTTTGTAAACCTGTGAAATTTGGAACACCAGCTGTGCACTCCTTTCATCCACCACCACTGTGGATTTGGAAATCTTGGAAAAATGTAAATCCCCCCTCTGTCTTCTTGGAAGAATCTGGGACTTTGTGGGCTCTTCTCAGGAGGAGCTTCTCCATCTCCTTGTCGGGGGGGCACAGACTGGTTCGGGTTGGAAGGGACCTTAAAGACCATCTCATTCCATCTCCATTCTACCCCCCTTTCCACCAGCCCGGGTTGGTTCAAGCCTTGTCCAGCCTGGCCTTGGACACTTCCAGGGATCCAGGGACAGCCACAGCTTCTCTGGGCAACCTGTGCCAGGGCCTC
>JAWMRA010000162.1:34424306-34478850 GCA_035584735.1 Pseudotriccus pelzelni
CTGTGGCTGCCCCATCCCTGGAAGTGTCCAAGGCCAGGTTGGACGGGGCTTGGAGCAACCTGGGATAGTGGAAGGTGGGACTGGATGGACCTTAAGGTGCTTTCCAACCCAAACCATTCTGTGATTCTATGGAAGCTCTAAACATAGAATAAGAGGACAGTCCCTATCTGAAAGGACCAAACTACAGGACAAGAGGCAACAGAAAGCTGAGGATGCACTTGGGAGTCATCCCCATCCTCACTGGTCCCCTGGGGCTCAGCACACACAAACCTTGTGTGTCCAGGATGGTAATTTTGTTGTTTGGTACATTCTTATGCCCTTTAGCAATGGTCATTCTTCCTCCTGCATATCCTGAAGTGACATCCTTCCCTAATCATATTCTTTCTATTCCACTCACATCATAGGAAATGTTAATTTCCTTCTTTTAATTGGCTTGATAAAGTCTTTTGTCTAACAAATCTTTTCCAATACCGTAGAAGTGGCTTTTGTTGTTTTACGTGGCAGCAGAGAACATTGTGTTTGCTTCCAGTGTCTGAACTTCTCTCTTTTCCAAGGTTTAACTTTTGTGGCTCTTCCTGACACAGATAATCTATTCTTTTGTTAATTGAAGCTGAATTTCAAGAAAAGCACTTCTTTTTATTCTCATGCAACTGGAAACTAATCTTCATTATTAATTACAGCAAGATAAGGGATGGCACTGCGGGTGATGCTCCATCTGAGTGTAGAAGAGAGTTTTGATCACTTGTGTGTTGGCCCGGTGATGTCCAAGTCCACCTTTCATCCTTGAGTGTGTTCCAGCAGGCAACTTTTTTATTCTTCAGTACATAACTTTTCATTTGGTTTAATTCTGCCTATTTTTGAAAAGCCACATTTCCCTCCATTTTTTTCAGATTCTCTAACTTTGGCAGTGAAGTTGCTGAAAGTTGGCAGCACCTGCTTTGGAGGAGGATTAAAGTAACACCTGGAATGAGGAATAAAATATTTCTGGTTCAGGCATCTGAACTGTTTTTTCCATAATTGTCCAGCCCTGGCACAGCTGCCCAGGGCACTGGTGGAATCCCCATCCCTGGAGGGATTTAAAATCCATGTAGATGTGGCCTTGGGGATATGTTTTAGTGGTGGCCTTGACAGTGCTGGGGAACAGTTGGACTAGGTCTTGGGTCTTTTCCAGCATAAATGATCCCATAATCCTGTGTTTCTACTTTTTCCCTCTAGCCCTGTGTCCGTTGTTTGTTCTCGTTCCTTTTCCCCAAGTCACAGCTCGTTCTTGGGATGCTGCTTCAATCCTACGGGTGTCCAACCTTCTCAGCTGACACCTCTGCTCACTGTTGGTGGGTCTGTAGGAGAGGACAAGGTGGGCAGGGTGCACAGGGAGGTCTCAGTGACCTCAAATCCAGCTTTCCCTGATGGCCCCATAACAGCAAAGCTTCACACCGAGTTGAAGGGGGAGTGCTGTAATGGAACCTCTCTGCTCTTGTTGTCCCAACATGCTCTGCAACTGCCTACTTCTCATTGCCAGTGTTTTGTCACAGACTCTTTCTTTTCTTGTGGCATTCTGAGTTGGAAGCGACCCACAAGGATCATAGAGTCCAGCTCCATGTGAATGGGCTGTGCAGGGATCAAATCTCTGTGAAATCTGGATTACTCAGGGTGGATCTCACTGTTATTGTGCTGTGCCAGCCATGGTTCACTTTGCAGGATCATGATGTGGAATTGTCATATTTTGACTGTCCCCCACGTTGTAGTGAAGGCACCATCAATATTCCCAGCAGTACTTTCAGTACTGGTTGAAATGGGCATAAAATCCTCCTTGGATGACATTTGATTTGCAAATGAAGATGTACTTCAATAATAATAATAGTAATAATACTAATAATAGTAATAATAATAATAATGTTGTTCTGTTGACTTCCACTGGGACTTCTTCACTCACCTACATTACAAAGTGTTTTATCCAGGAGCAGAAAGACTCAGTGTATAATCAAATCAAATCAAAATCAAACTGGGATTTGAATAAATAATTCAAAAATCAACACTTAAATCTCTGCATCTTTTCTCTGGATGTTCTTCTGTGGAATTTTGGAGGAATACCTGCCTTCCTAAAGCCACCTGGTGACTTTAGGGGCAGCACATGGGCTGGGAGGGGACGGAGTTGTTTAATTCCAGCTCCAGTTGTGTGCTCTGGTCCTTCTCCAGTTGCAGTGTACAGTAGAATCTGCATTGTTTGTATCCACTAGAATGAATATAAGGGGAAAACGAGTTACAATTTAAAGAAAAACAATGGTATATAAAGTAATGAGATCGTGCCAAAGCTTGATTAGACGGAGTAGATTGAATACATTACGGTGATGTCTTGAGGCAGCAGAATTAAGTTGCAGGCACAGTCCTTCCTGAGTTGGAACCAGTTTTATCTCCATGAGGAAAAGAGCCTTGGATGGCCCTTCCCACCACATTAAACTGCTAATTCTTCTGGGAAGATTTATGAATCTCGTTGTATTATCAGACTTTAAAAGCACAAACCAAACCAGGGGATAAGTCAGCGTATCAAACTGGTGGTTGTCTGATTACACAGATAACTGGGGTTTCAATCTTGGTATGTGCTACAGCTCAGTAATTGAATCATAGATCTCAAATACATACATTTTAGATCAGTGCAGAGTGTTATTGTGTTTGCTGCATTCGGCTCATTTATAAAATCTCTTAATGAAGTTGTTGCCACTGACAGAGATGCTGAATAATGGGCTGAAGTGCCGGTCCTGAAATACATCCCTATGTGTGCTGAGTGCAAGGGCAAAGATGTCTCTGCCTCTTATCTTATCTATGAAGGGAAATATTATAAAATATACCTACATATATGGATGTATTTAATTTTAGATAGATATTTGTTTATATTTTAGAAATACTTTCGTATTTTAAATTATTTTCTGTTTTCCAAAGTTAAGTTTTATTTTCACTCCTCCATTATGCTACTCTGGGGGTGATCTGACTTTATACTACAGATACATCCCAGTGACATCAAAATTTTTCCTATATTAGTTTATTTAAATACATAAATAAATAACCTCTCTGAGGATCCTGATGCCTTACTCTGTCAATTTATATCAATCCATAAATATATACGTAAATGATCTCTTGGCAATATGTTGCCTGTATATAGATATATACTAAATAATCTCTTGGTAACATAGTGCCCATATATAAATATATATAAATAATCTCTTGGCAAGATGTTGCCCATGTGTTTTCTGGAGGCTTCATTTCTCTTGGGTTACCAGAGTCTTAGCTCATTATTAATTATTTTTAGGAGAGATATGTAGGTATCCTAAATTCAGTAAAAGATCTTTCCAGCTGCCTTTTCTGGTCTGTTTTAGATAATTCTGGTCTTTATTTGTCAGCCTGTAGGAAGATTAAGTTTGTTATTTGAATTCAACAGTGAAATCTCTTCTTAAAATTGTTGTTGGGGTGGGGGAGAAAAACTAGTTCATATCATGAGAGGTCTTCACGTTGTTGGGACTTTGAGGAGACATAAATCTCCACCAGAGCTTTCCAGAAGACAAACTCATTTGTCTGGGCATCAGCTGGCGCTTGCAAAGCATTAATTCCAAGTTTTCAGGAGGCCTCTAATGTTTGTTTTGAAAACGGAGATCAGGCAACCAAAGAATAATATGTTTATTTTTCAGCACCATGAATATGTAGTGACCTACTTCTCCTGTGCCATTTGGTTTTCTCTTTACAGCTTGTCAGGCCAACTCCTGTTGCAATTTAAGAAGCATTTTAGAGACTCAATAAGTACAGAGGGTACTGAATTAGCATTTTGGAAGTAGAGCAGTGAACAGTGTTTTGAAGATTGTCCTTCAGCAGCATTTCTGTTGTGCCAGGAGTAAAATATTTTCTGCTTCGTGTTTAAAAATGTGTTTTGTTTCACCTGCAAGTTAAAATACAACCAGTTGCGCGTCTAGTTTAAATACATTGAAATGTTGTAACTTTAAAAAGATATATAGTTTTCCTAATAAACTGAATTTTTAACACTTTCTTGATTATTGTCAGATGTTTTAAAGACAAGGGATATCATCCCAAACATTCCATGTGTTGCTGCATATGCTAATTTACTTGATTAATTTGGAGAACATCTGCATAGAATTCTGTGTATTAACAGTGGTGAGATCACACAGTTTTTCCATTAACAGCCTCAAATTTCACTTTCCAGACAGACTCAGATTTTTGTCTAATTGGGATGCCAGATATACAAAGGTACCCCAGAAAAGTGTGTAATTATGTCATTTTCTCTTGATCTTTCAGAGTCTTCCTGAGAGCAATTAATCAATATGCAGATATGCTCAACAAAAAATTCCTTGATCAAACCAACTTTGAGTTACAGGTAAGAAAAAACCCACCAGTGTCTTGGGGACTGATGTGAATGTCATAAATTTCTGCTCTAAACACGTAATTTTGATGATTTTATGTGTTGTTATCCCAGTTAAGTTGTTTCGGGTATTTGTGCTCCATTCTTGTGGGTGTTGTCATGCCATCCCATAATCACAGGGATGGTTTTGGGCTGGAATTTTACTTGCCTCATCAAAACACAATGAATTAGGATTTGCAGATGGAAGATATTTCATGGAAGCACGAAGACAATGAGGAGATGTGCTAAGAATTTGTCAAGAGGCACCATCTCTGTGGTGTCTGTTATTTTCTCCTTTAAATATTTATGTGCATAATTTAGAGACTTTTAAGTTGTTTTGTAGGTGTGCAGAAAAGCATTTCAGAAAATTAATGATACCTATTCTTGTCATTTTGGGGGCTTTCAGCTTTGGAACAACTACTTCCACTTGGCTGTGGCTTTTCTCACACAAGAATCTTTACAACTGGAGAATTTTTCAAGTGCTAAAAGAGCAAAAATCCTTAACAAGTAAGTCCTGTTCATAATCTAAATCAGGGGCAAGAACTCGAGGTCTATTGATATAATTTTAGTCTAATTTCTTAGCTAAATCTATTCAAATTGAGATGCAATCAGGGTGTAATGAAAGGTTGGTGTTAAAAACATGAATCAAATATTGCATGTGTTTCTACCCTCAAATCAAGATCTAAATTACATGATTCATTACTGATGAAGACAGTATTTTATGCTGCAGGATGTTCATAAAGTCAAGACTTTGCAGAAGTATTAACATATTATAAAACTGCATTTTTAAATCACTTTAGCTCCGTCCTTATTCTAATCTCATTTTACGTGGGCTCTTTATTGCTTAATCCCTGACGGCCTTTTCGAGGGAATTTTTGTAACTGCAGCCAGTTTTAATGTGATATCCCTGAAGAATGGCTTTGGATAACTGCAGCCTTGTCTGCGTCCCTGGTTAAAAGGGATTACATTGCCTGGCTCCACGCAGGGAGCCTGAACTACCCCACTGCTAGTCAGAATCCCGCAGCAAAGGAAAGCTGTCCAAGGGGAAACAAACCTGGAAATCAGACCAGAGCGTGAATATTTTGTTTAATCAGAGAATGATTTAGGGTAGAAAAGACCTCTGAGATCAAGTCTAGCCATTAACCGAGGCCACCAGTAACCCGTGTCCCCAAGTGCCACATCCCCATGGATTTGAAATCCCTCCAGGGGAGGAGACTCCGCCGCTTCCCAAGGCAGGCTGTCCCAGTGCCTGACCACCCTCTGAGGGAAGACGTTTTCCCTGATATCCAACCTGAACCTCGTGTGGCACAGCTTGAGGCTGTTTCCCTCTCTCCTAGCAGTGTTTCCCCCGACTCTCTTTGGGGTTCCATAGCAGTGACCTTATCGTTCCTTAACTAAACACCAGGCAGAGAAAAGCCACTTAATGTGATTTCAGACAAATGTGTGGATTCTTCTTCTGTGTCATAATATTTGGAAAGCTGTAAAAGCAGAGTGTTCCCGTAGTCAGGTCGCAGGTACTGCGCAAAAATGGGGAATTTCAAAGCTCTGATTCCCTGAGCAAGTGCAGCTCAGGCTGCTTGTGTGTACAGTGTATATTAAATGTCTAGAGACAGAGAGAGAAGATGCATTTTTATCACTGCACCTTCTGAATTCCAGCCTTTCTCTATATTATTATGATAAGAGAAATCACAGTGACAATAGGGACAGTTCATCACTGCTGCAGTGACTTGAATTTAAAGGCTTTTTGCTCTCACTGTGTGAAAGGCTTTGACCAGAAAATTCAGGGAAGGCTCCACATCCCATCCCTTTTTTTTTGGCAGCTAAATTTTGCCCTGTAAACTCAACCACTCCATCGTGAGTTCTGAGGTGCTTCCTTTGGAAGCTGTGCTTCACCTGAGCCTTAAAAGAGACTTTTTAAGCACTTTTATCTTCTGATACACCTTCTGTGAGTCTTGGGCCTTCCTTGATGAAACAGGAATATTTACAAGTTCGCTGGAAAAGTGGTGTCAAGCAGAGCTCAGGTTTTTGGGCTTGTGCTGTAAATATCATAAATAACTTTATAGTTACACGTTTTCAGAAGGAAACTGAGATGGTATTGTAGAGCCAGGTAAACTTATTTTAATTTAATTTAATTTTGTTTAGAATCTCTTTATCCTCTCCACCCAGCACTGGTGTGCACCTACATGAGTGTTTTAGTTCAGATCTGACTCCTGACCTGAACAAAGAGCCAACAGCTGAGCTGTAACTGGGCTGGAAATTCCTGTTAAATATGTCTGTGGACTGATAATCCCTCTTTGTCAGGATGGGAACCTCAAGCAGAAATGAGTGATTTTTATATTAAGCAGAGCAGTATTTCTTGTTGAAGAAATTCAAGAAATCAACAGACATTTCTCACTGCTGATAGAAGTAAATAGATTAAGTTGTTTGAAGTGGTTACTTAATGAAGTTTGCTAAATTGTAAATCTTTGTTTATAATGAATTTACAAAGTGTTATTTTCAGTGTAATCATGTTTTGGAGACAGGAATCAAGACTATAAATTCTTCAAGATGCAATAAATCTGTGGTCTGGAGGCACTGACTTTCATTGCTAGGTGAAGCCACTACCAGTTCTGTGCCAGAAGGGGTAGAATCAATCAGTTAATTCAATATCACACTCACCCATCTTTTTAAGTATATATTGCAATTAATATGCCAAATATTTAATATAATTAAAATGTAATTATTGTAATTCACAAGTTTTGCTAAACATTGCATTTAAGCATTAGATAATAACAGATTCTTAATGATGCAGAAGATTCTCTTTAATCCACATTAATGACAGGGTGTCTCACTGTTATCCCACAGAAATCCTACAAGTTGCCAGATATTACAGTTTTGCTCATCTTGTTATTTGAGGAATGATCTTTAACTTACAAATACTCCACGTAGCAAATGAATTCTTGGAGCTCCTTCTGGTTCATTAATGAAGGCAAGGGGATGTTTTTCATTCATTGAGCTTTCCAGGTATTAATGTGGAGAGGGAGTGGAATATAAAAATCTCACAGGTAACGTGAAAATATTTCAGAGGGAGGTTTTGCACAGATGAATGTTCTCCCCTTGAAAAGTATTTCTACAGAAATGGGATTTTAGGATCTTTTGAGGGAGAGCAGGAAACCCAGCGTGAGGAACAGAAGGTGCTGACGGGTCACCAAAGCTTCCAGCTTCTGTCTCTTCCCTTTTCCAAGGGGTTCTCCAAGGTTTTGATTTTTACAGGTGGCCAGGTAATCTCAAGAGTATGGGTTCAATTTGAGAACCTCTTCTGTAATTTCCCATATGTTTTGAACCCTTATCAGAATTTGAAATTGTATTTACCTGCCTAAAAGTATGAGATTTATTTTATTTTAATGGTGGTCTTGTTTTCCTCTTTAAGGTACGGTGATATGAGAAGGCAGATTGGGTTTGAGATCAGGGACATGTGGTATAATCTGGGTAAGTAGCCTGAGCACCTGTGACATACTGTTTTCCCTCAGTGTTCCTATAAAGCAAGGACTGTTCCTGGAAACATTCAAGGCCAGGTTGGATGGGGCTTTCTCTTGAAATAATGATAGACTTCCAGAAGGCTTTTAAAAAGCAGGTGATTTAAGAAATAAATCTCTGCATATTTAATTCACCAGTTAACTGTTGTTACTATTTATGTATCCTCTGGTTTTCCATGGTATTCAATCCCTTGCTAAATATGAAAAGAAATATTATGATGATACCCCTTGAATGTTTATTTCCCCCTCTTAAAAATATCCATATACATAGATATGTCTACACAGAAATACACACTTGCTCGTGGATGTAGTAAGTTGGCATGTAGCAAAATGGATGTGTCCAATGGTTATCAGTGACTCAGCCTGCAAATTCAGCTTAAAGTCTGATTTGCAGTCTCGTGTGACTGCATCAGAGTGACTCAGGAAAGAATGGGAGCTTGAACCTCTCTGGAGTTCGCAGGTAAATTAGGCATCTCTGCCTTTCTCCAGCCCGGGCTGCTCTGTGGGTACAATTTAACTATATGGGATTGAATTTCCTGAGAAACTGAGTATTTACTGTGACCTGAGTGTACTCATCTGCCAGATTTCATTTTCCTGAGCTTAACAGCACAGGCACTTCAGCTCTTCTGAGTTTTATCAAAACTTCCTTAAATTATCAGAAATAAATGCATTTGCCACTTCACTTCTATCTCTGGCTGAGCTGTTGTTGCTGAGAGCTGAAAAAACCCGGCATCTCTAAGAGAACGGAATGCCAAGGGTTCATAAGTATTTGATATCACAGAATTTGCATCCTATCTGCTGGAATGATGAGAAAAGGCTTCTGAGAGCAGCTGAGTTCACTTTTTATTAGAAGCATCTTTCGTGAATTAAGTGTCTGGAGAAGAGATTAAAGCTTTAGTGCACAACTGATATGGGACTTGACAGACAGGTAATAAAATCAGTGTCGTGCCTGATGCTGCACATCCAGCACAGGATCCTGGCAGTCTCTTTGCTAGTAATTAGCCAAACCTTTCCCTGTTCCAGGCCCACAATCCTGTATTCATAGATCATGGAGTTGTTAAAGTTGGAAAAGATCACTGAGTCCAAACATCCAGCAGGACTGCCAGTCCATGTCCCCAGAGTGCCACATCCACATGGCTTTGAAATCCCTCCTGGGATGGGGACTCCACTGCTGCCCTGGGCTGGAACAACCCTTTTGGTGAAGAAATCTTCCCTGATATCCACCTTAAACCTCCCCTGGCACAACTTGAGGCCGTTTCCTCTCATCCTGTCCCTTGTTCCCTGGGAGCAGAGCCCGACCCCCTGCAGCTCCCCCCTCCTGTCAGGGAGTTGCAGAGCTAGAAGGTCCCCCCTGAGCCTCCTTTTCTCCAGGCTGAGCCCCCCCCAGCTCCCTCAGCCATCCTTTATCCTGACTGATTTCTTTGGCCTCTTTAGTTTCTTAAACTTTTCCCAGACTTTACTGGAGTGAAAGTATTAAGTTTGATGCAGAGTTTTCCATCAGCTGTTCTTATCTGAGGTTGTTCCCTCCAGGCTGGGTGTGTGGAGTGCATTATGCCTTTTACACTGCCTGTTCTTAGGTTATTTAGTCACTCCAGGGATCACTTCTACACCATTAACAAGGGTAATAATTTCCCCTGGAGTTTTGGGAATCGACTGGCACGAGGGGTGGTGTTTTCTCCAATATCTCTTTCTGTGCTGTCGAGAAAGCCTTTTATTTTCAATGGATTTTTTATAAATGGAAATTATCCAGGTAGGTGCCTCTGTGACCTCCTCTGGTTTTCACACCTGTGATTCTCTAAGATCTGGGATCATGAATGCTGAAGTCCCACATCGTGAGAGAGTCAGTAAATTGCTGCTCTTCCCAACAAAAGCTGGGAGAGGAAGGTAAATGGGAGGCAGGACCCCAATCCAAGGCAGCCTTTGTGCTTCTTCTTGCTTTTCCTCATCTTTATCACAGATTGTCCATGCAGATCATGTTTAACTTCTGGCTCTTCACCAATCTCATCTATGTCACAGCACCAACTAAGAAAGAATCCCCACTTCCCTCTGCAGGGGAATCGATTGGGGGGTGACTGACACTCTTAAGTTGCACTGCATTAGTCAAATTATTCCTGTGTATGTCCAGGAACTAAATCAGAAGTGAAAAGCTGGAATTCTGGAATGTGCTTGAGCACAGAATTTTTATGACTGTGCCATTGTGCATAAGATGTGATGAAACCAAACCAGCCTGACTTTTGATTTATGGATTAACAGGTAGGGATAAGCCTCAAAAATTACTGTTGTGTCTCATCAGGCTTTGTCCCTAAATGCCATGATTAGCACGTGGTGCCTGCTGAGTTAAAACTCCGCAGTTGGGAGCAAGACAGTCCTCCAGCTATAATACACATTTAGAAGTATAATTTATTTTCTGAAATGAAAGAGTAAAATACAAATTCTAAAAGTTTTTACTTGCCTGCACGTTTCTGCTGCAGTGGGGGCTGCAATGGCCACACCTTCCTCTCTTTATAAGTAGAAGAAAAAAAGAAAAGAGCATTTATAGTGCAGAGCAGCACTTTTTATAGGCTTTTTTCCTTCCCTATCACAACCTGAACTTTAAAATAACGTGCTATTTTGAGCCACTGTTTTGTTGAAAGCAGAGCTGCTTAAACCTTGGTGTAAGACATTAAGTATCAGAGATGCTTAAAACAAGCCATGGCCTTTGTCTTGGAAATGCAGGAGCTCAAAACCCGCACATTTAAAAGCATTACCTAGTGCAGTTTTAGCAACTACAACCCAACAGTTTGACACGAGGTCACATGCCCAGGTTTGCAGGGTCAATGTTTTCAACAGCTCTGTGGTAAAGAAATTGTAATGCCGTTTCAAATCATATCCTTGTGGAAGAGTTGGTCGGGGAAAGGCGGTTTGGAAAGCAGCACTTCGGTTGTTGACGTCTGAACCGGCTGGAGGCAGATGGAAAAGTGAAGTTCCTGAAGGTGAATTGGCTGCTGGTGGTGTCCTCCAGCGAGCTCCCACCATCCAGCCCATCCCTCCGAGTGCTTGACGTCACCAAAGGTGTCTTGACAGAGACATTGATGTCATTGGAGGGAAGGCCGGGCTTAAAAATAGCCCTGAACTTTGGGTGTTGCGTAAACAGGAGTCACTCCAGATAACACTCTCTGGGTTAGTCATGCATGTTCTGAATAACCCAAGGGAGAGGTGAGCCTGCTGGCAACTTAGTCAGGGGGGTTTGTGGCCCAAATTTGAATTGGAAGAACCTGGGAAAAGAGAATTGCGTGTTATCCGGAAAGAGAGCACTGGGTTTGGTTGGTGAGATGGGCTCCGTTCCTGCTGAGCACGGACAAGGCAAGACACACAAGGGGAAGTCTTTGCATATTCAAAGGATGCTTTCTTTACATGTGGTTCTTAAAGCAGCTGCACAATTTGGTTTCCAGAGGAGAATCCTCAATTTTCTTCCAGCCTGGTCACATTTTGAGTCTCTGTGGGGGAGTTCCCACCCTCCCGCAGAGAAAGAAATGGGGAATTCATTGTTGGGCTGTTCATCAGGAAGTGCTGCCGGTGCAGGCAGATGGGTGGAGGCTCCAGAGGGCCAGGGGAGGGTTGTTGCCTTTCCTGCTTTGCTCCTCTGCTTTCTGTTGTGGCACAGCATCACACAGGATCACGTCATCACAGCAAACGTGTGTGTGTGTTGTCACATCACCAACATGTGTTGTAGTATCAGATGGATGTCACCAGGGCTCCCAGTTCATGGACTTCCCCTGGAGAATAGGAAACAGGATCAAACATTTTAATCCTTCATGGATTTTCAGTTCCTCATGTCTGCAGTTTAGAAGCTGTTTGTCACTTTTCCGAGGGAATCCCTGCGCTCGAAGCCACGGAAAAACCCACCGTGGCACAGGGAGAACTTCCTGCTGCTGAATCTGTGCACGACAAATAACTTTTGTCACCATTATTTGTGTCCTGACACATTGACTCTGACACTCTTCAGGCATAATACAAGAAATCTGTCACCTGAGAGGCCAAATGTAATAATACTTGTAGGAGAAACGGAGGAAAGCTTTACTCCTCTCACTTGATATTCCTCACCAACAACCAGCTCTGCAGCAGCACACAAAGTCACAGTTTTAGTGGAGTATTAATTTGCCCTGATAGGATTGCTAATGATAATAGGATTGTAAAGTTTGCCAAATCAAGTAATTTAAATTACATCTGCTAAAAAAAAAAAGTTGTGTGTGTGTGTGTGTGTTGTTAGTAAAGGGTTTTGTCATGATTACATTTGTTGAGATGTATGTTCGTTCTGGTCGAAAGTGAAACTACTAATTAAAGACTTCACTGGTTACTGTCACAATGGTGTAGTGCTGTGGAATATAAATGGGTTACAATCTGTTTCTGTCCTGTACCACTGGTAAATGCAATGGGAAGCAAGAGCCTGAGGGGGCTGAGGGCTCCTTAAATGAGCTGAAATCCCAGGAAGTCACAGCAGTGGATTCATGAGCAGTGTGTGAGCCTGATGGTGCGCACCCATAACGCGGCATTCGTGAGAAAGGGCTCCTGCTGTGCTGAGGTTCAAATGAATCCTGCTGCTGAGAGAGGAATTTATTTGTACTTTCTAAACTACTGCCAAGGAGTGCTTTGCCTGGAGCTCTGTGACGGTGTCATCATACAATAGGAAGTGGGAAAACACCAGCACAGATCCAGAGAAGCTGTGGCTGCCCCATCCCTGGAAGTGTTCAAGGCCTGGTCTTGTGGAAAGTGTCCCTACCCATGGCATGGACATGGATGATCCTGAAGTTCCCTTCCACCCAAACTATTCCATGGTTCTGTGATTTTTCCATGGAGCCATTTAGCAGGTCATTTGCAGCACTGCATTCATTTAGCTAATAATATTAACAGTAATATTTTCTCCTAGTCCAATATTTATTAGGTGCCGTGTTCCTGTTAAGCTCTAATTTCTCTTGCATGTGTGGAGAGTGTAGCAGGGAGGGCTGGGGGAGGAGCAGCTTTCCCTGGGGAAGATAAATGTGAAATCAAGTTTGCCAGTGAGCTGAGGCCCTGAGGAAAGGAGGCATATTGTCAGCTGGGTGAGCTGGAGTTTCATGTCTCGAGGCTCTGTAAGTCTGCACTCGTGGTGACACTTTGATAGACTGACACAGAGAACGTTTTGTACACTCTGGAAGACACAGAAGTCTAAATAAGTTAATACAAGTGATGTGCCTTTTAGCCTTCTTCCCTGCCAGCCATAAGTTGTGTTTTAAAATAAACCCTGGAAATTTAATAGTGTGAAAATTCTCACTGGAAAATGTGGTAAGTCCCGGGTTTGACGAGGGATTTGACAACTCGTGTTAATTTGGGTTTGTACACATCACTTACCTCCCCTCCTGTGCCACAAATAATAGTAATAATATTAATAGTAAGAGTAAAAATGAATAATAATGAAGAAGGAGAAGGAGGAGAAGAAGAAAAGAAGAAGAAAAAAAGAAGAAAAGAAGGAAAGAAAAAGAAGTGTTTCAGTAGAACCAGATATTAAAAAATACTTTGTTTTGCTCCATGAGGATTTATTGCTTTTGTATCTTCTACCAGCATCAGTGGCTGTTTGTTAACTCTGCCATGCATCTTTTCTCTTAAAGGTCAGCATAAAATCAAGTTCATCCCGGAAATGGTGGGGCCCATCCTAGAAATGACGCTTATACCGGAAACCGAACTTCGGAAAGCCACAATCCCAATCTTCTTTGACATGATGCAGTGTGAATTTCATTCCACCAGATGCTTCCAGAGGGTAAGGAGATAGCTCCAGACATTTGAAGTTTGTGAGAAAGGTTTAGCTGGTCTTTGATTTTTGTTCTAGAAGAAATAATGTAATTGTGGATTTGCTCATTTTCCGTAACTCTTGAGTTTTCAGCTGCTGGTTTTAAATTGTTGTTGAAGGAGAAATTTGCATGTGGTAAATGAAACCTTTCGTTATGGTCCAAGAGCAAGGACAGGTGTCTTAAATTGTCCCTGTGACTCACAAAAAGGAGTTTGGTGCTCAGTGAAATTGAACATAAAGGAAGGCTGATAATGCGGCAACAGAAACTATAACCTCGAAGGATTTATCGTCCCTAGGGTCTTGTAATTTTGATATTCCTAACCATTTTGTGGATTTTGAAGAGGATAAAAGCCATCCAGTCAGTGTCAGTGCTTCTTCGTGCCACACAGGCACTGCAAAAACTAAAATACTGAAGTAGCGTTTTTATTTTAACTTGCTGAGGGAAGGCCTTGAATACTCACACACCTTCCTTATCCTGATAGCATTGACTTCTGAATGGCAAATGAAGGGGAAGAAAGTTTCCTCACATCATTCATTTGACCTTCTTTCCCTTGAAACTTTGCTTATGGATTGAGTTTAAGACTAGTTAGGCCAGGTAGGGTTATGGAATAAGCCAATGGAGCTCCTTCCCACTGAAGTCTCTGTCAGTTCTGGATATGACCTTGTGAATTTTGCAATTAAGTTTGACATGTATTGTTTGCTTTTTTCCCCTTTATATTGGCAGTTTTCTTTGTTGGATGGAAAACCTTATCCTTTTCCATACTTTTTTTTTTGTTTTATGAACCAACTTTTAATAAATCTGTAGGCAGAGTAAATGAATATCTGCGTGGGGAGACTTTAGCAAGGGAAATGGCATCAGCTTTATTGCTTTGATTTGTTTTGTGCTGGGTGGTGTGTACAAAGGTTGTGAACTATGTTTTGGCTTCATCCAATTACTGCATAATCATTCTTTCTTATGTTTGACTCCAGTGATACTGTAAAGATTGAAATGCTCGCTGGGATGCCATTTAACCAATTTCCTGTCAGATGCGCTCTTTTGTTGCTTGGCATTTTTTATTTGGACAATTGTATGGATCATGAAAAAGCCGAGGGTGACTTTATGGCTAAATTTATGGCCCTATATTTTCCTGACAGAAGGAAACCAGCTTTGTGTGGAATAGTTGGGTGATTTTAATGAATGAATGTCTTAAATATTTCACTCAATTTTTTTTTTGCCTTTTGAGAAGAAAAATGCCTCATGTTCAAGTCAGATGTCTTGGGTTGTAGGTTCTCAACATTATACTTCCTGTGGCAGTGCAGCCTCTTTCTTTATGGAGGTAGCATTGATATGACAAGTGCAGAGGTAATAAAACCCTTTTCAGTGGGTTTGGAGTGAACATTTCCCTCCAACGAGGAGTAATCAATCTGTCCATTTATGGGTTTGCAGACAATGGAATGATAGAGTTTGCTGAGTATCTCAGATTGGCCTTTGTGGAATGAAGATCACAGAGAATTGTAGAAAAGTCCAGGTTCGATGGGACCTCTGGCAGTAACCTGGTCCAAACTGGACCCTGTGCTGGGTTATCTGGGCCCTCTGAAGCTCAGTATTGAATATCTCCAGTGAGGGTTGTTAGAGCCTCACTGGAGATACTCGGTACTGAGCTTCTTTGGGTGACCTGTTCCAGGGTTTATTCTTGGTCTAGTGGAAGGTTTCTCTTCCCATGGCAGGAAGTTGGAATGAGGTGGTCTTTAAGGTCCCTTCCAACCCAAACCATTCCAGGATTCTGTGATGAAGACTTTTCTTTTTATATAGGTATGAAATTTCTCTGGATCAACTTGTGCCTGTTGCTGCTTGTCTTGCCCCTGTGCACCTTGTAAGCAGAGCAGCTCCATCTCCCCTCTAAGCACTTTCAGGTGTTGGAAGGCTCTGGTTTGATTTTCTCTGGGCTAAGCAGGCCCAGTTCCTCCAACAGTTCTTCAGGCCAGTTTCCCCAGCACTGCCCATCTTGGTGAACCTTCATTAGACCATCTCCAATTTATCAGTCTCCTTGGAGCTGGGGGAGCCACAGCTGGATGCAGCATTCCAGCCATGGTTCAGATAATCCTGTTGGTCCTCTGGCCATACCCTTGTCGGTGCAATCAGGGACACATTTGGCCCCACACTGCTTGCTCATGTTCTGCTTGCTGTCCACCACATCCTTGTCCTGCTGCCTGCAGCTCTGCCATCCTAGATTCAGGACTTCTTTAAATTTTACACAGTTTCTTCTTGGCTCTCTCTCAGACTCTCAGAGTCATTGAGCCACCACCCTTGGAGATCAGCAGTGCAGCCCCTTCCTCCACCCATCTCACAGTTTCTCTGTCCAGTCCAGATCTTACCAACATGTCAGCAAGTGGGAGACTTGTCACACTTAAGGCTGAGACAACCACAGCTCCTCATCCATGAGCAGGTTTATCACAGAGGGCAGTCAGATGTGATTATCCTTGGTAAATACTGCCTGTTCCCAGTCACCTTCTTGCCATTTGTGTACCTGGAAAAAGCTGCCGTGGGGGAATTGCTCCATGGTTTCCTCGGGAACTGGATCTGTAGATTCCCAGCTCATTTTTCCATCTCTTTTGTGTTTAAGTGATAGAAATAGATATAAAATAATTTTTTAAAACTGTTACCATTACCTAGGCAAGCTTTCACACTTAATGGGTCAGTGTAATGTGCTGCATTATATCCTTTATATGCAAGCACCAATTATCCTTGTCCAAAGAGAACTTCCAAATGGAATGGTTGGCTGCTGTTAAACTAATCTGCCAGAAATCCAATTATCTAACCTTATTAGTCACATCAACAAGGGTTTAGATTGGCTCCACTTCTCCAGCAGATGTAGAAACCTCATGATTTGTGGGGGAGGAATTTCAATTTTTTTCCAGGCTCTGATGGTTTGTGTGATAAACAGGCAGCTTTTCCGTGGTGGTTTGAATTTCAGTAGGAACTGGGTTTGCCTGGTAAAACCAGTAACAGACAGGAGGGGTTTTTTTGTGTTCTTCCAGTGTCTATAGCCCTGTGAAAAAACAGACAAATTCCTCTTGTTTCACACAACTGTATTAAAGACTGAATTAAAAGCCGGAGTTGCCCGTTTTTGTCCTCGCCCTCTGAAGGTGCTTTGAAGCCCATATAAGGCTTCAAAGGAGCCTGTACCTCAAAGCATGAATCCAGTACTAATGTCAGGGTGGAACTGAAGCTTCCCAGTAGAAGAAAATGCCTCCTTCCCCACTCTGCTTCCTCCCTTTGCCTGTTCCAGTAGCGAACCCTGCAGATCAAAGGGAATGTGTTGGAACCAGGGAAGCGATCAAAGAGAATTGGTTTGATTGTTCCAGGCCTGGTCAGGTGAATGTGATGGATCCTGTGGTGACAGCAGAGGGGGGAAAGCTCATTATGGAACAACCATTCAGCTGGAATGTGGAGTTTGGAGTTGAACCCATTCCCAGGAACGTGCCAGTGCAGGAACTGGAACAAATCAGAGTGTGGAGGGAATGGGAGGAGGTGGTGGGTGGGTTCTGCTTGTCCCATGGCACTGCATCACAATACCAGTTCTTTTAACTGATCTGGTGTAAGTTAATGACTAGAAGTAGCTTATTGCAAGAGCCAAACCAAAATATTAACAGAATAATATGGAGAGGAACTTGAAACAAGGCTGTGCAGTGACAGGACAAGGGGGAATGGTCTTAAACTAAAGGAGGGTAGATTTACATGGGATATTGGGAAGAAATCCATCCCTGTGAGGGTGGGGAGGCCCTGGCACAGGTTGCCCAGAGAAGCTGTGGTTGCCCCATCCCTGGAAGTGTCCCAGGCCAGGCTGGATGGGGCTTGGAGCAACCTGGGCTGATGGAAGGTGTCCCTGCCCATGGCAGGGGGTGGAACAGGATGAGTTTTAAGGTCCCATCCAACCCAAACCATTCTGATTCCTTTATAAGGTAAGAGATTGAGTCAGAAGCTCTTCTCCAGCCTGGCTTGCCCAACATCAAGCAGGAAGGAAGGACCTTTATCCTCCAAAGGGAAATGTGAGAGGTGTACCCCCACCCCGTAGTGATGAGCAGAAAGAAATTAGAAGTCCCACAAGTCTAATTTTCAGACTGAACCACCTTACTGAGTAAAACCATCAGTTTCTGGTGGTGTTCCATCAGTGATTTAAGTGTACAAGCTGCAGCATGTGTCCCTGCCCTGATAGAGTGAGCAGTTGTGAAAAATAATGATCTGAGGAAAGAGCCCTAAAAATGCAACAACACATCTGCCCTGTTTTTTGCAAATTCTGGGAGTGATGTTTTGCACAACAGATCCATAGCAGAAAAGGTAGGAAAATGATACAGAAATCCATAAGTAATGAATGCACAATGCAGAATTATATAGAAATCCATAATATATGGTGCATAATGCATATGATTACTGAAATAAACCCAGAGGTGCAGCTGAAGCACCTCTAGCTAACATTCTGTTGTGAAGGGAATTAAATGAGTAAAGACCAGAAAAAATTAAAAAAGAAACCATTTTAGTTCATTTTTAACATTTAACAACAAATCATCAAGATGGTTATACCAGCATTTTTAGTTTCAGTGTAATTTCATGCTGGTTATTGATGAATTTCAAATTGATTTAATTCTTTTTAGTAAGTTGCTGGTTTAGCTGAATCTTTCCTGACTTTTAGAATACCTTGTTAAGTCTTTTTACCACTTTTGAGCCCTGTGTTAACCTCCCTTTCCCTGTGCTGTAGATTTGCAGCCAGAACACAAGTTAATGACTCTCCGGCTTTTTGGGACGCTGCAGTTTCTCCTCAGCGATCCCACTGAACGTGCAAATCCGAATAACAAATCCCCCCTCCCCAAAGGATTCGTTTTGATAAGTAACATTTTAAATGATCTGCAGTTGAAATGTAAATGCGTGAGTTTTTCTTGTTTTCTGGCCTTTTGGAGAATTTCAGTATTCCTCCCCAACCCCACCTGAAGAGCAAACACCTCCAAAAGCATCAAATCATTTTAAATGGCTGCCAGATCTGTTTGCCAGTTGGAATGCTGTGGAAAAATAGGAAAGGGTACAGGAGAAACTGTTGGGAATTCCCACCAGCTTTCCTGAAAACCTTTGAGCAAAATTTTGTGGTCGTTCTGTTCTATCTCTGCATTAGGACTAATTCCTTGTGGTGTGATCTGTCACTTGAGTTTTACATGGCAAATTCATTATAACCCCACATCAAAACGAATTTATAGGAGCTTGGAGGATGGAAAGTCCTGCTCATCTCCAGCCAGATTCAATTGTCAGCCAGTCTGCAAAGGCAGCCTGGCTGCACTGGAGGTAAACCCAAGTCCAAAAGTGATTAGCTGAGATGACTTCCCTTGATTCATGTGCTCCAGATGAGAGATTGTAACAGACAGATGAGGCTGTGGATTTACTCCTTGCTCAAGTTCAAATTCTCACATCCTGAAGGGAAGCTCAGATCTTGATCAACTGCAAGGAAAAGTGGATAATAATGTCCTGTAATCTCCCTAACATCACCCCTCAAGCTTTCGCTGTCAGCACAAGGATATGAATCTGACTCCTTGATGGTGCCAGCTATTCCCCCTAAGCCTCCAGAAGGACCCTCAGCAAGTGGCACTGGCTGTAATGGAAACATTAGAAATTTGGCACTTCCTCATTTGAGAGTGAATTCCATCACAATAATTGCAGGCCTGTTTATGCATTAAATTTAATGTAATGCATTAAAAAAATTAATGCATTAGAAAGAAAAAAAAAGATAAAAGGAAAAATGGAGAGTTTATCCACAGATGCCAGGTGCAGTGTCCCAGAGCCAGTAGCTTGAGCACTGCAGGGTCACATTCCTACTCCCATCATGGAAAAGGATAAACCTCCAAAGCTCCATAAACCTCAACTTGTGTTGATAAAACATTCCTCTAATGAAAATACCGTAGAAGGATGTTAAATAACATTTATTTGTCTGTCTTAGAAAGACCGTAGAAGGAACTTAAGCTGATGTTAAATAACATTTATTCATCTGACTTGCATGATCTGCATCACAGCAGTTCCTTGAGAGGTATCAAGAATGACTGAAGAGCAAAGATATTGTTAATAATCCTTAAAACCCCAGAAATGCCACGAGTCTGGCTCTGTTCAGCCCTAGAGGGCCATTAGGGAAATGGCCCAACAAAGCGTGGATTTACAGAGATTTAAGTAAAACTGATATCAGGAAGATACTCGAGATCCTGTATGACAAATGTAATTGCTCTTCTCTGTCTGAGTAATCTCCTGCTAAAAAATACATCACCTAAAGGGCTCACACTGGCAGCAAGTGTCATTTTTCACACAGGTCTAGAAAGTCAATTTCTTTCTGGGCTCATTAGAGAACATGAATTTTGTGACTTCTCTGGTTCATCGTTGCGTTCTTCAGTGTTTCACTTGACACGTTCTCATGCTGTGGGAACACGTTTCAGCCTGTGGTGGCTCTGAGAGGGGGTGGATTGCCTTTTCTATTCTGCCTTTTCTCATTTGCCTGTCAGTTTTTTAATAACGGATTCATTGTGTAAAAATCCTGATGTCACGTCACTGTTCGTTCGTTTCTTCTCAAGGGAAGTCGTGAGGGAGTGGGACAAGTTATCCAAAAAGGCTGCGTGATAATCCATCCATGGAGCTGTTAATTTCTTGGCTAAGCAAGCCACAGTTGGCCTGATCCAGTGTTGGCACTAATCCTGCATCACCTGGAAGGCTGCATGGAATGGCCTTTGAGGTCTTTCTCCAGAGTTTCTGTGACTCTCGGGGTCATTTGGGGACCAGAAAAGCACCTTTGAAATGTTTCAGCCTGAGGTTTGGGGTCACTCATAATAGTAAAAGTTGCTTTAAGATGGACCAGTTGTTTGGGTACTTGGTTGATTTTATCACTGTCTGCATGATACAATCTATAGTTTGAGTTTCCTGACAGCTCAATTGACCTGTGCTGGCTTTATCCTGTATCCTGAATTTCCTCCAAGCACTGGAGGAGAGAGACTTGTTCTGTCCTTTTTCACCATGAAGATTTGCAGTCACCGAGCTCAGAGCACAGCCTTTCTTTCTTTGCTCTAGTGTAACCCAGTCCTGGTGGGCTGCAGGTAGTGTGTAAAAATAAATTTCCACATTCAAATGCAGAGGTCCAAAGGTTTGGGGGTTGCACATGAAGGTAGGAAACAGCCTGGAGTTGCAGACTGTAAATTTTCACGTTACTGCTGTTGGGCCTGTTAAAGTGATCAGAGACTGACCTGCCCTAAAGCAGAGGAGTAGTTTGTCACTGTCACAATTTGTCCAGCAAAACCTTCATACCAACGTTTATTTCTGCTTATGAAGGATTTTTCTTAGCAAAGCAGGAACTTCTCTACAGTCCTTGGCCACGTTTCATGTGCAGCTTCACAACTGCTGTGGTCTTGCAGGAGAGCAGAATGAGATTGGTGGTGGAACATAGCTACTGTGACTTAAAGTGATATAAATTAGTTGATGAAAAGCACTCTCTTTTAGAGGTTCATCATTAAATAAGTCTCTTGGCAAGGGACATCTCTAACTCGCTGAAAGAAATATGCCTGAAGAATTTCACAGTATGGACTGAAAAAATCCGGTTTCTCTTCTTAGAGCAGAGGGGCAGGCACTGATCTCCTCTCTCTGGTGACCAGTGACAGGACCTGAGGGAACGGCTGGAGCTGTGTCAGGGCAGATTTAGGTTGGATCTCAGGAAAAGGTTCTTCCTCCAGAGGGTGGTTGGCACGGAACAGGCTCCCCAGGGCAGTGGGCACAGCCCCAAGGCTGCCAGAGCTCCAGGAGCGTTTGGACAGTGCTCTCAGGGACGGGTGGGATTGTTGGAGTGTGCTGTGAAGGGTCAGGAATTGATGATCCTGATGGTTCCCTTCCAACTCGGGATTTTCTCTGATTCTGTGATCCAGAAAGTCCCTTCCTTTCCCACTGGTACGTTATGAGCTGTTAATATTAACTGCAGATGCAAAGCACATCTCTTGACATTTCCAAAATGTTAGGAGGCTTTGTTCTTGTGCAGGTGTCCCTTTGCTTCTCCTCAGAGTCATTAAGGGTCTGCTTAAGCAAGTGACAGTGAAAAAACTTGGTGACAACTGTTCTTTCAGTAAACTCCCCTCTGAGCAATGGGCTCTCGTTGCCCTGCCAGGGCTCCCAGCTCACCCAGCTCTTCTGAGGTCCCTGGACAATAAGTTGTGTCACTAATCCTGTGGATGTCTGTGCTTAGTTAATGAAGAATTAGGAATCAGATACCTAAACCAGTTCCTTACAGAGCAGCAGGCCTGGAGTGAACCTCCCTCCACTAACAGTTCACATCATTCCTAACCTGGGCCCTGAGGGAATGTAGCAGCAACAGCTGAAACCCTCTGTAATCATTAAAAATCCAGGGAATTACCAAGTTTGCATTTAAGATATATTCTAGTACCCACTTAAGTTTGCATTCTTTTATTATTGCCCAAATGGAGTTGTTTGAAATTGCTTCCTTCCCCCTCTGCAGTGACTTATGAACAGGTTTATCAAGTTGTGCCCCACTGTGAGTCAGTGTCTGTGTGCTAGAAAGGGGTGTTAGTGATGCTGGGATGTGCATCCAGCCGAGTTATCCAGCCTCAGGTGTTCTCTCTCCTCTCCCGCAGAGTTTTCAACTATTTTTGTTGCTGTCACCTTTATTGCAGGGGACGTTCTGTGGCTTTGTGTCTTCTTTTTCCCTGCCCTCATTCTTGTCGTTAATCTCCTTATTTAGTTTTTCACAGCACAAATATTTACGCTTCATTTAACAACGCGCCCGATGATTTCTTTAACACAAAGTCCTTGTGGGGCAGTTCATGGTGGATGCTCTAAACCCAGAGCCTGCAGACTCCTAAAGTCAATCAGGCTTTCAAACAGTGGCTGAACATCTCTGCAAGGTACCCAAGCGATGTGTGAAGCACTGAGGCTCCAGTAATAAAGTGCAATATTTGCCATCTGATTATTTCCGCCTGCTTTGTTTAATTACAGTTCGAAAATGAGATCATCACCAAACTGGATCACGAAGTGGAAGGAGGCCGAGGGGATGAACAGTACAAAGTGTTATTTGACAAAATGTAAGTGTGGAGATTTATGTCACAGTGAAGTCAGGAGAGAGAGCAATTAGACTACAATGAACTTTGTAGCCCAGAAATAATTAAAATCTGTTAACGATGCACAATATTTAAAATTGCACCTGAGTCAAAGTTTTTCCTGCATGGGATTAACAAGGCGAGTGTAATTGGGTTTTTTTTCAGTCTCCTGGAGCACTGCAGGAAACACAAATACCTGGCTAAGAGTGGGGAAACTTTTGTGAAGCTGGTGGTGCGTTTGATGGAGAGGCTCTTGGACTACAGGACCATCATGCACGACGAGAACAAGGAGAACCGCATGAGCTGCACCGTCAATGTGCTGGTAAGCAGGGATTTCTCCGGCTGGAACGGTCCCTGCGCTCGGAATTTTACGCCTTTGTGTCAAACTGAGTCTCTGTTGGGATTCTCGTGGAAATCTGAAATGCTTTGGGGGTTTTTTTTCCTGTTTTGATGAAGGCAAATTTATGAACACATGGGTTATTCTTCCTTTAATTGATTCTAGGGGAAGATTTAAAGAGGAATGCTGTAAGAAGGGTTGTTCACTGACACTTAAAATGGACCTGTGAACAACTTTGTGCAGAAAAACATTTGACATACAGAATGTTGGGGTTCTGTGCAGTTTATTCCTGAAATATTCACACATTTGCAATCCCATTTATATTCTGCTTTCCGCTCTGCCTCCGTATTCACATTTTTTTTAGGAAATTCGAGTTTCTAGTTCATTCACAACAGGAAAAAATTCAGATTGTTTTCCTCACTGATAGGAAATTTCCTCCTTATAGTTCCAGAAATTCTGGAGTGTCTGCTCTATACACAGAACTTTATCCCTTTGGGATCGAGTTGGAAGCAGTAGAAGCTGTCCCTCGTAGTACACACTGATGGAAGCACTGCAGTATAAGATTTGACAAGCCTAAAATCAGCACATGTGGAAAACAACTTTTAGAGACCCCCCCAAATTACAGTAACTAGATTTGATTTTTCCAGTAAGACTCAGCATTAAACTGTTTGCCACTAAGGCTTCTGAGCTTTCATCCCTCTGTCTCACCATCGGGGCTTTTATTTTGCTTTCATATGTGGGGCACAGACAGTGTTTGTGGTTTATGGGATACGGCTGATAGATTTTGGGCAGGAAAGAGCCGAGTAAATAATTTGTAGCTTTTGTTTTGCACATAATGCAGCTCGTGCAGCGCAGCCCTTTGTGTCGCCTCGCCAGCCACAAACACAGCGGTGCCCACTGGAGCAGGAGAGGGGATCGAGGCAGCAAACCACAAATCGGGCCTTTATTTTTAGCGTGTTTTCCCTCCCTGTGCGCATCAAAAAGCATCATGGGAGAAGAGGAGGGACTTGGAGAGTTGTCACCGGCTGTTGGGTTGCCCGCAGAAAGGTCATCGCGTCCTCCCGAGCGGAATCGTGTTGGAAAATCCTGCCAGTTCGCACGAGCAAGATGGGAAATAGGAAATCACAGACACCACACGCTCTAATCCAGTGTATAAAACTGGGAAAGTTTCCTTAGGAAGGTCAATTTGTTTCTCCTTGCTTTCTCCAGAACACTCTTTTCCCAGGAATTCTTGCCATCCTGATTGCGGGGGACTCATGGCACACTTGGGGTTGGGTTTTTCTCCAAGTGTCTCCAGCAGCATCTCCTTTGATGCTGACTTTTGGCATCTGAATTTTTCACGGTTTCCAGATGATAAATTTTGTGGGTGATTTGCTGCTGTCAGGTTAAATCACCAGGAGATCCCCTATACAAGCCTCCCACTGGAGTCAATGGAAAATACTGGGAAGTGTCGCGGGCCGGAATTTTCCTTCTTTTACGGTAGCCATGGTTTAAAACATCAGCTTGATTTTAAACTCCCATTTGCCCTCCAGGGCCAGCTCAGCCCTTTCATCATTCTCCAGGCACCTGAAGTGAAATTCATGCCTTTGCAAAAATCCGACCGTGGGCTGGTACTTGGCGCAATTCCCACCTGAGGTCTCAGAGAGTTCTTAATTGGGAATTTAATGATGCAGAGGCTTTCCTGGGATTAAGTGTGTCTGCATTGACTGGAGTTTAAGTTGGAGGGTTTGATCTGCATTGAAGCCAGTGCTAATGGGGAAGGGTCTGGAGCAGCAGGAGCAGCTGAGGGAGCTGGAGGGACTCAGCCTGGAGAAAAGGAAGCTCAGGAGGGACCTTCTGGCTCTGCAACTCCCTGACAGGAGGGGGGAGCTGGGGAGGAGTCGGGCTCTGCTCCCAGGGAACAAGGGACAGGAGGAGGCCTCAAGCTGTGCCAGGGGAAGTTTAGATTGGATATTAGGGAAAATTTCTTCCTGGAAAGGGCTGTCCAGCCCTGGCACAGCTGCCCAATCCTCATCCCTGAGGGGATTTCAAAGCCATGTGGATGTGGCACTTGGGGACATGTTTGAGCTGAACTCAAAACCAGTGGGCTTTTATATCAACTGAAGTGGTAAATCCCTGGAATAATCCATCATTTCCTCTGTGAAATGTGGATTTTGTCTTGTATACCTGTTCACTTTGAAAGGAACTGTTTTATATTAGGTTTACCCATGTCTTAGTGCTGAGCTTGTGCATCTATTAGTGGCTCCTCAAACTCCTTTAATTTAGCCTTGAAATGTATTTTAATTCAGGGAGGAAGAAATTTCTTTGTATTTTGTTTTCTTAGATATATTTTAGCTTTTGGAGGTGAACTTTAAATTAGATTCAGAATTGCCTTTAATATCTCGCCCAGTTTATCATACTTTGCATTTACAATATTTGTACTGTTAACTAGTTTATCTCAAAGCCAGAGGCAACCAGAGGAGAGCAATGCTAATGTGTGGCATATGAAACCGGAGAAAGAACACTAATCTAACTTTTTATTTCTAAGGAAACCATTAGAATTCAGGAGCAGATGATGTATTGCCCAAGTCAGGTTCGGAGTTTTAAATCTGTGGAACAACTGTTGCTTAAAAATTATGTTTTTTGTATATTAAAAAATTTTCAAGTGAAAATGGTTAATGATGTGTGACTTGCAAGTGCCAGGAGCAGCTTTCTAGCAGTGCTATTCTTGCAAATTCTTAACCTTTGCAATGAGACATGAGCCTTAATCTGCTGCAACATGAAACATCACAGCATTAGACTTTGTAAGTTAAATAACTTGTGTTCCAGCACTGGAGGCAAATTTCCCTTTGCAGTTTGGAGGCTGATGTTACGCAATTATGAATTTTTAATTTCCAGCGTGTTCTGTGTGCATTCCAAACTGAGAAATCAAAAGAGTTTGTAATGAAATTATGTTGGGTTTTTTTTTCCAGAATTTCTACAAGGAGATCGAGAGAGAAGAAATGTACATAAGGTTTGTAAACATGACTGGTGACAAAGTGCCTGATGTGCTCCGGTGTAATTGGGGAAATTGAGTTCCTATTAAGGAGTCACTTGGGGGCTGGAGGAGTAGAAGTAATGAAAAATCATACCTTGACTGAACCTGAAGTAATTCAAAAGCTTATCTTCCCTGAGAACACTGAGTGCTGGAAGTTGGAGTCATGAGATTATCTTTGTCCCCTTTCTCCAGCTCCTTTTATTCCAGTGAACACTCCTGCAATACTCAGGAGTGAATATTCTTCTTTTCATGGAGAAAATAAATAAGTTAAAAAGAAAGCTGAGCAAAGAAATAATAGTACAAAATATGTGACTTGGGGTAAAAACAACTATTAAATAATGTCATGACTGATACCTGTTTTAAACTTAAAGCTTCCAGGAACCTTTCAAAATCTATTTTCACACAAAGTAAACATGGAAATGTGTCGTCGTGTTTTCTGTAAACTTCAGGGTTCCTCATCCTCCATTTGTGCTTTGGTTTAAAACTGACTACAGTGTTGTGCTAAAATGCTGAAGCTTGTGTTTGTAATGCTGCTTTAGGTATCTAAATATTATTAGTTAATTCATTCTCACGTGTTTCTTACCTTTCTGGAAGAACTTTCACTTGTGAACTCGGCTCCTGTTGTTTAAATGGTTTCAGTAGGTTGCAAAAAGAGAGGACAAGGGCAGGATTCATAACTGTGGACAAACATGGGAAGTTTTGAGTTGTAGGTCTGCCCTACTCAGCATCCCTAAAAAGACAAATTGTCCCTCAGTGTCACCGCCCCAAATTCTCTCCTATTTCTGTTAACAAGCTCTTAATGAATATCAAAGTTGAAAGTATTTTCACTGGCTTTTCCAAAATACAATTTTGATAGTTTTGGGGGGTTTTTTTAATTGTTACTAAAAATCTCAACACACAAATGAAGAGAATCCCCTGCCAGAGGTGTGATGATCTTGAAGTTAAAGAAGAACACTTTTATCTGTCTCTACAGCTGAACTGTAAGAGTGCTCTGTCTTGCACAAAATGTGTATTGGGTTCATTCCTCATCCACACAGTTAATAAGGTGATGGTTGGTCTTGATGATCTTGGAGGTCTTTTCCAACCTTAATGATTCCATGGCTCCCTAATTCTCTGAATATGCATTGAAAAGAGCACCAGGGAAATGCAAATGGTCCCAAAGGTTGTCTGCACGCAGAAATAGGAACTTCAAATAATCCCACAAGTATTCAGGTGTTTGAAGAGGGACTTGAACCCTTGTAATCTTCAAAATAAATTATTTAGTAGCGTCTTAAAGCCAATCTTTTGCAAGCACCGTTGGTTTTGTTCCTCGCAGGTATTTGTACAAGCTGTGTGACCTGCACAAGGAGTGTGATAACTACACGGAGGCTGCCTACACGCTACTCCTGCACGCAAAGCTCCTCAAGGTAAACCCCAAAACACACCCCAGGTTTGGCAGACCGTGTCAGCAGCAACCCAGAGGGGTGGTTGGTCACTCAGAACATCTGCCCTTTAAACTGATTAACAGCTGTGAGCTGCAGCTCAGGGCAGCGTTGTCTTTTGCCCATCTAACTCATACATGAAGGTATTAATGTGTGGCAGAGGCACATCTTGATCTGAAGTGGAAGTGTGGTCAAGGCAGCACCAGGAATTACACATTGCAAAGCTGTAATCTTCAAAATATCACGGTTGTGTAATGTGTGGAAACCTCTAACCACATATTTTAGTAAATCAGCTCTCCACGGAATCTTTGTGCAAAGGCAATACAGGGGAATATTACAGCCTGTTCTCGAGTGCTCTTGGGTGTCTGTAATAGATTCAGTTTTGATTTGGGGAAATTAAGGAGGGATTCAAATGGCCTTCTTTCTGAGTTCATGCTTTTAAAAGGGACGTATAATTTTAATGCAGTATTACACTGTTTACAGCACATTTAAAGAGGCACAGCAATATTGCCGTTCTTCAAGGAATGTTTTGGTGGAACCTGCAGTGTATATAAATAACATGGTATATGTAGAAAGTAGGTGAAATAAAGCATTTGAGTTTTTAACACTACCCAGTGTCAGCCAGAAACATAATGAAACTGTATTTCCTAAGCATTGATCTCACTGAAAACTTCCTGGATGGGTGATGTTGTTTCTAACATGCAGCTTGTTCTTGTGATTGTGTCACACGTGTGGGAGCAGATGCCAACCAGGTCCGCCTTGTTATCACAGGCAAAGAGGCTCCTCCTGCCAGCACTTGGTCATGAAATCACGTGTTTCATACAGCCCAGTCATCACTGAAATACCAGCAGGGACTTTTATGTCTTAATTTTAAAAAGCAGTTAATGGGAAAAGGAAAAATGTAAATGTTTTGAGTTAGCATTTTTGGAAGTGTTTGCTTTAGTCCCATTCATCTTCCTTGTATTTTATCACTCACAGTGAAATCTTTCTCCCCCAGTGAGTCCTGGATCTGTTTCTACTCCTCTCAAAGACTGTAGCACCCAAGGTCATATGGGGCTGAGTCACAACAGAATAATTGAGGGGCTGGACTGGGCTTGGAGCAACCTGGGATAGTGGAAGGTGTCCCTGCCCATGGCAGGGGGTGGAACGGGATGGTCTTTAAGGTCCCATCCAACCCAAACCATTCTGTGATTCTGTATTATTGCAACCTGCTGTACTATTACTGTTATGGTGCCCCACTTGATAAAGAAAATTTATCACAATCTAAGCAGCCGGTTGTCCTTGGCAGTCCTGGATTTAATTTAAGCAATCACAAGTGAAATGCAGGTGTAAAAAACCTATTTTGAAAAGTTGGAAAGTGGAAGGTGTTAAATGAAATACTTCTAATGGATGCACTGAGAATGATTCCTACAAATAAACTGCATCCAAGCCATAATTAGACTAAATGTGATGCAGAGCATAAATGTGCAACTTAAATTAAGACACTTTGAAAGGTGTTTACTGTATTGTAATATAACTAGAGAAAGAAAATATCAGTGTAATATAACTAGAGAAAGAAAATATCAGTGAGATTCATCTGGAGTGAGAAAATGCCGTGCCAATAGATTTATTCGTTATTAAAACCGGGGGGAATTGTTGGACACAGCCTGCAGGGTCATAGAATCTGAAACTGGTTTGGGTTGGAAGGGACATTAAAGCCCATCCAGTTCCACCCCCTGCCATGGGCAGGGACACTTTCCACTAGCCCAGGTTGCTCCAAGCCCCGTCCAACCTGGCCTTGGGAAACTTCCAGGGATGGGGCAGCCACAGCTTCTCTGGGCAACCTGTGCCAGGGCCTCCCCACCCTCACAGGGCTGACCACAGTGAGTTCTTTGGCAGTGGAATTCTCTGTGCTGAGCCTGTCAGGAGGTGGGGATGTGAGGAATGGCTCTGACACCTCCCTCTCCCGGGCTGGGGCAGTCACTGCCCTGGGCAGGAGCTGGAGTGAGGAACTCGCCGAGTCTGTGGCTGTAAAGGTCTCTCTTGTTCCCACGAGGGACATAAAGCAGGACTGACAAATTGTGCAGTGCTTGCTCGTCACACTTCACGTGAATGAACCTTTTAGACAGCATAAAGGATTCATTCCCTTCCACAGGTGCTCATTTTCTGGAAGAATGATGGAATAAACCCCGCCAGAAAAAGTAATTCAAACTTTTAGCTGCTATGGCTTCACCTCATTAGTTAGTTTATGTGACCTTAAATTAGAGTTTAGCCAGTTTTAGCTTTTCTTAGATAATGTCTTCAAAGACCAGATGAGTATCTTAATTTACCCCTTTGAATTCACTGGGAAGAAATATCCATTTTTCCTTTCTTATAATGCATACTGCTGGAATGTGGCAAATGCAGGGGCAGGATTTGTCACGGGCTTTCACCACTGAGGGGATGTTTCATTGTAAGTATAATTATATTATAGTCTGGGCTTACTTTGCTATAAAAATGTATCAGTCTATCTCCATCTAAATTCTTGTTGCTACCAGGAGCTGGCAGTGGCAGGGGGAGGTTCCTGTTAGTACCAGTAGGTAGCAGTGAATGGAGGGTTCAGTATTGCTGGAGGAGCAGCAATATTGTGGTGTGTATAACTAAGCAATTGAGGTTTTCTGTCAAGCCTTGAGGACAGGATTTTCAATGACACTCATCACTGGCAGATATTCCATCACACTGATTTTAATGGGATCACATTTAGGTCAAGACTGAGAGTGTGAGAGAATTTCACCTTTAAATTTGCAGGAAGGCTGTGCTTGTGGAGAGAGAGATGCCATCATATTCTGCAAATTACTGCAAGCTGATGAAGCACTCTCAAGAAAAGAGACTTTTGTTGTATTTTTAACCCATTTTGTCAAAATTGAGATGTTCAAAACTAACAGAAGATAGTTGCTCTTTGCATGCTGAAAAGGAAAAAGCCATTGTACTGCAATCTACCTGAAGTCTCTGTTGCTCAGAAACACAGGTTTGCATTACAGAGGTGTCAGAGTTGTCTGTTGGCCCAAACACAAACATTTTGGCCAAATTAAGAAGCAATTGGGTGAAATTTAATAAGATGTAAGAGGTAAAACTGGATGGTGGAACGGTAATTCTGGAAATGAATTTGTGGGTTTTAGCCTGGATACTAGGGAGACACTCTCCCCTGTGAGGGTGGGGAGACCCTGGCACAGGTTGCCCAGAGAAGCTGTGGCTGCCCCATCCCTGGAAGTGTCCAAGGCTAGATTGGATGGGGCGTGGAGCAACCTGGGACAGTGGAAGGTGCCCCTGCCCATGGCAAGGGGTGGAATGAGATGATCTTTAAGGTCCCTCCCAACTCTAACCATTCCCTGCAGGGGTATGAAAAGATTTGTCTGAGGAAACCAAAGGCTGGTTTGCCCGAGTAGCCACGGGCAGCACAGGGCAGAGCCGAGGTCTGAGTGTAGACCCAGCGAGCCTTGACAGCAGGAGCGATCGGATGCCTCTCACCCTCCTGAATATTCATGGCAATCAGTGTTAACAGCTCAGCGGGGAGCCTGACCGAGGTCTGCCCAGGCTCTTTCCATCCCGGCCAGGGTATCCACATGGGGCTGCCCGGAGCCAGGCGGTGAAGAAAATTAAACGAAACCTCAGCCGACAAACCCGACAGTGACCTAATTTGGGAAGGCAATATGCCCCAGGCCCTGCCTGCGGGGCTGGGAGAGCAAACGGCTCTAAACGCTCCAAAAATCCCTCCATCCTGCGCCCGCGCCCCAGGAGACTCACAGCCCCGGGAGCGCCTCCGACTGCTCCCGGATGCGCCTCTCCAGCTGGGAATGTGCCGCACACCGGGACGGTCGGAGTGGTCGGCGGGAGCTGTCACTGCCAGCAGTGCATCACTCCCAGCTAATTGCTTGGGATGACTCTGCGGGGCCATGGCTGGTGCTGCAAAAACCAATCCATCAGTCTTTCCCTCGGGAACGCGGCGATGTGGAGCCGCTTTGCATCCCTGGGCGCCCACCCGGGACGGCCCTTCGGCAGGTGAGGACCCAGGTTTTCCTGTGCCTTGTGCGCTGGCTGATTTTGCTGGTGCTGCCTTGTGCTCTGCAGCCCTTCAGGTCTCATCCACGGGCTCTCCATCCATCCCTCCGCAGGCACCAACGTCCTCCCCGAGCCTCTTAACCTTGTGCATGTTTTTAAATGGTGCCGTTTCCTTTGGCTTGCACAGCATTTTATTTGTTCTTTATAGCTCTGGTCTCACACAGGGTGGATGCTGCTTGGAGAGAAATAGATGCTGGCGGGGGGGAGGATGGGCTGGCTCTCGAGGTGTAACCCTGGCTTTGACATTGGCTCTCCACAGGCCAAGTGTCCCCTCTGCCTGTAAAACAGGGACGGTGACGTTGGCCTGCTGCTGGAGAAGCTGGGAGAGGGCAGCAACCACCTTAGATAAAAAGCAGCTTTTTAAACCAGGTGGCCCTACAAGTGTGGGGAGAGGGAAATTATAGATCACAGCATCGTTAAGGTTGAAAAAGACCTTTAAGATCATGAATTCCAACCATCAACCCAGCACCACCACTGTGTTATGAGCTCATATTGCTCGTACTATGAGCATTTCTGGGGTGGGCAAGGCTCACACGCCTTTGGGTCACCTCTAGTGCTCGATACAGGCACTGACCACAAAGCCCAAGGCAGAGGGGTGTCTTCTCTGCTTTCAGGGTCTAAGGAATTTGGCTAAATTCAGCCCAGCCTCAGTGTGCACATCTGTTCCCTCCAGGGCTGTGTGAGTCACAGCGCTGCTCCGATGCCAGCGAGGATGAGGAGCCAACAAAACACCCTGGCACTTGTTCTTTTCCCTGCCAAGAAAGTTGCAAGAGGTGCTGGATGCTGCTTTTTCATGCTCAAGAGGTAGGGAAAGGCAGATTCAGCTCATTCCCACCTCCCAGAATGCTGAGGGGATGCTCAGGCTGGAGCAGGAGGGATGCACCCACCGATTGTGGGATGCTCATCACCCAGCCCGCTCCTCACCACGTGGGACGAGGTGTGAGCTCACACCTTGCACCTGTAAAGCCCCTTCCCCCTCAAGTCTTGTTTGGCCGCTTTTTCCTAGACTATTAATTGTATTTCCACATTAATCTTTACATCCCTGCCTGCGAGTTGCCTCCCTGTGAAACGCCATCAGGCTTTTGCCGTTCTGGCCCAACCATTCCCTTTGTGCCTCCTCCAGCCAAGAACCGGGGTGATGGATCACCTCGAGGCAGTGAACACAGCACGCAGCTTCCCAAGGGACACCAGGCCGGATTTCTCCACAGTGGCAGACCCCAAGTCATACCTGGAGCCAGCCCCAGCCAGCTGGCCAGCCCAGGAGGAAGAGGAGCTAATGGATCCCACCGGCTCTCACTCAGCAACAAACAACAGCGATTAACACGAAGTGCGAGAGACTAATTGGACATTTAACCCAACTCTGGCACCGCAGGCCTCGTGCTGTAGCTGAAGAGAGGAAAGACAGACCCAGTCCTCAGCTGCAAGCCCCTCTCCTGAGCCCAGAGCTGTAACCAGATACACCCTGGTTGTACCCTGACTTCCGACAGCCAATCCCCCCCCCCCGAGGGATGCTCACGTTTGGTGAGTACAGGAACAGGAGGAGAGAGGAGCTTCATGGAAGTTGACATGAATAAAAACATTCCCAATATGGTTTTGTTTGTCTTTTTTGTTAGCTTTTCATCTCATTTTTTATCTTTTTCCAGTTCTCAGAGAAAAACAAGTTTGGAGAGGTTTCAGCTTTCCCTGCAGTGCTCCAAACACAAATGTAGCAGCATCAATCATCTCCATGTAAACAAGCAGAGAGCCAAGGCCACTGCACCAAGAGTTAGACTTCAATTATCCAAAATTACCTGCAAACTCCTTCATTTTCCGCCACTGCCTATTATTCAGGGTGAAATCATGGAAATCCATAGAAGCTGAGGAGTCACAGTGGCTCTTCCCATAGCAGTGACCCAGAATGATTTAGATGGGAAGAGACCTTAAAACTCATCTCGTTCCATTCTGCCTGCCACGCGCAGGGATATCTTCCACTAGCCCAGGGAGCTCCAAGCCCTGTCCAGCCTGGCCTTGGACACTTCCAGGGATGGGGCAGCCACAGCTTCTCTGGGCAACCTGTGCTGTTTTTTCACCGCCTTCACTGTAAAAAACCTTCTCCCTTAGTAGCCACACCAAATGCCAAATGAACAGTCAAATCAGACTGACAGTCTTGGACTGGACAGTTCCCAAATCCACCGGCACTCTCCCAGTAACCACTCCAGCATTCCCATCACACATCAATATTCAGGGGAGTCAGTGTTTGTGTCCTTTACTGTCGATCAGCTTTACTGATGAATTTTTATTGGAGCAAATGAGCATTTAGCTCATCTCCCCATGGGCCCTTCTCTCCCTGTTGTCCACCAAACGTCCTCTCTCATGTGCCACCTCCACATTCCTCACCATTCCTTGTCTCAGTACCAGCCCAAGCCCAGTCTGGGATTGATTAAACACCGCCAAGGGGTTCAGGGAAGGGATAAAAATGTACAGACCACAAAAAGAAGGAGCAGAAGGAGCCTGCAGCCCGCCCTCGGGCAGATAAGGTGCTGGCACAGCGGGGACCCTCAGCTGCCCCAGGTAAGCAGCCAGGATCCCGTAATGCTTCCCAGCCGTGCGGGGCCGTAATCGGCTCTCCCTGCCAAGGCAGCGGGGCTAATAAGGGTGATTTATGCAGCGGTCACTAATGGCTGACCTGGGCTCCCATCAATCTCTCCCGGAGCTTTCTGAGCACCGAGGGAGATTACAGCTTTACTGCCAGAAATATGGGAAGCGGCGCAGTGCCGGGATCAGCGCTCCGGGAGGGGAACACGGTGCCTCCCAGGCAGGGGAGGAGGGGCAGGCGGGAGCACCCAACTGGGCACCAGTCCCACCAGCAGCTGTGATACCTCTAGACAGTGCCAAACTGGGGCAGAGGAGCAGGATCCACCTCAAACAGCAGCAAGAGCCACTGCTGGAGGTGCCCTGGGCACATCTGGGCTCCCACTGCTCCGAGTGTTGCCACAATGCACAGAGATACCTCATTCTGCTCCTAAATTCAGCCCCATTTCTAAATTCCCTGCTCTGCAGTGAACTGAAGCCTCATGAGTGAACATGAGAGCAAATGCTCTGGGCTGGGATGTCCCACATCAGCCTCCCATGGGCACCCTGGCAGGGGTGTGGCACTATTTTGCTGAGGCAGACATGGAGTTTTGCTTCTGAAATCAAAGATCTTGAGCCAGCATCATTTTTACAAACTGCAAACGGCAAAGGAAGGGTTAACCCCACCACAGCCCAGAAAAAGAGGTGGAAATGGAGATACAGGAGGATAAAAGGGCTCTCAGGAGGGGTCAGCTTGAGAGGAAGAGAAACAGAGGAGAGAAAAGGAATTTGCTTCCACGGAAACCCCAAAGGGTTGAAAGAATTTTGTGAAGCAAAGGGCCAAAAGGAGGGGGCACAACCTGAGCAAGGTGAGATGTCCCCAGGAGGGGCAGGGACTGTGCACCCAGACACAGCCCTGGGTGGGTGGGTGGGTGCTGGGGTGGGGGGTCAGCCTGTTTCCTGGTGAAAAATGCTTTAACGAGGAGGAGGAGACCAGGCTCATGGATGGGCAGGGCAGGAGGCTCCAGCAACACCTGAGCAACTGCAGTCTTCTCCTTGGCCTGGGATCACTGGGCAGAACATTGGCTCAAAAATGAACCCAGGGGCATTTCAGATGCTCCCAGCTCCTGCCTTTCCCTCTGCACTCTGGGCTGGCTCCTCAGCTGGTTGCTATGGGGAGGAAGGAGCAGTGCCCTGGCTGGATGCAGAGAGGACACGCTCTGCTCGGGGAGTGCCACTCCTCACAGCAACGCTAAATTGGGCCTGATGGATTGGGAACAGATGAGACTCCGGGGACACAGAGCCTGGCTTTCAAGGTGATGCCTCTACCCTTGAACACAACAGTTACTGGAAATATCCTGCTGGGACAGAGGCTGTGGATGAGGGAGCAGATCCCACCCCACTGCATCGTTTGGGGCATTAGGGAGAAAAAACAGGAGCTGAACTCCAGGCAGAGCCTGTGATGGATGCGGCACCTCGGTCCAAGCCCAGCTGAGCACCGTGGGCACGGGCCGTCGGCTATTCTGGCACATCTCTCCCCTCTTGGCATCGTCACCCTCCCTCTAAAGCACATTAAACACTTAGCAGAGCCCTGGAGCTGTCCGCCTCCACGCCAGGCAGCAGCTCCAGCCGCTGGGAAGCGATCCCTTCCCTGGCACCGACACGGGGGAAATATGTATCGAGGAGAGGAACGGCTCCAAAAGGAAAGACAGAGAGACAACTTTGTTGTCCCGGCCAAATTCGAGCCTGCCAAATTCCGCTCCTCTAAAATGCTGCCTGCATTTTCAATAAATAACGAGAAATCAAAACAAGCCCCGCTCCCTCCCGCTCCGGCTGGTTCGCGGTGGCTGAGCAGACACCTGCCACATCCACTCCTGGCATCGCCGGGAGAATGGATCTGCCCGTATCGCTTGCACATTTGTCTGTAAAGCTCATTAAGATCCGGCAAGATGAAAGGCAGTACAGAAATGTAAGATCATTATCGTTATCAAAAGAAACACAGAAAACTGCTGCTATAGAGGCAGATTTGTTTCCATATCGAGAGCTGTTCAAAGTTCGCCGAGACACTCTCTAATAAGGTGGCTGTTATAGGAATCAACTTCAAGAGCTTCTCTCACGCTGGGGAAAACTTCCAAGGACCCCTTTGCCTCTCTCGTCTGTCGCACAAATTTTCCGTGTCACTTCTGCCATATCGAAGGTGTTTTCGGTACAGGGAAGGGGATCCTGTCTCCCAGCACTCCCTGCTCGGGTGCTGCTGGAGTCATGGCACACAGTGTGGATGGTCTGGAGAACAGAGAGATGGGACAGATGTCGTGTGATGTGGCCCTGGACATCTCTCACCTCATCCCCAGCTGCCTCCTCACCCCTCCCTGGGGAGTGAGTGCAGGCAGAGGCACCCGCACATGGGATGGGGCCCGGTGCTCACCCCAGCACGCCCCGGGCAGCACCAGCTGCCTTCCAGAGAATAACAGTTTGGATTTAAATACACCGAATCCATTCCAGGGTGTTCTCCCCTGCAGAAATTCCCCATTGAATATCCCCAACGTGCGTCACTTAACCACGGGGGCAGGTTTAGCCGTGGCCATCACCAGGCAACGCCACCACCTCCTACCTCCCACCAGTGCCTCCCAGTCCCAGTGCCAGAGACCCTCGTGTCTGGAGTCCTGCTTGCCACGGATGCTCCAGGAGCCTCCAGGGAGGGACATCACATGGGATCACAGATCCCAGCACACAACCTGCAAAGAGGAACCGACTGTTTTAAAACAGACTCCTGTTCCTGCGCTGGGAGGTTGCTGGTGCCAAGACTCAGGCCCGGAGTTGGTTGCTGGGAATTTGACTGCAGCAAATCTGCTCCTGCCTGGAGGAAGCAGAAGAGTTAAACTTGCTCAAGGCACCATATTTTTTCCAAGAAGAATCAGTTCTTCCCACACAGGGTCAGTCCTTTTTTGAAACCAGCCTCCCTTTTATCCGCAAGAAAATCTGCTCATAATTACAAACCAAGGAAGAAGAGGTTTCTGGAAATATTCATTTGCAGCTGAGCCATTTTCACCCTGGCACAGGCGGAGCCTTCCTCGCTCCCATCTGTCGCGTTCGCGCGGCGGCGATGCCAGCCCGGCTCTGCCACCCAGCGTGGCACAGGCGGGAGGGAGAATGTGACACCGGGGGGTGGGCACGGGGGGGGGCCAACGTGGAACTGGGCAGGACTCGGAGCGCCCGTCCTGCCCAAGATGTTCAACTGACACATGAACAGCTTGGCACCCACGAGGGGCTGGGGGGAGGAGGAGGAGGAGGAGGAGGAGGAGCAGTGTCTGAGGCATTGTCTGAGCGCTGTTAGGGAAGAGATGAATGGGAAAGCCTCACGCTGCTGAGTTTGATGGAATCCACAGAGCCCAGACCACCTCTTCAGCTGTACAGCACTGAACTGGAGCATGAGGGGCTACTCAGCCCCAAACCAGGCAGCCCACACTCCCTCTTACCCACCCAGCACCTCTGCCTGGCTCCAGGTACTGAGCCCAGGGAATGGGATCCTTGCTCCTTCTGCAGGGAAACCTCTACAGCTTCTTCCCATCCAGTCTCTCTCTCCCTCTTCCGTAGCCACATCCCATTTATGGACATTGCCATGAATAAATCAATCTGCTGCTTGGTGCCTCCACCTTCAAATATTTATAGACTGTTATTATACTTTTCACTCCCTCCCTGTACACACGTGCCCTTTCCTTTAAACGTCTCTCCACCAAACTCTGTATATTTAGTTCTTTTAATCCCTCCCCATAAATCTACCCTGATCTACTCCCGGCACTGTATCCACTCATTCCTGTGGATGAGAGGCACCACGGTGGCTGGACACAGCAGAGCTGGCCAGGAAGGGCTGTTGTCACCTCTCTCTGTGGCAGAGTGCCTGAGAACCAGGCTCAGAGTGTGTTGGACTGCTCCAAGCATCTCCTGGGCATCTTGTGCAATTCCCAGCTCCAGGTTCCAGTCAGACTCCAGCTTTCTGCCCTTGTTGGATTTTGCATGTTCTTATTTCTCTCTTTTTTTCCCCCCTCCTTTTTCCCAACTGCAAATGACAAAATTGTGAGCAGCTCCCAGACAAGTTGCAAACCCAGAAATCAGCTATTTCTGGAGACTGAATTTTAACTTCCTTTCTTATTTGCAAATTGCCTGGGAGCAGCTTGTGAGTACCAGGAAACCAGGAGTCGGGGAAGGCTGCGAGTTCACACACCACGTGGGATCCTTCCTCAGTCTGGCAAGCTCTGAGCCATCAGGAGCAGGAGCCCTGTTCCCTGGGCTCAACACCCCCACTTGGGAATCATAGAATTGCATGGATTGGAAGGGACCTTGGAGCTCATTCTCCCTGCCATGGGCAGAGACATCTTCCACTAGGCCAGGTTGCTCCAAACTCTGTCCAACCTGGCCTTGGACACTTCCAGGGGTGGGAAAAGACTGCTGCTCCACAGCACCCCCATGGCATCACTCCCTACCCTCTCCAAGCTGGAATGTGGATGGGATATGCAGGGAAGGAAGATGCTCAGCTTGGCAGCTCTGCCATGGCCAGCCCTGCTCAGGGAAAGTTTGGTTGAGGAATGAGAGAACGAAGTTCGCCTTTAAGAGAGAAGCAAAGAGGGAAGGCAGAGCCTGCTGAGGGAAGCAGGTTTGCTCGTGCCGGGCAGGCCCCAAGCAGAGCTGCAAAATCTACTCAAGTTTATGATTTGCTGTAATGAAGCTGCTTCAGGCAACAAACCCTGAGTGGCCACAGCTGATGGAGCCGGTGACACAGAGCCCCAGGATTACAGCCTGCCACGGAATCCTACCCCTGCCAGGATAACCCCCCAGGTAATCACAAAAAATGACCAATTAAACAGTCTGTGTGAAGCCATCAGAAAGGCTGAGGGGATTTACTGAGCTCAAGATGGTTTCCCAGTAAAGGGATCAGAGAAATGCACTTCCCCACACAAAAAGCCTTGTGTTCTGTGGGGACACAGCAGCAGGTAGGGCTGGAGCAGGGGTCCCATCGCTGGGCAGTGTGGCAGGAGGCAGGACAGGCCCAGGAGGGTCAGCAAGGAGCTGAACAGGAGTTTTAAAGGGAGTTACAGTGGCAAAAGCAGCTGGACCATCCCCAAGGCTTCAGTGGAACATCCGCCCCCTCCATGGACTGACCAGCTTTGGGCCACCTGGAAACCTCCCCAGAGCCAGAGCATCTCAGCCATCCCAAACCATCCCAGCCCCTTCTTCCTTGAACTGCCAACCCTCCCTTCCACAGGGAGCTCCACAGACTGGCTGCCTTCACCCCAAGAACATGCACATGGAATTCCTGACCCCCAAAAAAGCTGGAAGAAGGGACGACCCTAAAGTCAAAGAGGGGTGATGGGCTGTGCAAGGCTGAGTTAAACCCCAGCACAAACCCTTTCAGCCCCTTTATTACCGACCCCCTTTTTTTCCCCACCCAGCCCCTCAGGACTCGCCCTCAGCCCCATTTCCCACCCATCAGGTGCTGCTTTGTGTGGCTGAGCAAACCCCACTCTGCTGGAAGCTCTTATGCCATTAAACCAACCTCACTCCCCTCACAGCTGTTTCTGTGCCCCTCTGCAAATCCGGGGGCTCTCAGCCGTGCAGGCAGAGCCACGCCAGAGGTTTTCTGTTCACCTTCAGGGGTTGCTTCTGCTGGAGAACAAGCACCACATTCCTGCCCTTGGCTGCTGCCACGGTGAACTGGGATCTCTGAGCGCTGTCCCAGTCTGGGTCAGGTGAGGTGGACTGGTGTCCTCCAGCAAGGGGTTCCCCTCCATCAGGACACGGGCTGCTCCCTGGCCCTGAACTCTGAGCGGTGGGGGCTGTAATTATCCTCTGGCCCTCGCACAAATTGCTCATTTGACTTTGAGCGCCGAGCGCTGACGCGCTGGCTGGGTTTGGAATTGGGGCTTAAATCAAAGCGCTTCCTCCAGGGAGCTGGGGGAGAAGGAGACAATTAGATTTGAGCCCTGAAGTTTTACAAGTCTAATAAATTTCCTGGTAGCCTGCGGCTGCCATGGAGAGCCGGGCGAGAGCCCTCGGTGAGTGAGAGCAAGCGTTTCTCAGGACAGGAAGCCACAGAGGCACCACACAGCTCTGTCTGCGGGGGGGATGACTTGTCTGACCCTCCCCACTGCTGCCCCTGGCTGCTCTGGAGCTGGGATGGGAACTGGGGGTGGAGGCACCAGCTTCCTCATGTCCGCTGTGACCCCACTGTGGGGACAGCACAGCCGTGAGGGACAGTCCTGAGCCCCACTCGGCACACCCACAGTGGCCTTGGAGCTGGTGGGTGGCAGAGGAGAAGAGGAAGGTCAGAGCCAGCAGTGTGGAGGGAAGCAGCTGGACACAGCAGGAAAAAAGCATCTTCTTAATTGTGTTTCACAGCACTGCTGGAAAAGGGGTGGTGGCAGAGAGGTGGCAGAGGTGTTGGCACCGACACAGCGAGCACCTGGCAGGGACAGGGCAGGGCAGCCCTGGGAGGGGCAGCAGGGTCACCCCCAAAGCTCCTACACCTTTTGGAAGGCACAGCCTGGCCTGCAGCTGCTCGTTATCCTGCCAGAGCTGCTCTTCTTCTACCGGGACCTACACACACCCTTCCTCACCTCAGCCAAGCTAATGGAGCAGAGGATGGAGAAGGGAGCTCCCTTTCCCCAGGAAACAGCTCCCGACGGCCCCTGCAGCAAACCCACTCCTGCCACTGCCGAGGCTGGTCCCACCTGGGCTGGGTTTGTCTCCTCCCACGGGCAGGTGAGGTGGAGCAGCTGGGTGAGCTGCTCTGGGGCTGTCCCCGGGGGGAGCACGTACCCAGCACAGCGACCTGCCCGTGCCTGCCTGGGCTCTGCGGGGCTGGGAGGCAGCACACCCGGGGTCCCTGGGGTGCTGTGTGCCATAGGATCATCGAACGGCTTGGGTTGGAAAGAACCTTCAAATTCATCTCATTCCAACCCCTTGCCATAGGCAGGGACAGCTTCCACTAGACGAGGAGGCTCCAACCTGGCCTTGGACACTTCCAGGGCTGGGGCAGCCACAGGTTCTCTGGGCAACCTGTGCCAGGGCCTCCCCACACTCACACGGAAGAATTTCCTCCTAATATCCAGCCTAACCCTGGCCTCTGGCAGTGGGAAGCCGTTCGCCAGCTGGGACAGCACAGGAGGGGGCTGAGGCAGAGACACAGCCCAGCAAGGAGGGCTCCGGGTAAAAGTGAAGAGCCTGTAGCTCCTGGGAATTCTTCTCCTGAGCTGCCTTGTCCCAGGTGTGGTGTCCTCTGTTCCTGCCCTGGCACTGCCAGGTACAGCAGTCCCAGTGCCAGCAGCTCTCTGGAGAGGAACAGAAGTGCACTGGAGAAAACCCCCTCTGCTGCCCTAAGAAGCAGCTCCTCTGCTCTGTCCCCCACTTCTGTGGCCTCCTCCAGTGTTTGTTTAACATCAATTTGCTGTAAATTGCATATTCCTCCGACACGATGTAAAATATGTTTTATGCTCTCATTTTCCCCCTGTCTTCCTGCTAAACCTTTTTCTTTTCCAATTTGAGCTGGATACGCTGTGCTGGGATTAGCAGAGATGTGTTTAAGCAGCCAGTCAACCCTCAAGCATTGCTCATAAAACCAGAAGGTCTCTCTGAGTCCCCTGCACTTGTCGCTGGTGACCATAAACCCCCATTTCAGGGAGGCTTTTCTCTCCCTCCCCTTTTCTTTCCTCTCTCCCACTTCAGGCAGGTGAGGGATGTGGAGTGTGTGGTGGCTGGAGCTCGAAAGCACACGGAGCAGGAGCAGGTGGGTTTCAGCAGGGTCTGTTCCCCAGCTCATCCAGGTCACCGGGCAGGGGGACACATCAGGACTCACCCCCCCCGTGGTTTTCCAGGCTGGAAGCCCAGGTGGGTATGGATTTGGGGGGCCTCAAGGCAGCAGGCACATCCCAGAGCAGCTGAAACACCTCCCACTGCAGCCCATCACCAGGCTGGGAGCTGTGAGCCACCGAGGGAGACACAGAGGGGCAACACTGGGGTCCTCTCATGCCAGAGGAGCAGGTCTGTGGGACAACCAGCACGTCCTGGGAGCACCCCCACATTGCAGAGGGCAGTGGGGGGGCCCTGTGCTTGGCTGGCCACTGTCCCCACTGTGCCCTGTGCCACGTGCCAGCAGCAGCACGCAGGACATCGGCTGGTCATGGCAAGGCAGAGGAGAGAGCTGGGCTGGGAGGGGGCTCCCTTAAAGCAAATATTTCCTTACATGGTCTTTGCAAACCCCTCATCCCAGGCTGAATTCCTGCATTTATCTCCAAACAGAGGTTTCACCGCGGATGAATCCAGGGCAGCCGCTCTGGCGTTGGGCTGCGAGGCCGCCTGTGCTTCGCCCTGCCCGTGTTTTGTCTTGTGTTTTTGGACGGAAACTGAAGTGTCGGAGCATTGGCAAGGAACAGCATATCCTGAACAAGCAGAGCCTGGGCTGGGTCCAAAGGCTCCAGGCAGGATGAGGGGGAGTGGAGATGGGCCCTCGCACCATCAGGGTCTCCATCGCCTGGGGATGGTCAAGGAGGGACGAGCTGGGGCTGATGAGGCACCAGCGGGGCTGTGAGCAGGTCCTGCCTCCCTCCAGATGGGCTTTAAGGTCCATTCCAACCCAAACCATTCTGGGAATCCATGTTGGTCTTCCACAGGAAATCCACTGAAGCCTTAGACAGGGGAGACCTGCATGGAAGGAGGTGTATATGGGTATATATAGGGATTTATGTATTTATATAAAATGGAGACAGGACCCCTTGTTTTCACTGGGAGCAGGGTTGGATTCTGCTGCAGTGTAAAACAAGCAGGAGGAATGGCTGGCACTGTGCACAGGAGCGCCCAGAGGCTCCGGGTTTAGTTCCTTCCAGGTGGGTTTAAGGTTTTTTTCCCCCTCGTCTTCTTCCCAAAAGCGGGTGAAGATGGGGAAGGAGCAGGTTATGCAAATACTCCTCGGGCAGCTTTACCTGCCGTCGCCCTGGCAACGAGGAGTGCGGGCAGGGCTCGGGGGTGCGGGCAGGGCTCGGAGGTGCGGGCAGGGCTCGGGGGTGCGGGCAGGGCTCAGAGGTGCGGGCAGGGCTCAGAGGTGCGGGCAGGGCTCGGGGGTGCGGGCAGGGCTCGGGGGCTGCGCTTTGCAGGCACTTTCTCCCGGCCTCTGCCCGCCGGCAGGGGCAGCCGTGGAGCACCGCACCATCCCTCCATCCTCCTTTGGTGCAGCGGAACAGCCCCCCCCGGGTCCCCGAGCCCCTCGGGGAGGACAGAGGACGGTGATGGGGGTCTGCTCCCTCCGGGCAAACCGCCCTGCGGAGCCCGTGCCCTCTCGGGCATCCCCAGCAGTCCCCGAGAGTGAGGGGACCGAGACCCCGGGAGCTCGGGGCAGAGGGCAGCAGGGAGTGAGGAATCTTATCACCTTTTTCTTTTAATTTTCCAAGCGCTCCATAAAAATTATTGTCCCGGGGACATGTGTAACTAATTAAATGGTACAGGGAGAAGAAAAACACGGATTTTTTTTAAGAGACTTTGAATTATGACTGGAGGTGAAGGAGTCGGCAGGCTCAGGGGATAATTAATCACCAGAGGTGAGATGTCCTGGCTCCCTGTGCCAGCACTTGCTCCCGGCTGCCAGAGCTCACAGGGCACCAGCCACTGCCAGCTCTGGGAGCAGACAGGGAGCTGGCACGGGGATTTGGGGTGTCTGCAGAGCCCTGGGAAGAGCCATGTGCCTACTGAGCACAGGACACTGCACCTCCACACTAGGGCCACCACCACAGCAGGAGCGTCTTCCCAAGCACCATCCTGGAGGCTCTCGTGGCATGAATCCCTCCCTTCCTACATGTTCTGCTCCGTTCATCTCATCCATCAGGATCACCCAAATTCCCTGCGTCCTCTAGCAACCTGAAAGCAGCACAGGGAGCTGCTTACACTGCCGCACCCCTCTTTTCAGTGTAGGTAATTTATAAAGCATCCTAAACCCCACAATGGTCCAGGTCAAGAAGGCCCCCAGCCTTCTGCTGGGAGAATTTAGATTATTAAAATATTAGGGCAATTGTTATCTCGAGCTTCTCTGCTATTTCCATCCCCCCAGCCAATGTTCTGCTGAGAGCAGCTCTGGGGGTGCTCCAAGGCCGGGGGGTGACAGGGACAGCGTGGGCAGGGTGGGTGTGATCATCTCTGAGGAGCCCAAGCATTTTTGAGAGGTGACCAAACACTTTCCAATGGAATGCTGTCGTCAGGAAGTGCTGATTCCATGCACTAGAAGGGTTTTGTGGAAACGTATATATTTCATCGATGTGTTTGGTGAATAATTATGAAAACATACTGCAAGGTCCAGGGTTTCCATTCCAGTTTTATCATTTTTCCTCTTAGTTAAAGCATCAAAAATCAAACCAAAATGCTTCAAAAAACACTTCCAAGCTTAGCGAGTTGATTTGGTTGGTTGGTTGGTTTTGTGGTGTTGTTTGTTTTTTTTAAGATAACTCCTTTATTTATTAAATTACAGGTTTTCTCAGCTTTAAGTTCAGGTGAAATTTCTTCTCCCAGGGAGTGAATAAAGAGCTGTCAGGGCTTCCTGGCCGCACCTTTGCTGTGAACCTGACCCTTAGCCCAGCGTGAAGTGGGAATGCCGAGGAAGGACTGGTGTCCTGGTGTGTGTTTGAGCAACAGCTGGGTGAGGGCCTGCGGTGTCACATCCTGTATCGATTGCCCTGTCCCTCTTGCGTGACTTTGACCCCTGCTCCCAGCAGGATGTGCCCCTGTGCTCTGGGAGCAATACCTGCCAGCAGGGAGGGGCTTTCCCCGGTTTGGCACCATGTCCCAGGGGATGGGGGGGGGCACATTTGGTGGCCGTGCCCCTCCTGTCACAGTGCATTTTGCTCACCCATTCGAGGTGTGAGTAACCAGCACCTGGGGGCCCTCCCAGCCCGTCTGAACAACCATTTCCATCTCTGACCGCAATAATTGATGTCCTATTTTCCCTTCATTCATATGCAGGTGGCATGGGAAGGCCGGAGTGGAGCAGCCACTGTCCCCGCACCCCTCGCTGCTGGGCACTGAGCTGAGCCCGCTGCTCTGGTTTTACTGGAGCTTTACTGGTTTTCCTCTGCCCCAGTGACACCAGTAGAGCCGGGTCTGAGGCGTGGAGGCCAAGCCTGCAGCCCCTGCGTGCCGGAGGGATGCCTGGTTTAACATTCAGCTCAGTCACAGCGATCTGTAGCTGTCTGCCAACGACTGCCGGCCCCGCGAGGGGATTTGTCTGCATCATTCCTGGTCCTTGGCACAGGGATTGTCAAGGTGTGTGTCTGCCTGGCAGGCCCTGGCTGGGGTCTCTAAGTAGGGGGGGACCAGTGGAGCAGGGACCCCATTGCCAGGGCAGCCCCAGGGGGTACAGACCATGCACAGGTCCTCGCCCAGGGACCGTAAATGAGACAGTCAGGAGACAAGCAAATGGAATACGAGCGCTGAGACTCCTGGTCACCTCCTGCCAAAGCCCCCGGAGCATCCTAGAGATGTGGTCTATATTCACTCCGAATTTCCTACAGTGTCTTGGGGCTCTCCTGGGAGTGTGAATTTATTGGATGTAATTTCATTTTGGGGTGGTCTTTAAGTAATTAAAAGAGACGACAGAAGAAAAGGCGAAAAATTAAAGGAAGGATCACCAGGGCTATGAGGGAATTCCCCAGGGAGAATGTAGCCCAGTGCAATGGGCTTAAAATCTCCTCCAAGCAGAAGTGGCTTTTACACTGCTCTGCATAACCAGGGGCTGAAGAGTTTGTCTGAGGTACCAGGCACAAGGCACTGCCAGAGCTCCACATTCCTCTCCTCGCACAGGGAAAGGGAGCAAATCCTGCCTGCTGGAAAGATTCCAGGACCTGCCAGGACTCCTGGTGACAGGGAGCAGGGATGGAAGCTGAGCCAGCAGCCCCGGTGGGCGGCAGGTCACTGTACACGGCGAGGTTGGCTGCCCTGGTGGAATTTGGCAGGGCTGCCCGGGAACAGGGAAGCCGCCCCGCTTGGACGAGTGTCTGAGATGTGTCTTGCTGGAAATCAGCGCCGGGATCACTCAGACAAGTTGTGCTGCCGGGGTCACTGCACAGTCCACGGCTCTTGCCCGGGGATGTGTGCTGAGGAAGCAGAAGTCCCTGGCTGCGCTCCAGGAACAGATAAGCTGTTTAGTTATAGGATAACTAGATTAACCAGGCTGTGTGGGGCCAACAGATCACAACTGCTACGCCAGAGATGTGGGGCTGATTTGCCCCTTGGCCTGTTATGATAAAGCAGCAGGTTCGACCTGGAGCAAAGAGAAAGCTGGGAAAAGCTCGTTGCAACGTCAGGAGCAGCACAAGTACCAGGGATCCAGCTGGGACAGCTTCTGTGACAGCTCACAGAGACAGAGAGGTGATGTTGGTACATAACCCTTCCCATCTCCTTATCCCCGGTGAGCCGCTGGGGTCGCATGGACCCCTGAAGCTCCAGCTGTGCCCACCCTTCGCACCAGGGAGCCCCAAGCAGTGCAGGTGGGAGGGTGCAATGAGGCATCACACTAGCATTAATTCACCTCTAACCATAACCCCAACCTTCTTCCTCCTACACCCTGGCTTTCAGAGATCCTGGGCAGTCTCCAGCTGCTCCCCACACTTCATCCCACCTTGGAGCTATCCCAGAGCAGCCTTTGCAGTGAGAGCTGCCACATCGGCCTGGAAGAAGCACAGGGGTGTGAATTGGTGGCCCAAGTGACCCACCTGGCTTTGCTGCTGGCCCTGGGTAAGGCATTTAATGCCTTTGGCTCTTAGCTCATGCTGACTTCTGGAACTACAGCACTACAGACCGACCAGACATGACTTGGTTAGTTAATGCTTGGTAGGCACCTGTAGGACAAGATCTGACTCATAACAAGTGAATCTGGGAGGGTGAGAGCACACAAACCTTCCTAACCATAACAGCTTCCTTGGGATCAGCTGGAGAAGGGAGAGCCTGCTCATTCCAGTGACAAGCAGCTCATTTGCAAAATTAAAGGTCTAGCCGAGAAACCAATTTTTTGGGGGTGTAGTTTCTCGCTTGGTCGTAGGTGGTGCCCACCCTGCTAATTGTCTGTGCCCAGGGCGAGCTGTGTGGGGTGTTCCCCCAGCTCCCAGACCCAGGGCTGTGCACGGGCAGGAGCTGGGGATCCCTCCTGGGTGGAGGCAGGGCTGAAGGTCGTCTCCTGCCCAGGAAGAGGAGCATCCCCTGCATGAGCTGCTCCTGCAGGCTGGGGAAGTGCCTGCGCTTGGGATGTGGTCCAGACAGCACATTTCCAGCTCATTTTGACATCCCTACCTGGGATCAGGGTCTTTGCTGGCAGTCTCTTTTCCCGAGACATTCCTTTTCCCACTGGCTTTACCCTGCAGTTCCCTGGGTGTTTGATTTAAATGAGGCAGATTTCAGAGACCATGAGTGAGGCTGGGCTCAAACTCACTGCCAAATCCTCTCCTCCAAAGAGGCAGCAAGTTTTCAACACCCCTTCAAAGTTCCTCCAGAGGACGTGCCCAGCTGTGGGCCTGTTCTCCTGCCCCAAGCTTTTGGATGTCCTTCCTCCCAGTGGATTTATACCCTCCCTGTTGCTCCAGTCTTGCTGCACCCAGGACCCAACCAGTTTGTCTAACGTTGGCCCAAGCATGGCTCATTTTGGCTTTCACAGTGGAGCAATCCCTCACACCATGTACTCACAGATGAGGGAAAACAGCCATTTCCATCCTCCAGACTGTGGGGTGCAGAGGAATGGACTTGTGGAGATGGAAGAGGTGCGAATGGATGGGCAGAGACACAGTGCTGGCTCAGCTGGTCCGTGCCCCGTCACATCCCACTCGGTTTTCCCGGTGGGTTCCCCCCTCCCGGCCTCCCGGGGTGTTTGCTTTGCACCAAAGACGTCTCCACTTTCCCCACAACACGTACTGAGGCGACCACACAAACCAGAGGATGTGAGTCGGAGCAGCTCCGAGTGCACCGGGCAAATCTGATCCTGCCAGATTAGGGAAGGCATTAAGGAGGCTTTGAGCCCTCGCCTGGGTCTCGGGTTTATATATGGCCCCGGTCACCGCTCGGAGAGTGCCATTCCATCCGTCACGCCCGCCCGCCGCAGCCCTGGCACCCCGCCAGCCAAAGGTAATTTTGTGCTGAGTGATATCAGAAGCCGAAACGAGCCCCACATACTTTGTGTAATTCCCAGCGGCTGTAAAACACCTCGGCCGTCTCCCATCCAACATTTATGTGTTTTGCATTAAACTTCCCCAAATTAGTGCTAAGTGCATTAAAGTTGTAAAAATACCCTGAGTAAAACCCCATTAAATGCTTAAATGGGCGGATGTGGTGCACCCCCAAACCCCTGTAATTTGGGTTTAAATTCAGGAGCCCTGTGAAGCCCAGGGCCTGTGCCGGGAGCAGCCGGGGTGGAAGGGATGAGCCATCTCATTGCCAGCCCCCGGAGCAGCTTCTTCCCAACAGGGGATTCCTTTGAGACGTCAGACTTTGCAACTCTATTAATACTCGCTGGAGCATCGGATGCAGACAAGACAGGCCGGGGGACAGGAGGGGAGGAGGGAGGCGGGGAAGATGCATCCAGGCTTGGATTCGTGTCCCAGTGTCCCCGGCATGTCCGGGGACAGGGCGCCCCGGGGTCCATGGGCTGGCCCGTGCTCTGCTATTGTTGGGGTGCAGAAACCTCAGTCCTGCTCCAGCTGCTGGGGATGGAGCTGCTGCCACATTCCAGGAGGAGCCAGAGGGCTGTCAGCATGTTGGCAGGAAGCTTTGCAGGGATCCTTCCCCCCCGGCTCGGGTCAGAGGGGCTGGTGGAGAACCCCCCAGCAAGGCTGGGAGACCTGAGTGACCTGAAGCACATTTCCCAGTCTCTCCCAAATCCCCCAGGCACTCCCTGTACCCCCAAAAACACTCCACCAGCCCCAAATGCCACATGCCACTGGGAACCTGGCACTGCGCCCACATTATTCATTTCATCCCATCTCCTCTGGCAACCCTGCATGTGTTTGGTGTTTACATCCCGGGATGCCTGGATACAGCCGACCACACTGGTGGTGCTTCCCGTCAGGGCTGACATCTTCCTGCCGGCCGCTCGCACCGCAGCCCGTGGTTGGGAAGCAGATTGGCTGCTGCAGTTCCTCCTGTGCCAGACTGTCCATGTGAACCCAGCGGTGGGAAAGGCATGGCACCAAGAAGCCGGGGAAGTGGAATATCCCACGGAATGCACGCAGAAGGAGGGATGGAGATGGAAGGCAGGGAATCTCGCTCCAGTTGCCCTGGGTGAAGCAGCTCGACTCAGGCAGGAGCTGCCCGTGGGGCGAGGGGAGGGAAGGGAAGGTGATGTCCCTGTGTTTGCTTTTCCCACGTGTTCCCAGAAAGGTGGGGATCTCTTCCTGGCTGGCTCCCATCTGAAGCAGTCTGGGAATTGTGCAAACAGCCATAAAATCACCCAAGCTGAGGAGGAAATAGCTCTGCCTCCCTAGTGGCTTTTCTTAAGGGAGAGAATTATCAGCTCAGCCTTCAGCTCAAGGAAAGAAGTCCAAGGGTCAGGGACAGGGGTTTGGCTTCTTCGATCCAGAGAGTCAAACTCCAAAGACTCTGTCCCATTCTCTCTGCTGTGCTCCTGCCTCCCCTGCACATTCCACAACTCCCACTGTTTCCACAGGCCCACCCAGAACTCAGCCCTGTGGAGAAGAGGCTTCCCATTCCATCCCATCTCATCCCATCCCGTCTCCTTTCCCATAACCACTTCCCACCCTGGATCCTCCTCACTCTGCTCCTGAGGCAGGAGTTGGGTGCACAGCCCGGTCCATGTGGGCTCATGCCCATTACATCCCATTCCTGCTCTCAAAGATACCTGTTCAGTTTTACTGCTGTCACTTCCCAACCCTTCGGAAACCTTCCCAAGATGTACTTATGGAATTACTGTCCCTGCTCTGAAGAGAAAGCAGCCAAACCTTGTTGTACCTCCTCCCGTTACCATGTGAAAGGAGGATTATTCTCCCCACAAAGGGCCACATATTTGGTTAATGAAGTTTTTACTTGTTTGAAAGTGAATTTTAGAAAGTCTCTTTCCCTCCTGTGTCTCCTCCTGGCTCCAGCCCTCCCCATTCCCACCAGGGACAGAACAAGCCCTGATCACCTGTAGTTTTTCCTGCTGGAAATGCTGGTCTCAAAACCACTCCGAGACTGGGGATCTGGTTTGGTTTTGTGCAAGATTCCCAGTTATCTGCATCTCCCGGCCCACCATCGCATGGAGGGTCCCAGGATGGGTATGGGATGGAGGAGCTGCCACTCCTGATCCACAGAGAAATCCAGGAGAAGAATTTGTCGAGTCCCCAGGCTGGGGTTGGAGGAGTGACCCCAGAAGGGAGATGTGGTGCTCTCCCTATTTCAGTGCCAAGCATCTTGCCCATTCCAGCAGAGCCGAGATGATCCAGCTCCCAGCGAGGCAGGACAGGGATGGAAGCACATCGAGAACAGATTTCCCCACGGTCAGGAGCAGCTGCGTCACGTTTTTCCTCACAATCATCTCCAGGACACAAGAATTAGTGGAGAAATCAGAACAAAACTCCGGACCTGAAGACCTTCCAGCAGTTCTGAGTCGCTGCCGGGATCCCCCAGCCTGGATCCCCCATCCCGCCGGATCGCGCTGCCGCTGGCACCACTCGCACGGAGCACGAAGCCTCCAAAGCCTCATGATCAACTGTGTTGTTCTTTTTTAGCAGCCACGGTATTTATAAATGGTTGGTAAAATATTTATGTTATGAGCCACTTTGCCTTGCTGCTTTAAAAAATTAATACAGCATTAACTCAGCTCCGAACATTTTGGTTTTTAAAAATTGAGCTGAAAATTAAACAATCGCTGAATTTGTGGTGGGAGTAACATGGCAGCAGGAGTATTTATCACATGCAAAAGCAACGGGGCCGTCACTTCTCTGCCAAAGACATCAGAATTCAGGGGTATTTTTATGCCTTGAGTAAATATTCTCAAGGTTTTTTTTGAATAGTTTAAAAAAAATAACAATAATAAAACCTGGTCGTTAAGGACAATCAAAGCAAAGCCGAAGACATTGATGTCATATTTAAAAAATACAGGAGACTTCAAGATAAACTTTTACATTGGTCAAATATAGAAACTAATTATACCTCCACAGCCCCTACAAGGATTTCTCTGGAAGGTCCCTATGGTTTTGTCCTCTTTAAAGAACTGCTGATGCTTCATGGAAAATACAGATAAACAATTTGTTCTCAAGCCCAGCCTGGCTCTTCCCTCTTCCCTCTTTCTCTGTCTTTTGTCCTCTGCTGCTGAGCTCCACAGATGGAAGCAGAGGCCAAACTCATTTTTGGTGGCGTTGCACTTCGGGGTCCATTCCAGGGCTGGTGGTCCCCCCACGGCCACCCCTGGGCAGCTCCTCTGTCCCCTCCACCACCACCATTCCCAGGCAGGACTCGGGCCAGGGAATCACAGCAGCAATTTGTAAAACTTCAGGAAAAACTGAGGTTTGCTTTCTTTTCTAGGACCTTTCCAAGCCACAGGAGTGTGGTGGTGCCAGAGGTCCACGGTCAGGTGGAGAAAGGGCAGAGTCAGAGGAGGAAGAGGAGAAGGAGGAGGCTCTTGGATGGTTTCCTCCTGCCCTGGAGGCAAATCTTTCTCTTCAAGATGGGACACGCCGGAACCTGCAATAAGCCCTTGAATTTGCTTTCCCAAAAGAAGCAGAAAAAGGTGAGTGAGGAGACAGAGCTCTTCCCATGGGGATAAATACCCAGTTGAGTAACCCCCGTTTGAGTAACCCTAATAACCCTCTTCCATTAATGCTCAGTATGAGCTGAGTCATCAGCAAGAGAATGTTCCTGCATTTTCAGGAACAGTCTGGGATTTTAGGGCCCAAATGGATGATGGCACTTAGGAAGCAGTCGATTCCATATGCTCATCCTCCTGACCTCAGGGGGCCGGAAAAGGTCTTGAGATGGGCACCCCAAACAGCCCTTCTGCTTTCAGCTGCCAGGGAAAGGCTGATGGCGAATCCAAGGAACGTTCTCATGGAGCAATTGTGCAAGAGCAGGCTTGTCCATTAGCTGTCAGACCTACCCATGGTTATGAAGCCTGAGGTGCAAGGGCTGGGACGGAGCAGCCAGCTGAGGAAAAGGGGGGATAATAAAGCTCACCAAACACCACGGAGGAGAAAGGCTGCCCCGAGTATCAGATCGGGCATGATAAACTCAACCACCGAGGGAACCAACCAATTACTGGGAGAAAAAGGACATAATGTAGAAGGTCAGGGTGGATTGTCCTGCTGTGGATGTGCCAAGGTCAAGGAGAAGGAAAAACAAGCCCAACCGAGGCGTGGCAGCAGGGAAGGAGTCACTGGCCTCCCCTACTCCTCACATTCTTTGAATAGCTACAATAATAACAACAGTAAAATCCAAACTCCACCGAAGACACTGATGTCATCTTTGAAAATATTTTAGAGACCCGCATTTTTTATACTAATAAAATAAAGGCAGTGATTAATTCAACCCCAGCAGGCCTTAAAAGGCATTTCTCTGGCCGGCGTGTCTGCTGTCCGTGAGGTGGTTTGTGTGCAACGGCGATGACACACCGGGCGGGAACAGGCTATTCCTGCACGGGAAAGGAGGTCACGGAGCTGCGGAAGGGAGAGCTCTGGGAAAGGGAGGTGAGAAACAGAGACATGCCCGTGGCGTGGAGGAGAAAGGGTGACGGGGGGAGGGCAGCAGAGCATCATGGAGTCGTGGGATCACTGAGGTTGGAAGAGCCCTCTAAGATCGAGTCCAATTGTCACCCAGCACTGCCAAGGTCTCCACTAACCCATATCCCCTGATGCCACATCCACGAGATTTTTGGACGCTTCTAGGGATGGTGATTCCACCACTGCCCTGAACTGGAAAATCCTATCCATGAAGAAATTTTCTAATACCCACCTTAAACCTCCCCTGGCACAACTTGAGGCCAGCTCTTCTTGTCCTGTCACTTATTACCTGGGAGTAGAAGCCAAAGCCCACCCGGCTCCACCCTCCTGTCAGGGAGTTGTAGAGAGTGAGAAGGTCCTGCCTGAGCCCCCTTTTCTCCAGGATGAAACCCACCAGCTCCCTCAGCCATGCCAGGACTGGGGTCTCAGTCAGTCTCAGCAGCCTGCAGAGACTGAGAGCCCAAAGTGAGCTGGGAGAAAACCAGCAAGGCAGACAACCCACTCTGCTTGTGCAAAGTCAAGCAGGCAGGGAAGGTGTCCTTTGTACCACCCTCCCAACCACCCAACACTGGTCATGTTGAGAGAGGAGATGAGTGTGGTTGGGCCACCCAGCAAAGCCCAGGAGGATGTGCTGGGACCACCAGCAGTGCAAGAACCTGTCCCAGCCTGTGAGGGTGACGGTCACCGTGGGCTGTCCCCACACCTGAAGGATGCACTCCTGCCCAGCACAAGGAGCGGCCCTGTGGGCCTGGCAGCAGCAGAGGAGCCTCTGCCTAAATTGCTTCATTTAATCTATTGTTCAGCTGACTACATTGAAAATGGAGCATGTAATTGTTTCCCCGAATAGAGTCGAACACCATTAAACGTTGGTCTGACGCTTTGCCATCCAGCAAATATTCCAGCTGGCTGGGGATCCTCCGGGATCGGCTCTGCGTCACCATGGTTACGGACTGTCCACGGCTCTATTCCTACGGTTAATTAAAAAGCTCGTCCTCCGAGGGGGCCGTGCCCGGGGGTTGGCTGGCACTCGGCCCCTCTGGTGCCCGTCCATGACCTCCACACGCTGCCGCGGCCCCGGCGGGCACCGCGCTCCCACCGACAGCCGGAGATGCTGCCAGGGATGGACATCCCATCCAAAGCTGTGGGCTTTCCAGGGGATTTGGTGTTTGTCAACAAGAAGTTTGTAACCCCAGGTGAGGGACTGCATTGTCTCTCCTGCCTGCTTGTCCATCTTCCACAGATGTGCCAGAGGTGGACCTGCAGCAGGAGTGGGTGAGAGCTGTGCCCATCGGATGTGGGTAAAGGGAGAAAGTGACTCCTGAGAGAAATTTGTGCCCTCAAAAACCTGAGTGGGAAGCACAGCCCAGCTCCAGGAGGAGGTTGTGGTGTCCTTGGGCATGTTCTTAGCAGTAGAGTTGTGAGACCACCTTCCCAGGCAGGGAGGGGAGTCCCGGGAAGGGTCTGGACTTCTTAGAGCCATGGAATAGTTTGGGCTGGAAGTGACCTTAAAGCCATCACATTCCACCTACTGCCATGGGCAGGGACACCTTCCACTAGGGAAGGGAAGGGAAGGGAAGGGAAGGGAAGGGAAGGGAAGGGAAG
>JAWMRA010000162.1:34494823-34510842 GCA_035584735.1 Pseudotriccus pelzelni
GGAAGTGTCCAAGGCCAGGTTGGACGGGGCTTGGAGCAACCTGGGCTAGTGGAAGGTGTCCCTGCCCGTGGCAGGGGCTGGAATCAGATGATCTTCAAGGTCCCTCCCAACTTAAACCACTGTGTTATTCAAGGATTCAGTTGCTGAAAGAGTTAACTCAGTGTTGTTTTTTACAGATCTGGAGCTGAATGGAATGTCCAGCTCCGACATCCCCGACGTTCCTCCCCCCCTGCCCCTCAAAGGAAGCACAGCCGACTACGGGAACCTCATGGAAAGCCAGGACTTGATCAGCCCGACGACCTCCCCCCCTGCCCACCAGCGGGTGAGTCCCACAGGCAATCACCACTTCCTGCAGTTTTCTTTGTCCCTGTACCTTGAGCAATCCCAGGTGAGACGGGATCCTGCTCCTGGATGTGTCAGCAGATCCAGAGAGTTCTGCAGTGGCAGTGTCTGGAGTGTGAGGGAGCAGCATCGACCTGAGGGGAGATTGGGTTCATTCTGGTGAAGTCTAAGCCAAATGCTTTCAGGTGTGTTGGTAAGGGAGCTTTAACCAACAGGATACAAGCTCTGCAGCAAATTAGATTTAATAGCCTTTCAATGCTGGCTCAGGGAAGGAAATAAAACCTGTTCCTGCCATCTCTCCTTTCTGGAACCTCGTTCTGTCGATGTTCGATTGCTGCTTGTTTCCCTGAGGCAAACACACACCTGCCCTTTCAGGGAAGGAGCTCAAAAACTTCTCATCATCAACAGCATTTTGAGCCTTCTGAAGAAAATACACCTTTTCAACTTTGTTTCCTGTAGCTTGGAAGCTTTTAAAAATAATTTGGTCTTTTCCTTTAAAGCAGCACTTTTGAGAAGGGCCATTTATTTTCTTTATGAAGAAAGAAAACAGGTTTAAAGAGGTGTGGTGGGTTGACCCTGGCTGGTACCCCCCAAAAATGCTCCATCACTCCTCTCCTAAGCTGGACAGGGGAGAGAAAATATAATGAAAGGCTCATGGATTGAGATAAGGGCAGGGAGAGATCACTCACCAATTGCCATCGTGGGCAAACCAGGCTCAGCTGGGGGAAATTAATTTAATTTATTACCAATCAAATGAGAGCAGGGCAACGATACCCCACAGGGTCACAAGTCCTGCCATTGAACCTGGGGGATACTTCTGGCATCCTCCACAACCTTCTCACACAAAACCAAACCAAAGGGTTTCCTTTTCTTTGACTTTGAAATCTCTAACTTTGACCAAGCTGTTATTTTGTGGGAGCTGATCCTTCTGTGTTTGTTTTCCATGGTTGAACTTATAACTATTTCTAATAGTATAACTAATTCCTATTGCGGCAGGAATTCGGTATTTATAGGCGAAATAGGAAAAAGCAGACGTAGAAGTACCTTCAGGAATGTCAGCAGTGTTATTCAAAACACCGTGTTTTACTCTTGATGTGCATTTACTGAAAAATTCTCTATTCCCATCCTCTCTTCCGTAGCTGCTCCCCATGGCTGGGTGGTTTTAGTAAATATTTTCGCTTTTCCTCTCATTTCCATCAAAGTAGACTAAACTTTTAACCCATTTCCCTGGTGTCTCTCTCAGGGACCAGCTCTCGTTTGTCCTGAATTCAGACCTCTAAGTGGAAAATTACAGCATGTACAGCAGGGCTGCCAGGAGGGTTGTCTGAGGAGTGCATCTTCAGGAAGAAAGCTGAGAAATTCAAATTAGGATTCAAATTCCTTCAACTCCTTCCTGCACGAGCTCCAGAGTAGTAAATTCATTTTGTGTTATCTACTGTAAGGTTAAGGTCGTAGTGCTAGCTCAGGATTGCTTATGTAAGCTCAAATTTTAGCTAAAAAAAACATTAAACAATGGTGAGAAATAAAATCCCAGCAGTCAGGGTTTCTTTCCCTTCCCCGTGAGGCTGTTTGAAGGGATTTCCACTCCACAGAGAGATGTTGGGTAGTTATTGTACGACTTCCAAATGCCATCTTGCTGTGCTGGTTGGAGACAGCTCCAGTCCCAGCCTGAGCCTCGTTGAAGATGTGACCTTGTGCAGCTCCTGGACCTGCCACGAGCAGAGTTTCCGCATCATTAAATGGAAGTTCATAAAAATAGTGGCAGTATGCTCCCTTGGTTTTTTCCAAAGTTTTAGGCAGGTCTTAATATTTTTGCTCTTTACAGCCTTGATTTTTCAGACTCCTTTTTTTTTTAATGTATTTTGTCTCTGTAGACACAGACCCTGTTTTTTAACTTGCGGTGTTGAAGGGCTTTAGGATTTAAGCACAACTAAGAAATGCAGTCTACATCTCCTTGGCTAACTGTCTAAAATTTGCTTCAGCATCTGTATTTTTATTAACTTTCCAAGACGAGGGAATGTAGTTTCAAAGTCTGGAAGAAGGATCTAAAGCAGATTTGTCACAAAACCACATGTATTAGTTTTAGAATTCATTTTAGAAAAGGTTTCTAATCTTATAACAATCACTCAGTGCCTTTATTTCATCAGCCTTGTAGGAAGGAAGCTGTTAAAGAACATAAAGAAAATGAGTAGTGCTGGACATGAAAGATCAGATGAGTAAATTCTTATTGCTGCTGTGATTAAATCCCACTCCATGGTTTTAATGTCTTATGTTTCATGGGTCAAATAGCTCCATAATTCATGACTTGATCATTCTCTGCCTAGTAAACTGATCATCTTTTAAATTACCCCAGCTTTGTATCAGTGAAGAAAAATCAGTAAAACACATTAGAGATAAGATTATCTTGGTAGCTTTTAAACTGGAAATATCTCCTTGTGTGAGGAATTATTAGGTTTTTCACTCGGGTTGTCTTGCAGTGGGTTATGAAAGCCAAGTGCTGTAGTGAACTGGAAGCAGGCAGCCAGAAATGCAGCAGATGCTTCAAGTCAAACTGCAGGCAATAATGTCATTTAGTGTCTGAGGCAGCAATCTGAGATTATTTGGAGTCCACTGCTACCTTGGTGTACCTTAAGTCTTTTATCCAAATTATCATCTATCTCCTTATAATTTCCTGATTGTCCCCCTACTCACTGTTAACTGTGAGACCCTTATAAACGTATTTTCTTGCACCATGTGATTTGTTCTGCTAAAAATGTTCTTAATAATATATGGGAACATAAAAAAAAAAAAAAAAAAAGAAGTCTGTGACTCCTGCAAGGATTATTATTACATCAGGGGATTCCTTTAGGCACTTATCCTTCCTTATGGGTTCATCCTCACCCTTGCATACAAATCAGCCGCTTGCTTTGTAATTCACAGCCAGAGGGGAGCTCCAAGAAAATAGACAAAGGAGCACTTGGGTTTATGATACTGGCTGTAACGCTTACTAAGGATCAGATAATGGTTGGGATGGGAACATCTCCATCAATCCAGGCAGAACTTGGAAAGGAGGAACTGCAAAGGCTGGAGCGGCACGTGGGACGAGGAGCAGAATGGTGTCATGTGGTGCCTGGATTGACTCTCTGGGATGCTGTTGGGTGAGGGTTATTCAGGCTGGTTATTCAGATACAGTGCACTAATATGTCCTAATGTAATGCACAGAAGGAAATATCCAGGGGGAGTTTCCCCGTGTCGCAGCGCATGTGCTGCAGAGCTGAAAGTTATCTCCTGTGTCAGCTGCAGTGAGCAAAAAGTGACCTTGAAGGCTCCAGCAAAGTGTTGTCCTCGTGTGGACAAAAAGCTGGAAACCAGCTGACACTATGGAGGCAGCGGGTAATTAGGGACCACAGTGTCAGGATTTGCAAGAGCAGCCTCCAGTGGAGGGGCAGCAGCATCTCTGCTCTCTGTGACCAGTGACAGGTCCCAGAGGAGCAGCTGGAGCTGAGTCAGGGGAGGTTTAGGTTGGATGTTGGGAACAGGTTCTTTCCCCAGAGGGTGGTCGGGCACTGTCACTCCAGGCTCTTGTCCAAAGTCCCTCTTTAGCTCTCCTGGAGCCCCTTTAGGCACTGGAAGGGGCTCTCAGCTCTCCCTGGAGCCTTCTCTTCTCCAGGTGAACACCCCCAGCTCTCCCAGCCTGGCTCCAGAGCAGAGGGGCTGCTATGATCTGATCTGAGACACTGACTCGAAGCAATTCCACGTTGCCCATTTTGGGGGATCATTCCCATTGCCCAGGGTGGCACAGCAGGTGGAAGAACACCAAGTGCATCTCCACAGAAGGATCCTCAAAGTTCCTTTTATTCACCTAAGCACACTCGAGGAAGGGCTGTGACACAGTCAAACGAGACTCTAATAGATGATGTACGACAACAGGCCTCAAACAGTCATTTTACACCAGTTACCTGCCAGCTTTTCCACATAACTCTGCTCCCTGGGTCAAACAGCCAATTAGCTTAAACTGTCTGTAATTTGGTTCACATTAGTGGAGTTGGGTTGTTCTCTCTGCTGGTGCATTATTGCCCTTTCACAATGGGAGTGTTATTCTGCCAGGACCTCACACTATAATGTTATTTTTCATTGCAGATATTATTTTTCATTGCTGCTTGTCAGGCTGCTCAGCTCTGTGCTGAAGAAGCAGCTCAGGGTCTGAAAGCATTCACAGTCCTGGGTAGCTGATAGTTTATTTACATCCCATTTCTCCTGCTTCTGACCTAATTAGATCTATTAATCCTTCCAACTTAAAGTGCTTCTCACTGGATCTCCAGAGCTTGTTATATCAGTGACCATGGAATTTCAAAGAAAAATAGTTGCACAGGAAGGAATTTCATGCAGTGCCACAAGGACCAGTTTTAGGAATCAAACTTTGTTTGGTTTTATTTTGTGTGTTTTCTGAACGAAAAACAATTTTGCTTCTTCAGAGGAGAAAAAAAAGAATGCATTTTCTCATCTTCTGTAATTGATTTTTACTACGTCCTGAACGTGCCCAGTGCAGTGCAGTTCATATCTGGGAGAGAACAGAGACAAATGTTTTCGAACCTGATTCTTTTCTGTCTGAGGGGAGGGGAAAGGAAAAAAAAAAAAAGCAAACAAATGGGAGCGATTTCATGTTTGAAGCAGAAGGAACAGATTGTTTCTGTGTTGCAGATGTGCCTTTTACATAAGGTTTCTGCTTCCCCTGAGGTCCCCGTGAGTCAAGGATTCTGCCCAAAATAGGCTGGGATGTGAACCAGCCTCTGTCAATTTGTCAGAAAGGAAAAAGATGCTTCAAGATTCACAATTAACCACTGAGATATAAACATGAGCTTGGCAAAGCAGCTCTTAATTAAATGTAAAAATCAAGGTAAACTCTATTTTTATTTCCAAGTTTCTAAGGGGAAGCGCAGCAAAAATGAACTTCATAAGCCTGGTAATGATTTTCTGAGTGTGGTATTAAAGGGAAAGAGGAAGTATGCTGGAATTTCGTCCTGTCCTGGAATAAAAGGGAAGATGTATCAGCCCTGGGAGCCATGGCTGGATCTGGAGTTCCATAGTGGCATGTTTTGTGGTGCTAATTCCTCAATAATGTGGCCCCAACCAGCCTCACACATCCTACTTAATATATTCATTGGTAGCTTATTATATAAATGAACATGTGCTAAATTTATCCGACTTTCTAATGGAAATTGTAAATTCAATTATAATAATTATCTACCTATCTCTGTTATTTCTTTCTGCCTAATTTGCTTGCAGAATCTGAGCTCTGGTAGGTTTTGAGCTTGTTATTTATAGCATATATATTTAGCTTATTCTCATTGTATCTCTTCTTCAGAAGCAGGTTTTCAGGGCTGATTTGATTGTTCTCTGATCAATATGAAGGGCTCATTTGGTTGAGAAATGCCTTTGATCTAATTGAATTGAGAATTATTGCCAATGTAGTGTTATTTAAATTCAAAATGGATTTTCACAAATGATGCTATCAGCAGAGTTAGGGCTTTTTTTCTGGTGATAAATGTGAAGTTAAGGAGCTCGTGTGAGTGCAGAGCAGGGGAAAGTTTTACATTTTGGGATGTATTTCAGAGGGATGCCTGGTTTATTGAGCTGTGGAATGAATGTCATCTTCGTGAGGAGCTGTTGCATGTTGTACACTGGTGTGCTGCAGATCACCAGCGATGCCCAAAGTTTGCCCAGAGCCCTTGCCTGGATACAGGACTGTAATTAAGCAGGTTCTCGAAGATTTTGAAACCTTCAGATCACAACTGACAGTCCAACTCTTACTCAGATGCCTATAGGGATTCAGGAATGAACATGCCAAGTATTTGCTCAGGTAGAGAGAATATTTAATGGTTCTGACTGTAACACTTCAGAGACAGATCAGCAGTGGCATTTTAACTAAAAGCCAAACAAGTCTTCAGTTTTGCATTTAGTAAAATTAAATTCTTACATTATCTGCTGTTCATATTAATCTGTTGGCTTGGTTTTCCTACTCAGAGGTCATGGTGTCCCACTGGAAGTCAGGAATAAGCAGTGCCCTCTTTGGAGTCTGCTCTGGAAAGTTGTGGACTCATTTAGGTTGGAAAAGACCTCTGAGATCATCGAGTCCAACCATTCCCCCATCACTCCCAAGGCCACCACTAACCCACGTCCCCAGGTATTGATGCCTCTTGCCCAGGCAGGCAGGGGAACACAGCATTCCATTGCTCTTGGTCCAGAGTTTCTCATTCAGCAGCAGATTAAACCCAATTATTTCCAAGGTGCCAGGTCAGGAAGCATTTTGGAGCCAAGGAGGGAGGTGAGAACAGGCACGTCCGTGCAGAGGTGCTGCTGGAGCGGCTGGGAAATGGAGAGTGGATGGAGCAGAACGGAGAGACGAGCTCAGGGCATGGCTTTCCTGGGGGTAGTTTGCCATCCCTCTTCATTTGCCACAGACGAGAGTCAGGAGGAGTGAGAAAACTTGTAAAACAGATGGGAAAGTAGTTCTGTCCAGGTAGGATACAGGAAAAGTATTCCAGCAAAAACCCAGCCTTCCTGGCTCTGCCAGCTTGCAGCCTTACCTTTCTCTTCAGTCTGTGCTTAGTAAAACTGTCTGGATTTGTAGCTTCATGTTGTCTTAAAACCTGCTTGAAAGAGGGTGTTTAGTTACCTTAAAGGTGCTTTTTCCTCCCACCCTTACACATCTCTGCAAACTCCCAGTAAAACTCCCAGTCACGAGGTCGCAGGAGCATCAGGAGGAGAGGCTGAGATGTCCTGGCATCCCCCTGAACTGCTCATCTCTTTGGGACAGGATCTTTGGACAGCTTTTAAAAGGAACAGTCTTGTTTCTTACGCTCTTTCATGTGGTTTATCAGTTGTTTATGTACCAGTATCTTCCTGATACTGAGAAATTGTGAGTTATTTTGTCCAAGCAGTGCCTGCAGTGGAGTACTGCCGGTGTTTGATCTGTCCCTGTAGCAGTGACCAAGGAATTTTGGCAGAGTTGGTGCTTGTTGGGCTGTGAGAGTGTGTGGAGCCAGCAGTTAGTGCTGGGTGGGTGAGGCAGGACGAGACACGAACAAGTGGGAATGGAAAAGCATCCTTAGGTTTGGAGGAAAACAAAAGGCAATGGCTGAGGAGCAGGAGAATCTTAGGGAAAAACAACCTCAAAGCAGCATTTCTGAGCTGTGATGCTGCAGCACAGCCTGGGTGCAGTGAGGGGAAACCTGCACTGCCTGCACAGCCAAAATCTGTAAAAACCTGCCTGCAAAGCCTGGGAGCAAATTGCAGTGTTCTCAAGCTCCTTCTGAAACAGGTTTTATCACATATGTGATTTAACATTATAAAAAAATCTTAATTTCCATAATGACTTCTTTAATTTGTCCAATTAGCTGGTGATTCTAACTGGGAGTGCTCTTCTCTTGTATGATACATGAAGTGATTTAAAATATATGTGTGTGAACAGGCTGCGTTTCTATTTTGAATATTTTAATTATAACTCTGTGTGTGATGGTAAATTGCAACTTACTTATCTCTTTAAATGGTTTTAAATTGTTCCCCTTTTCCCTTTTTTTTTAATTTTTTTTTTATTTTTTAATGATTCCTGTTCTAAACGTGCAAAATCCAAAACATAATGGAAAAGCAATGAAGCTGTTGCTTCAGCTTGGTTTTTAAGCTCTGAGTGCCTGGAGGCTGAGGCAATCGATACACACCAAGGAATCAATATCCTATCATGATATAAAGTGGGGAATTATAAACTTCTCCAGCGCTTTCGAAAGATTTTTCCTGAAATATTGAGCTAATTAATCCTGAACCCTGGAGAGATTTCTTTCCATTGTCAAAAATAAAAAGTTATATTTAAAACTAATGGCTGAGGGCGTTGGGGATCCAACAGCAGCAAGTTGTGCGAGCGGTTTTTGTGAGTCAGAGGCTTCAGACTCACCTGTTTTCTTTCACAGTTATATATGAAACAGAGGATGTTTCCAAACTCCAACCTTTGCTAACATGATCCATCCAAATTGGTTTCTTCCAGCACCTGCCACCTCCTCTCCCCAGCAAGACTCCGCCGCCTCCACCTCCAAAGACGACTCGGAAGCAAACGTCGGTTGACTCTGGGATTGTCCAGTGAAGAAGGAAGCGGGTTCTCTTTTCCAAAGATAAAGCTGTAACAATTCATTTCCCTAAGTATTTTACGGTATATAATGTTTACCTCATTCAGGTGTGCAGTATCTAACATTTAGTGCAATGACTCTAACTCCATAAGAAATCCATTTCTAGCCATGGAACCAACACTACATCCCTCCCCCTCTTCTGGGGGTTATTCCCTCCCATAACTTGAAAGAAATCTGGATTTCTACTTGAGACCTGGAGGTGGCCATCAACTGACACTACCCTCCCTCTTCCTCAACCTTCTCCCTGCTTCTGAGTAATGCCAGGCACAGAGCTGGCTGTGGAGGTTCAAATGAGAGCTGAAGATTTTGTATCTAAAGTGTTCAGGTAGCGCTGGAGTTTAAACTGAGCTGAGTTTTTGTACTTAATCTCAGTGTATATAGGAATCGATGACAATATTCACATGGAATTCAGTGTACATTGGAGGAGCTTCACAGGGGAGGTGAAGCTGCTGTAGGATTTCCCCAGATAACAGGGATTTGAGCCCAGGGCTAAAAATCTGAAACAATTTATTTGTGAAATGTGCCTTCTCTTTAATTGTTCCGTGTTACAAATAATCTCATTTGGCCGCCTTGGCCACAGGGATCAAGTTTAAAATCTCTGGTGACAGGAGGAAAAGTGGCAGCAAATCCTCAGCCCTGGGCACGAGGAGAGCAGACTTCTGGTGCTCAGGGAATGAGGGAGTCAAATCCTTTGGAAAAATGCTTTTGCAGGTGCTGGGGTCCATCAGTGCTGGTCACTTTTCAAACATCACCTCCTAAGGGCACAGGAGCAGCAGTTCCCAAGTATCGGAAGTCAAGCAGGTGAAGCAGAAGGCTGGCTGGGCTGAGCAGGGATCTTCTCTTGGATATAAAGTGGAAAAGGAAGGTGTGTGCCCAGTGGAAGCAAGGTCAGGGGACATGGGAAGAACACAGAGATGCTGCTCGTCACTGTAGGGAGAACATGAGTGTGGCCAAAGCTCAGCTGGAGTTGGAGCTGCCAGAAATGGAGGGACAATAAAAAGAGGGGTTTTAATACATTAATGGCAATAGGCAGTATAGAAGTAACTCTGGCCCATTCCAGGAGGGGGATGCTCACCTCCCAAACAGGGACACAGACAAGGCAGAGGTGTTTAACACTTTCTTTGCCTCTGTCTTCAACAGGAGGTCATGATGATGGGGAAGGAGCACCTGAGGGCTCTTGGTGTGTTCAGCTGGAGAAGAGGAGGCTGAGGGGAGACCTCATTGTGGTCTTCAATATCTTCACAATGGGCAGTGAGGGGCAGGCACTGATCTCTTCACTCTTGTGACCACTGACAGGACCCCAGGGAATGGCTGGAGCTCTGTCAGGGAGGTTTAGGTTGTATCTCAGGAACAGGTTCTTCCCCCAGAGGGTGGTTGGGCACTGAACAGGCTCCCCAAGGCTGCCAGAGCTCAAGGAGTGTTTGGACAACACTCTCGGGGACAGGGTGTGACTCCTGGGGATGGTCCTGGACAGGGCCAGGGATTAGATTCCTAGTGGATCCCTTCCAACTCAGTGTATTCTGTGATTCCATGATTAACGGGCTTTATAAAATTAGTCACTGTTGATCAGCCGTTGCCATTTTCATTCAGTTGGATTTTCTGGGTGTCCATCACAGGGTAAATCAAGGAAGCCTTGGAGCTGCCAGCGGGCACGAGCGTGTGGGAAAGGAAGAAGTAGGCAGGTAGGAGAATTCTGAACCCAAAAGCTGAGTACAGGAACGGGAAGAGCTTTTTCCTTTCTTTAATGTGTAATATTTCATGTTGGATTAGGATGAACTGAATGGAATCACTTTGTCCTTGTGCCATCATTCTGTACAGTGTTTGTATATATGATGGTTTTTAGAATGTTTTCATTTTTATGGTGCCTGCTTTTCATGTAATAATGGATTAATGTGCCTGCAAAGAATGCCTTATGTATTTTTTAATTTCCTAATTACTGAAAGTGTAAAAAAAAAAAAAACCAGAAAAAAGCATTTTTTTTTTTCAGATATTAAACTCTGAGAAATATCAGACAATGGTGGGATGGGGTTTTGGGAGGGAGGAAGGAAACTAACTTTATACTCTAGTGTTTTTTATTGTCATCACACTTTTGTTTTTTACTATCTACAATCTTTTTACTCTTACAGTAGATTGTTTTTAAATATACCACTGACTCAAAAAATAAAATATTATTTTAAAAACTTGTCTAAGAAAATGAATACATTTCCTGGGTATTTTTGATCCTTACTGCAGATGTTCAGTACCTGTTGCACTCTATAGAGGGCCACATATATGCTCACATCTTTACAGAGTAATTTTTGGGGGAACTCATGATAAAGCTGAGATCTTTCATTGTGCTGATGTGGTCATTCCTGCTTGAAGGAGCTAAAACACACATCAGCACTGGAAACACCCATCTCTGTATGCTGTCCATGTCCACAATGATGGCTTATATATCTTTAAGTTATCTGTTGCTGAACACTTCAGAAAACAGATGAGTTTTAGGTAATATTTTCCACCTCAAGTGCCTGCTACATGATGCAAGTTGCAAGCAGAAGTGACTTTACACAGCAGTAAAACAATACTGTTGTTACAAGGGCAGAAAAATTGCCTTTCTCATAAAAAGTGGCTGGAATGGTCAATTAGATATTCTCATATTTTTGCCTTAAACCACCGTGTCACTTTGGATCAAACAAACACACTTTTTCTTGCTATAAAATCAGCTACCAGAGCATCTCAGAATTTACTGTTGGATACCATCCTCCAATTCCCTCCTTGTTTTGTTAATATAATCTCTGTTCAAGAGGAACACTCAGGGAAGGCTTCTTGGCTGCAGTCAGTCAGATACTCGTTCTGTAGACAATCAATAATGTATTACAACTTTAATTCTGTAAGTCTCTCATTTAATTGAGAATTGCTTTAGAGACTGCTCCTGGTGCTGCCTGGGAGATGTGCTGGGATGCTGGTGAGTTTTCCTCCTTTCTGTTCCATTTGCCTTCTAAAGGCTGGGAAGAGCTTTCCCATCGACCTTTAACTGGATGCCTGTAAATTGCGTTTCTGATAATGTGTTTGTTTTCACTCGTCCTTTGCAAATTCCTGTGCTCATGCAAGTGGTATAATTTGGCCCTGGGAGACTCCTCGAACAAGAGCTGCACTTTCGAATGGGTCTTAACAGTACAGGCTCGAGATCTCATCTGTGTATGTTTTACAAATGCACAGCCTGAGCCTGGGAATTGAAAATCAGACGCTCAAACTCACTCAGACCCAACGTGTCAATCTAACAACTTCTAGGCTGTAACTCATTGCCCTCCTCAAAGTGTGGGAAAAACACACCTCAGCAATTCAGGAACCTGTTCAGTTCCAGGCTCTAAGCAGTGAACAGTCCTGGGAAGGCTGTTATTCCTCATGGTTCGCTCTCTCCCTTTGCATTCCAGTTGGGTGTCAGAGCATCCCATTGCCATGGGAATTCCTTGTCACCCTGTTTGCAGTTCAGCTGAGCTAATGCAGAAAGGCTTGATATGAAACAAGACAGAACAAGGTTATTTGATTTTAACCAATGTGGTGGGATCTCATGTGTCTTTCATCTGCCCTGTTTCTGTGGGAATTCATCCCTTGATGGCTTCAGTGAGTCTTTTGCTTTCCCCACCTCAATGCCTGGAGTGGACATGGTGGGGTTGGGATGACCTGGTGTATTTATCACTGCTTTGTCCTCCTGCCAGCTCTCCTGGTGCCTCCATGTCCACAGGTCCCCATTCAGACTTCATTCAAATCAATATTTCTGCTTGGAAAGGTTACCCCTCCATCTTCTCCATAGCAGAGCTTTGCCAGGGCCTTAGCAGGATCCATGGGGGCCAGGTTTTCACCATTTAAGTCGGGGATTAACCTCCCCTCAAGTGCTGTCCCTTTGCTCAGACATGAGAGCAGCACCCCAAGGCTTTCCAACACAGATTTACCTGAACGAAGAAACTCTGAGGGGTCAAGTTTCGGCATAATACGAGAAAACAGATTTCGATGGCCAGGAATTTTCACTGCTTGAAAAGTAGCTTGAATTTACCCAGTGAAAGCTAACTCACAGTGCCAACATAAAAAAGAGAAGCCCCTAAATACCGGGGCCCCTAAATGTCCTGAGTGGTAGTGTGGGAGTGAGAGGGTGATTTTTTTACAGGTGCACAGATCAGTTCCCATCAGTCCCACACAAAAACCACAAAAGATTTGTTTGGTTTTTAATCAAATTTCTTTTCAGTGGGAAGCTCAGCACAAAGGTCACTTCTTAAGCAGGTTTCCCATAACTGACATTTATGATTGCTGAAATGTCTCCGATGGTATCAGAAATCCTGAGGCTAAAAATGGGTTTAAATTTGGTTTTGTCTTAACAAAGGCGTTTTTCTTTACTTTGGCTGTTTGTTGTATGTGCCTTTAGAGAGGAAAATGCTAAACATTTGCAGTGCATGTGGTTATGCTTAGGGTACCTGAATAAGAGATTCATGGGAGTGCACATGCGTTCATGCACACCCATCAAAACACACACTTTTAATGTAAAATATCTGATTTTATTTTTTAACTGAGGTGCCCACCTTCTAGCGTCACACTGGACATCTTCCCTATTGATTCATGTGGCCTTTTTGGGAATCATTCCATGCCAGAAGCCTCATGTCATGTTGTTGATGCCAGTGGGCCTGTGATGGATGTTCATAATTACCCAATTTTGCTAAAGGTTATTTGTCGAAACAAGTCATTTCTTGTGTATGTATTGACAAAATCAGGTGAAATAAGCAGAAAAATTTCTTACAAAGGTTACAGCTGTTTTGATGTTTAAGTATATGTGGACCAGACTATGACAGTACATGGTGTAACAGGAGCCACCCTCTTCTGATCTGGGAATTACCACCCTGGATTGGGCTCTGGAATACTTTTGTATGCTTTTGGAACAAAACAGCAAGTGCTGGCACAGCTGCCCAGGGCAGGGGTGGATCCCCATCCCTCCAGGATGGGGAGGGACGTGCGGACGTGGCACTTGAGGAAATGGTTTTGTGGTGGGTTAATCATTGGGCTCAGTGATCTTGGAGGGCTTTTCCCACCTAAACCATTCTGTGACTCTGATCCTGAAGCGTTTTATTCCCAAGCTGAAGGCAAATGGAAGGATGGCAGAAGCGTATTTAAATTCAGAGCAAGACAGGGTGCAAACCCGGACAAGAGATTCCCAGGCTGGAGCAGGTCTCCCAGGAGGATGGGTGGTGAAGCCAACCTTCCTGCCCCTCAGCGTCCAGCTGTGGCTCCTGCATCCCCCTGCACACACCAGGTAAGGCAGTTTTCAGTCTGCATCTCCACTTTGCCTTCTGACAAAGCAATAAATTATAGAAAATGCCCATGAAAAACAGACCAGGCACTTGAGTGATGGTGAGCCCTGAAATTCAGAGTTTTCCTCTTATTTCCTCAGTTTTTAGTGCTAATGGGAAGCGTGAGGTCCAGCTGCGCTGACATTTCAATTTCTTCTCATTCCCTCTTTGTACTTTTCATGGATCTAAACTGAATTTCAGGCTTGCAATTGCCATCTTCTTGGGGCCGCAGAAACGTGTGGATCAGTCTAAATACTTCGGTTATTGTATAGGATCTATCCAGCTGTTCTCCAGTGAGGCTATTTATAGGATTTTTAATTTCCCTCGGGTGGGGGGGGGCTTCTATGTGTATTCTTCAGACATGAATAATTACTGTAAATTGTGTTTCTCTATCAAATTACAGGCTTTTTTTTTTTTTTTCATTTCAAGTGTGTCTGGCATTGTATTCAAACACTTCAGTGAGAAGTTGCTGAATTAAATAACTCATTTATTTGACTGGCTGTGGACTGGCGTGTTGGGGACATGTACTGATAATGATGAGACTGGTTCAGTGGCGAACACGGTAGTGCTGGGTGATGGTGGGACTTGAGGATCTTAAAGGTCTTTTCCAACTTCAGCGATTCTATGATGCTGTGATTGTCCTTTCTCACACATTTCCAGACCAGGAGCTTTGGCTGCTCAACAGATTCTTGAAAAGATGCTGGTTGTGCTGTTACTGGAAGCCGTGGCCCCCTGCCAGTGGCGTTAGAGGGGAATGTGTGGTGTCATCAACATTGAGGGAGCCCTTCACAAAGAGAAAAGTGCAGACAAAACCAAATGTGACCCTGTTTTCCTATCAATAAGGCTTTTTTTGGTGTGTTGTCCTGTTGTTGGCTGCTCTTCCAAGTTTTGTTTTATTCTCCCATGGTTGTGCTTCCGTTTCCTCACCACTGCAATCCCGATTTAAACTGAGTTTTCTTTCTCCATCATTCCTGTGAGCAATGACAGATCACTGCACCAACAGCTGAAACCTGAGAAAATTAGCTACAAAAACTATCTGGACTGGACAAAAAAATACTTAACAGGATATTAAGGAACCTGAATAGGGACCCAGGCACCATTTTGGAGCAGCAACACACGTGCTGTGTTGAATCACAGGCGACTCATGTAGACATGTAACAGTTTGACAGGTGAAACAATCCCACCAGCTCCAGTCTAGGCAAAACATTCCTTAGATTAGCATGAATTATGCAGTTTAAACCACTCATTAACATCCAATTTAACATTCCAAACATTATGTTGGGAAGTGTGTTCTTGCAGGAAGAGAAGGCGGCACTGCAGAGGGCAGGAAGTTCATTGAAGCTGTAATTATTGTTTCTCACAAATTAAATGTGTTTTCCTGCATTTTAGTCTCATATGCTCAAAATCTCATGGATAAAAACCCAAATAAGTCAACCACAATTTCGAAAATTTCCAAAAAGAAAATGCCTTCTTTCAAAAGATGAAGCACTTGCTGGTATTACAGAGGCCTGTCCAAAGATACTTTTTAAGTCATATTGATATCTGATGGTCACTAATGTCTCAGTCTACTGGTTATAAATTTACTTCCATCAGTTTATTACTGTGTACAGTTGGTAAATGTATTTGTTGTTGGTTTTTTTTTTCCAATCAGCACATTATTGTTAACTTGCTCCTTAGGGGGAAATAATAGGAAAAAATAGAAATACGATATTTTTTTAAAAGTTTCTGTCTTTGCTGAGCTTGTGGTCCCTGTGGAGGTGGGCAGAAGTCTGTGGGAGGTTACAGGTTGCTGCTGTGTCTGAGCAGGCACCGGGGGACATCAGTATGTGTCCAAACAAAATAATCCTTGGGAAGAGACGGGATACTTCTGAGTCTCCCATCAGGAGCACCTGGAGAGAAATCAGTGTTTGTTCTGGACTCAGTTACTCCAGGGGGCTCTTGAAAAGTGACTTTAGGGAAATTAATTTCTCTTCTCCAGTGTGAGGTTTTCTGGGACATGGTGTTTGTGTCAGGTCAGTTGCAGAAATCATTGTCTCAAGTTAGGCCAAGTCTCTTTAAGACCTGGAAAATGTGGAGTTGTGCTTTGTTTGATGGGAAGCACAGAGCTGGAGCACCTCTGCTGTGAGGAAAGGCTGGGAGAGCTGGGGGTGTTCACCTGGAGAAGAGAAGGCTCCAGGGAGACCTGAGAGCCCCTTCCAGTGCCTAA
>JAWMRA010000162.1:34518705-34537634 GCA_035584735.1 Pseudotriccus pelzelni
AGCCCCGTCCAACCTGGCCTTGGACACTTCCAGGGATGGGGCAGCCACAGCTTCTCTGGGCAACCTGTGCCAGGGTTCCCCTCACAGGGAAGAACTTTTTCCTAATGTCTCATCTAAATCTATTCTCTTTCAGTGGAAAGCCATTCCCCTTTGTCCTTTCACTATCTTCCCTAGTGAAAATTCCCTCTCCAGGTCTCCTGGAGCCCCTTTAGGCACTGGAAGGGGCTCTCAGGTCTCCCTGGAGCCTTCCCTTCTCCAGGTGAACACCCCCAGCTCTTGCAGCCTTTCACTGAGACACCTTTTTCTTCCGTTAAACTCTTCTCCTTCATTTTTTCCATCCATGTGAACTGGATGATCCCAATAATTCCTGCAGCATTCCTATTTGTTTCTTTTTGTCCCTGGCAGAGGAGAGGAGCTGGAAATGGAGCCCTCCCAGTGCCACGCTGGCCTTTCTCCTGCCACTCTTCAGGCTGCCCACAGGGCGTGAGCCATTCAAAGAGCCTCTTTCCTGACCTCAGCCACCAGTCAGGCAACCTCAGAGGCTGAAGACAGACCCCAGCAAAGACCTGGTAACCCGGGCTTTTGAATCCTGCAGGGATTTCAAACACTTTTTTTTGGCTGCAAGACTTGGCTCTTTCCCAGCAGAGCAGCGGCTGCAGTTGCTGCCCCGGGAGCCTCGAGCACAGGATGGGGTTTTTTAGCCTCTACTGCAAAGCCTGAAGTTTCTCTCTGTTTCCTGTGTTGCTTCTCTGCCCGTGACCTAAATTATGAGGAGAGGATATTAAAGCCTGGATTTTAACTTAAGAGCTGACTACACCCACAGGAGGAATTAAAGCCCAGTGTTGTTCTTTGATTGAAGGTAAGCAAGCAGTGAAATTGTACTGGGTTCCTTGTTTAAACTGCTGCCAGAAATAGGAAATTCTGAGCAATATTTTGCTCTTTTTTATTACTCTTTCTCCTCTAAAACTGGTCCAATACCCCCACAACATTTCCATGGCAAGGGGTTGGAATGAGACAACCTTTAAGGTCCCTTCTAACCCTTCTAAAATCTGTGATATTTAGACACAACACAGTCCTGATTTGACTTATTGGTTTTTATTTTGTAATAAAATGTCACCTAACCTTAAGTTCTTCCTCCTTCCTGCTTGCTGTTAAACCTGATTTCCCCCAAACCAGCACTTGCCAGTCCTTGCTGGAATTCCCTCACCATCAAGTCTGTGGGGTTTTATGTGCAATGTCACTGTTGAGGTACCAGAGAAAACCTTGGGAAAGGAATGTGGCAGAGCTCCAGCTTCTTGGATGAGTCCTGAATTCCTCATTGCTATGAGAAAGTGCAGAGATTTTACCCCACCGTCCATCTAGGCCTGGCTTGTGGCTACCTGGTGGCTACCAGTGCTCCTGCTGTAATTACTGAATGTGTTCTTCCTTAAAATAAGTAAAAAATATCCAAATTTCAAAACATTCAATCTAAATAAATACTCTTAGTCCTTGAATAACCCCATCTCCTTTGATTATAGATCTTTTCTCCCTATTCAGACAGTTCTTCCACCTGCTAGGAATAGACTAATGGATTTAAACCTTGTGTCCTTGGCTGAGAAATGAGGTGCTTTAATGCTCTAACTGTGGCCCACCTTTACTCTTGCAGGGCACATTTGGTTGGTGTCGGACTGTGAGTCACTTTATATTGGATTTATCTCTGTGAAAAGAGTTATTTGATTCCTGCAGGTTCCAGCCTGAGTTTATCCCGTGTCAGGATTTCCTCCCCACACTGCGCATGGACAAGGTGATAATCTTGTGTCTGAAGGCAAACATATAGAATGCATTTCAGTGATCCCATGGAGTGGTTTCCCAGGCAACTGTAACATCTTCATCCCCAGCAGGGTGCAGGGCTTGCCTGGCCAGCTTCCCTCCGAGCTGGAGAGCCTGCACTCAGCAGACGTGCCTCGCCGAGCTTCCCCGAGGCTGGAAAAGCAAATGTGCTTTGGATGAGTCTGGGATATTCCCTCTCCGAGTTAAGGTCATTCACGGGGCTGGTATTGTCCAGAATAAGCTGCTCAAGACACGTAGCCTGGGCACAACCTGCTGGCAGGGATGGAATGGATGATGGATTCTGGGAACACAGAGGAAAACTCCTCTCAGGGGGCAGAGACAGGCAGGTTAATCAGGAGCTGCCCCTCTCTAAAGAGAAATATTAGTGAGACAAGAGACAAAACCCCCACATGGCTGAAATTAGGAAGGGGAGAGGAGGAGATCCTCTGAAGAAATGTCTGGGATGGTCTTATTGCAGCCTGTCAGTACCTAAAGAGGCTCTGAGAGAGCTGTACAGGGAATTCTCGCTAGGGCAGGTAGTGAAAGGACAAGGGGGAGTGGCTTTAAACCCAAAAACAGTGGGTTTAGGTTAGATATTGGGAAGAAATTCTTCCCTGTGAGAGTGGGGAGACACAGGTTGCCCAGAAAAGCTGTTGCTGCCCCATCCCTGGAAGTGTCCAAGGCCAGGTTGGACGGGGCTTGGAGCAACCTGGGAATAGTGGGAGGTGTCCCTGCCCATGGCAGGGGGTGGAATGGGATGATCTTCAAGGTCCCCGTAAAACCCAAACCATTCTGGGATTCTCTGAAAACATCACTTTGTGCAGCACGAAGAAAACCACAGTAAATACATTTTGGTTTGGTTCTGAGTCCATCCATGTGGAGAACAGGACTGAGCACCGAAGGACAGTGGAGAACAATTCACTGCATGAACACAGTGTGCTCCTCTTCAAAACCCCTCCCCAGCGCCTGCTTGGGCTACACCACCCCAAATGTGTCAGTGGGGTTTGGGGGGAGGTTCCAGGTTAGAAAATCGCCCCGGAAGATGCAGTTCTCAGTCTGTGTCTCCCATCCCTGACATGTGGAACAGGAACATCCAGTTTAGAGCTTGTGAACTGCAGGGACTGCAAAGCGATTCGATGTGGCTTAAGAACATAGTTTGGCACTGAAAAAGGAGAGGTTGACTCTGAGATGCGCCAAGAAACCACAGCAGGGCTGAGCTGTGAATTGTTGCAGGGGAATGGGAAAACTTTGGGCTGAGCCTCTTGGCCGCATGGTTATCGGTGTCAGGCCCATGGTGCAGACTTGCCCCGAGGCCACACACTGCAACACTTCCACAGAGCACATGTTAAGAGACTCTGCCCTCACATCAGGAGCCTGCATGGGTTGGATCAGAGTATTTTTAGCTCTTGTCCTGTTGGCTCAGGCAATGCTGATATTATGGAGATTGGCAAGGCAGAGAACTGTGGGGTTATTTGAGTTTCAAGGGATCTCTTACGTGTAATGTGGTCGTGTCGTTCCTGCTGCGGTAACTGGGACTGTGGGAGCTTCTCTTCCTTAGCTGCTCATTCATAATTTGTTGTGCTAGTTGGAGCATCTCTGATCTCCTGAGGCAACGAGGAAGGGCAGGAGCCCCGGGCAGAGATCCCTGAGCTGGTGGAGATGGAGCTCATGAAGCACCAGGGGAAGCATCACCTTGTCCCTGGGGCACATCCTTGCACCCACAAACCCTGGGGTCCCACCACACCCATTCAGTGCTGAGGCCCAGCTGAGTGGAGCACGTGGTGCTTCCACAGAGTGTTGACTCAGGTGTGCTCCTTGCCTGCTGCAGAGCTAAGTCCTCCAGCTCCTGGTGCTTCTTGACTTCAAAATGATGCCCTCAGCCCTTTGAAAGTGATGCCCTGTCTCTCCTCACCCCTCACAGCTGGGACACGCTCAGACTTTATTGAGAAGTGGGATATTGAAGTCCAGCATGTCATTTCTGCAGTGTACTTGTGAGCTGGGAATTGGGTTTGAAAGCGTGAACCTTCCGTGCTCAAATGAAAGCAGGGGCTGCCAGCAGGAAGGGGCTTTGGAAGGAAGAAAGAGGCACGGGGTTTTTTGAGCACTACATGTTTGCTCCTGGCAGTCAATGCAGTGCCAGGCTGAATGGAGAGCTGCTCCTTTTCATGTGCTGTGCCTTCAGAGCTTTTCCTGTGAGACCAGAGCAGTGAAACTCTGTGGTGAGTACCTGGAGAATACCCACTGTCCTGTCACAGCGTCTGTGGCCTTCCCTGTTCCTCAGAGAGTAGGTTATATGAGCTTTTCTAATATTGGATTTTGTGTTTATTCCTTCTAATCTGTACTCTTGATTAAGAAGCTGATTACCTCCGAGCTTGGCAGCCATGGGGAGGGGTAAAAATCCCGAAGACCCTGATGCTAAAAGGGGAATTCAGATGGTGGAGAGGGGAGGAGGGATGAGGTTTGCAATTTAGGTATTCATGCAAGTAACAGAAGAATAAGAGAGGCAGATATCAAAGTATCAGAGAATCACAGAATAGTTAGATTTGGGAGGAACCTTAAAGATCATCTTATTCCACCCCCTGCCAAGGGCAGGGACACCTTCCACTAGCCCAGGTTGCTCCAAGCCCCGTCCAACCTGGCCTTGGACACTTCCAGGGATGGGGCAGCAACAGCTCCTCTGGACAACCTGTCTCACCACCCTCACAGGGAAGGAGTCCTTCCCAATATTTAATCTGAACCCACTCTCTTTAAATTTAAAGCCGTTTACCCTTGCTCTGTCCCTCCAGGCCCTCGTTAAAAGTCCCTTTCCAGATACAGCTTCTGGAGGAGTTACATCACACACCAAAACATAATTGGGCACAAAGAAATCCTTGCACAGAGCAAGAAGAATCCAGTCAGCTGCAAAAGGCTTTCAGTGAGGAAACTGCAACTTCTCCTGTCTTTTGGTGTGTGATATTTTTGGATGAAGGGGAGAGAACACAAGGGGAAATCAGGCTCCTTGGTCGCTCGTGTTCAGACAAAAGGCACGTCAGCCTGGTCACCGAAATGTTTGACAGCCACATTACCTCTGCTGCTTGAGGACCTTTATAAGCAGTGATAGTCGCCAAGAAATCATCCAGGCCTGGCATTTTCAGAGGCTGCAGAGCAAGGCAGGCTCACAGTTTGATTTTATCTTCTTACCAGCAAATTTTAAAGCAGGACAGGACGCTTGCTCTAGGGCTCAGTGCCTGTTTGTTTTCTGTTTAGTGGGTCATTATGGAGAAGATCCCTCCTTTCAAAAAGCTTTTGTGGGAAAGAACGACTCTTTTAAAGAGTCTGCAGTATTCTTGTTTATTTAAGTGGCACAGACAAGGAGAAAGAAAATAGCAATGAGCTAAAAGAGCATGAAGGACAGATGGAAAACGCTCTGCATTTTGGAGAAAAAAAGGTGTGTCCTCTCACCTCCTCCAAATGATGAGAGCTGTTCCAGATGTAGCCACTTATTTCCTAAAGGTACTTTAGGTCTCGTGTCACAAATTCAAAGTGGCATCTTACCCTTCTCCAGAAATGCCAAGAGCTAATCTGGGGAACAGCTGAGATTTCTCCCTCGCAAATGTTGCCTGTTCAGAAGGAAATTGAGTCACCCCTGAGTTGTGATTTGGAGATTTTCTCGTAATTCTTTGCCAAATGAGAGGTAACTTTGCTTCCAACCCAGCTGATCAGGACTGTTTGTGGAGGCAATGAGCCTGTTGACAGATGTTTTGCATCCAGCTGACCTGTTTTCCATCCTGAAGGTCACTCTGGATTGCATAAAATCCTGCTCAGGTGGGAGCAATTCCCCCCTTTCTGTCCAGCCTGTAGGTGCTGAGTATCCAGATGAGCTTTCAGCTTCCTCTGTGTCCTTTTCTGCCCTTGCAGCTCTGGCTTTTGCCCCACGTTGCTCCCTTTTTTCCATTCCTAGTTGACACAGTGCTGTTGCTGTGACATCCCAAGGACTTAGAGAGCGGGGGAAAAATGGTTTTGTACTGAGATTCTGTCGGTGAAAATACACAAACTTGCTTGAGACAGAATATTTTGCTGGCGTCTTAGCATAATAGAAAATACTGGATGTGTTTTCCTTGTCTTCCTTAGCCTTATCCATGAGAGAACCTCGAGAGACATAAAAAATTGTGCCCTTCAAAGCCACCCAGCTCTTCCTCCCTATTCCTTACTATTTATAATATTTATGTTAGTTTTCCTTGACTCCTTTAAAGTCTGATCCCTTTAAAGTTTGATCTCTCCTTCTACAGTCACATCAGACTTTCCTACATCTTTTTCTCCTCACTCTCCTCAAAAAACTTTGCTTTTTCTTGTCTATCTGGGCTCTTTTCTCTTTCTGCCTTCCACTTCAACAACTATTCAGACTTTCTCAGATCATCGAGATCTTTGTTGCATCTGAACAGAAATTGGGCTTAGGCTTTGACAGGTGTCTTTTTAGCTCAGCACTGACATCTTTTCTTAGGCAGCAACTTCCTGCAGGATCTATTTGAGACATTTTCTGCGTGCATAAATTACATTGGCATGTACAAATCAGCACAGCAAAAATGTTAATTACAACCACTTTTCCCTTTCTGAGCCTCCCCTTAATGGTTTGAGCAACTTTTGTCTGCTCTGCTCTTTTATTTTATTTTTTTTTGTCCCTCCAGATAAATTATCAAATGGCTTTAACACCTGATGGTGGTGCAGAGAGAACAGGGAGAGCTTGTTTTTCATGTTGTGCTTCATGCAGATTGTTTCTCTGAAGGCGTGCGAAGGAACCTGACCAAAAACGCAGGAGATCTGTAAATCTGTAAATTGCCGCTGCGTTTAAACACGTCCTTGCCAAAAACCTTACTCTTGTAATTCCACATGGGATGTGGCACGAGTGTGGTGGCATCAGCAGGAGTGGTGTGGATGTTTGTGGCCTGGCAGGGGCTCTGTGAGGGGCCACGTGCGGCGGGATGTAGGAGATGGTGACGTTTGGCATCACTTTTCCATCGTCAGCTTTTGACATCAGCAGCAGCTCTGCCCCGTGCTGGGAGTGGGATAAGGAAACTCAAGCTGTCTCTGCCCACACCATCTCTGTGTATATCGTAACCAGGAAAAGGAATATATATAATTAGAGACGATGATTTAGACTGTCGGATCCTGAGGATGGTGACTATGACACAGTGACAATTCCTGGATGAGGTGGGATCAAAAACGTGACTTTAGGGCTGATTTCTCCTCCTGGCATGGGAGGATCCAACTGCAGCTCCGTCCCCTTTGCTGTGACAGTGACGTGCACAGCCCTCATGATGCTGAAGTGAAATCAGGTGGAAAAAGGGATCCTGAGGTTCCCAGGATCAATATGTCCACAAATCTCGGACCTGTTCCTCATACAGCCCTTGCTGCTCCCCTCCTGCCTGCTGAGCATCCATCCAGGAAACCCAGGCACTGCTGTGGAGGGGGAGGCAGGACTGGCAGTGCCTCTCCTGCCTTTAATGCCTTTTGATTTTCCTCCTCTCGTAGATCAAACCTGTGCGTCAGAAGGTGCATTGCTGGAGCCTTAACCCCTGCAAGCTCAGCCTTAGAGGGGAGTGGTGTCTGAGTGCAACTGCATTAAAAGTAGGTTTTAAACAGGAGCCACGTATCTTTTAAGCCAGGGCTAAGTGCCAGGGCTCAGTTAGGGGCTGTCCCTGCCTGCAGGAGCTCGAGCAGCGTGTCCCTGACAGGGCTGCGCTCTGTGGGCAGCAGCTTTAGCAGCCAACGTGAAATTCAATAAACGTGTCCCTCCTTCTGGAGAACTTCTGAAGCTGAAACAGGAACACGGAGCTGTTTATCCACAGCAGCCAACACAGGCCTCAATGGACCGGCAAAATATGCGCCTGACCTTTGATGAGACTGTTGTGTCCTCCACAGAGAGCGTGTGGTGAGAGCACCTGGATGGCACAGGAGCCAAGGAAAGGGCACAGGAGCCGAGGAGAGGGCACAGAGGACAGTTCCAGGCCACAGGCACAAGTGCCACATGCTTGGGGACTAGTCAGAGATGGTCAGGCACTGCCTGGCAAATATCCAAGAGCAGGAGGGAGGCAAGAGCTGTGTCCACCAGAGCTGAACCGTTTGGCATTAGAGCCCCTTGCCCCTGTCAGCCAGAGCTGGGCTCTGTCTGGATCAGAGAATGGTTGGGTTGGAAGAGAGGTTAAAGATCATCTAATCCCACCCCTGCCATGGGCAGGGACACCTTCCATTAGCCCAGGTTGCTCCAAGCCCCATCCAGCCTGGCCTTGGACACTTCCAGGAGTGGAGCAACCACATCAAAACCAAGTTTCAGGGAATTAGAGACAACGCACAGAAACAGTCAATTGTGCATCTAGAGCAGCTTTTCAGCTCCTCTGTGACTCTGCAGATGAGATCCCAGTAGTGCAAGCAGAGGTTTGATTGTGTCCCCTCGCTGGCAGTGACAACACAGCAATAATGACCAAAGGAATAAACCTGCTTTCTGACTCCTGTTTTTCTTCTGTCTTCATGTCTTGCTGGGATTTTCTATTATCACTGAGCCAGAAACAGATTTATATGCTGGGAGCATGATTAGTTTCCATCTTGCACCTTGAAGTGGTCTCAGAGCAAATGGCTTCTCAGTGTTCTTGAAAGCAACAAAAAAATTGAGCTTGGAGCAAAACATCCTGGAGGCTTTCTCTGGAAAAACCATGCTGAGGTTTCTCTGAAAGCATCCCAGATGGAAAACAACAAGATTCCACACCTTGCCTTCATCTAGAGCATGAACCTGCTGTTCATGCTTGGGGTTATACCAATGGACCACAAAGCCAGGTTTTGGTGTGTTCATCAGTTTTTATCATTTTGTTCCCTTAGCAAAGTTAGTTTAAACATTTTAGGTTGACTGCTGTGATGGGGGAAGGACATATCATGTTCTAAAGCTTATAGGCCTGTTAAGCTCGTTAGATTGCAAGGCTTAAGAGGCTCATCAGCAATTTTTTAATTGTTTCATATGCTTTTTGTGGGAAAATCTGAGGAAAGCAGTAACAGGGTTCAATGCACTGTTTCTTTAACAAAGAAGCAGGAGGGAAGAGGTGATGCCATCGGCTTTGCAGGCAAGTGGAAGATATTGCTGCTAATTCATTCTCCTAAAATGCAAATTTTATGGATGCTGGGAGTTTTTTATTATGGTTCTTAATGATTGCTATGACCTGTGATACCTGCCAGTGAACCTTAGCTGGGAGCAAAGCCTCTGTCTGGGTGCCCTGCAGGCAGAGGAGAAGCCAGAAATGTCAATTGCCACTTGTTCTGTTCAACCTGATTCCTCCAAACCTGAAGTGGGAATATCTGGAATGTATCTAAATCTCCATGTACACTTTCTGCATGCAAATCACAGTTGTGGCGTGTTAAATTGCATCCTGAAGAGCCAGAAAAAAATAAACCAAAAGAAGGGAGAAGCAAATATGAGGGATTGAATCCTCAGGTAAAACCACTTCTGTGTGTCTGAGGGGTGGGCAAACCCCATGATTTAAAAAAACCTAAGTTAGTGTTGCACCAAAATTTACCTGGAGAGTCTAAGGCTGAACATGGAAATCCTGAACTTTTATCACAAGCCTGTTCCTGTCCCTCATCTTTACAAACAGAGTTGTGTGAAGGTTAGTTTTGCATGAAACTGGAGTTATACTAAATGCAGGTGCAGTGAAAGCTGACACCAAACTAAGCTGGAGCAGAGTCCGACCCCAAGTGCTTTTCTTTGCAGCAGAAACACGGACTAATCCTCTTATCCTTGGAGTTGGAGGTCCTGTAGGGTGGGAACGGGAGGTTCGATTCAAACCAGAGGATTTTCTCTCTGAATAAGAGGACACAGACGGAATATGCAAATAGTGAAATGTTCTCCTGACGGGGTTTCTTAAGGGATTGCTGACTGCAGGGTTTAAGGGAGGCTAATTTATCCCTATTTCTATAGCCCTGCTGTCCTGAAGGATCCTGAAGTACTTCACCAGCAACTACAAGCACGTCCTTTTTAAAAGCCTTTGAAGAGTCATTGGATTATCTCAACCACTGACATGATCAGCACCACCCTGGACAGTGAGTCAGTCACAACCTGGCATCACATTTTTCTATAATTTTTCTATAAAAACTCTTAAAGGCCCTTACATGCCTTTCTCCCAGTCTTACCTGAAGATCTTCCAGCTCTTTGCCTCCTGGAATGGGGTTCATCTTCATCAGGAGGCTGACTCTGTACGGATAAACCACACAACTCCCTAAAATGTCACACAATTAAATCTATGGCAGCAGTAAATTATGCTCTCAGACAGCAAGCATTTGCTGCATTTGGAAATTAAAGCCATTTATTAATCCTACAGGAGATTTGATTGAATAAACTTAATGCCAGCTAAGATATTTCTGCATGTAACAGAAGAAATAAGTGTCCACAGGACTTCAGTTCAAAGAAAAACACTTAAAATTTCGGTGCATTAGAAACCAAGCATGTAAGTTAAAAAAAAAGGGAGAAGAAAAAGGTAGATAAATAGACAGATATTGTTCTGTATTGTGGCTTCTCTGAGTGTAATAAGATTCTTTGAGGAACTTTCTACTCAAAGTGCAGTCTGAGTGTTTCTCCCTCGCTGCCAGGCTTTCCAAGGTCTTAACCTGATCTATTGGAAGTGGTAACAAACTCTTGAAATGTATTTTTGAAATCCTTAGACCTTTGCCCAGGTTCGCTGTGATGATCCAGCCGTGCCAATAAACCCTTCCGAGAGACATTTAATGGGACACTTGAAATGAAATCACTCGGTGGTTTCGTAACGGCAGCTGGACGTGTATTCTTGCCATTTTCCCATTTAACAAGAAGAAAAGGCCAAACAAGGGCCAATTAGTCATAATAAAATCAGCTTTGATGACATTTTCACTCCTGAACTCTGGTATAAAATGGTCATCTAAGAAAGAACTGCAGGGATGTGCGAGGAATTTGGTAGCAGAGCTGCATGTACATACACACACTCTCCTGAGTAAAAAATGAGCAGGTAAAGACACTGCTGGTTACTTGGTTTATGGACAAAATATGCTGGGTTTCGGTGTTTTTCTCTGTATTCACCTAGTTTTGCTTGATTTTGGTTCAATTTTTAATTAATCTCCTCTTTTCTTTGAAGCCTGTGCAGGTTAAACTTTGTTTTCCTTCTTTGGATCTCAATGACATTCGTGTGCTCGGGTTACCCAGTTGGCCCGTCCATGGTAAGTCACACTCCCTGCTTACTCCAACATGAGATGCTTCATGTATTTTAAATTGCTGTTTTATTTAAATTAGTTTTGTTTGTTTGAGTGCTTCTTTGTTGTTGTTTTCCTCTATGAAATGAAAGAAGTTCCTTGTATTAAAGCTATTGGTTAATTATCATTACCTAATTTCCCTGGAGTATAACCCAATTTTTGCCTTAGTTATTAATAAAATATGCAAGCCTCTAAAATAATCATGTGAGAAATCCAGTGCATAATTAATGTGGAGTGTGGGGAGCTGAAATATTGTATGGAAGAGGAAAAAACCATAAATCCCTTCATTTCATCTAAATTCCTTGTCTACATCAAATAGGTACAATTAGATACATGTGTTGATTTCACTTATTGCCAGCTTGTTTATAAACCAACTAATTTATCTGTCAGTGGGTAGGGAAAGTTGAAATTCTTATATGAAGCTTATATGGAGAATTATTGCATAGAATCAGGAGTGGAAATTTGATTGAGCCACGAGAGAAAGTAGAACAGCCTGTAAAGCTGAAGGGAGCAGGTTAGTTCAATAATATTGATATCCTTTCCATTGCTGGCCAAGCCACCCAGACACTACCCATGACTTTCCCAATGTGGAATGAGATATTTTATTTCTAATGATGACCAATTTCCCTCCTTTGGACAAAGCCTTCCTTAGATGCCCGTATTTTATGGCTGTAAATCAGCTCCAGGAGCCACAGCTCATATTTCTGTGTTTCCTCTGGTGTGTTTTGCATCATTATCTTTTCATTAAGGTCATCTGCTGTTATCAGAATTTCTGGCTAGTGGTTGTTTTATGGATGTGAAATCCCTGTTATCCTTAAAGTATCCATTGCCTGGCTCCTCTCTCTGCTTTACTTCTGTAAATGCTGAATCATCTTTCATTTCTGATCGTTGATACTTTGGGCACAGCCTGATCTGAGCAGCCACTTTTCCTAATGGATCTCTGTGTGGCAGGGATATCATAGGTAAAACTGAGTTTAACTATTGCAATTCATTGATTTCATTTATTCCATTTCAAGGTAACAGTCATTTCCTCAGTAAGGGAAGTCTAGGGAGGTAGCAGCCAAAAATTCAAAGGGGAATTTCTCCGTGCCTGTTTTTTTTTTCTTTGTAAACAACAAAAAAGTGTTTCTTCTTGTTAAGGAGGGAGAAAATTCAGTCTGGGGAAACCCCTCATCTGTGGCAGAAGGGGCTGGGACTTGCTCTTCCTTGTTAAGAATCATTAAACAAACAAAAAAAATATAAAGCACTAAAGAGTATTAAATAAAAGCAATAGAATACTGAATTAAAACTAGTAAATTTTATTCTGGTGAAGGTAGGGGTTAATCCTGTGGCTTTGCTTGGAACTTTTAGAGATGGAAGAGTATTGTTTTTAGATAGATAATCAACCAGCTGGGAAATCAGGGTATGATGAAGGATGCACACAGCAGCTATAGACATGCCAAGAAATGTTTTGATTTTCTAATTCAGTGATAATTCAAATGCAATTTAATGTAAGGGCAGTTTAAATTTCTGGAAGTTTTTATGCAGTTTGCATTTTTATCCTGTAAAGTGCCGGTAGAAGGAATGTGTCCAGAAACCTACATGGATTTTCATCCAGAATTTTTAAAACTCCTGTTACTCTATTTTCATTATTAAACTTTACTACTACCATGACCACTCATACCTACTGGAAATCTTCCTCTCTCAGATTTCTGCTTTACAGGTATTTTTGTTTTCTCTTACCTGTCATTTAAGCTACATAACTTCACACAAGTTACAAGAAGATTCTATTTCATTGTTCACTGAAAAAATCTCATTTTACAGCAATAAACACGGATGCTATTCCAGGGAAACTGTGTCACATGTCACAACTGGTCACCATCACAGGAAACAATTCATATCATACTGTGAGCATAATTGTATCAGTATTTTATACCAGAAATGCAGTGAAGATTTCTGGAAAGAAAATATAAAAAAAAAAAATCTGATTTTCAGTATGAGAAATCCTTAGCAAATAACAGTTCATCCTTGTCATAAACAATGAATTGTTTTTGTGCTTCTACTTTGCTTTTCATAGTGAACAAGCCCTGGCAAATACAGAAATCCATAATTTTACCTTGTCTTATCTGTCTTTTTTTTCTTTTTTCCCCTTGTTTGCTTGTTTTTTTTAATCTCCAGAGCAACAATCCTTTTTATTTGAATTGCCAACTGTACGGAAAATCTGATTATTGCCTGGTCCTGCTGAATAGCTGCTTAGCCAAGGTGGGCAGGGATGGAGAACTGGCTCTTTTAAAGCCTCACCTGGAGACACCTCTCGACAAAAGGTCCTTCCGCAACGGCGTCGGATCGGGTATTAAAAAAACCTCCTTCCGAAGAGCAAAGTCATGAGCAAATGCCCCAAACCACGGCCCCCGTTTTGACATCTGGTGTTTAGCTTTGTGCTTAAAGAGTTTTATTTTGATGCTCTTCTAGGATCAGACCGGCCCGTGTCCTCAGCATGTAACCGGGTGTCTGTTCCCGAGCGCACGAGCCGAGCCGAGCGGATGGGATTGCTCGGGAAGGGCTTTGTTCCCAAAGTTGCAGTGTCATAAAGTTTTGTCCTGGAATGAATGTTTTCAGTTGGTTAATTCCCCTTCTTTGTAAAGCTCCAGATTTAATCAAGTTGCTTTTGATTAATACAAAGGTAATCCTACGCTGTGAGTAGAATGTGTGTTCGCCGCCTGCGGGGAGGACGGAGAATATTATTCCCAAAATCCCTCCTCTCTGCCACGGAGACAAACACAAGGCATTCCTGTGCTTTCCTGTCCCAAATCACATTTGCTTGAAGGCAACTGCCCTGGCAAATTTTAACACACATTTGAAGTACATTTCATTTCAGATTCCCAAAGATACGAAGGGCCACTGACGGAAGGCAGAATCGGGCCCTACTTGTGACTTCCACTGGCTTTTTAATATAGTTATTTAAAATTACTTTAGCAGGGAATAGTCTCTGGAGATGTGTCAGCTCATTTCCAGAAGAGCCCTGGGAAATCACTGTAAGGCACTGCTCCCTGTGCCTCTGTTAATTGACTTAGGTAGGCAACACACAGCTGATGAAATGTGCCAAATGGGGGATTTTTAAAAAAATTTCCTGTTTAAAAAAAAAAAAAAAGAAAAAGAAATAAGAAAAAGGTAATTTTGTCTGAAAATAGGTAAATGCAGGGTGTAGGAAAGGTCACCTGCTGAGTTGCATATGTGTGAGTTCTACCTTGTGGCTGTTTCCTCCAAGTGCTACGATGCTGGCTTGAAATGCGGCAGAGTGTCCGCACGATTCCTTTTGCATTCAGAGCTAAGATACTGATAATAAATCAGTGTTTTCTAATATTTCCCTGCTAAAGATCATAACCCAGGAGATCATTATCAACCCTACAAAAAGGTGGTTTGGCATCATCACCTCCACGGTGCCCAACCCTGTGTTTTGCACCTCTGAGCCCGTGGAGAAAAGTGACCCGATCATGGAGCTATTTTGGGGGGATATCAGGTTTCTGGGTGATTCCTGGCTGATTCAGGGAGATCAAACACCGTCTGTGTTTGTCCAAGATGAAAAGTTTAATGCTTCATATTTTTCAGAGCTGCCTAAACTCTTGGGCTCCTTTGGGGTAGCGCTGGTCTCTAGGTTGCTCAGCTCTTGCATCTCTCTGTCGAGTGTCTCCTAGAAAATATTAAAAATTTATAAGGAAAATGTCAGATATTTGTTATTCTCCTGGACTCTGTCTCCTGTACTGTCAGATGAGCAGGGCAAGAGCAGTGACACGAGGAGTTCTGCTGCAGCAGGACATTTGTCCTGTTTCACTCTTGGCTGCTGTGATTTTGGCCACAGCAGTCTCTTGCAAATACAATTTTCCAACTCCAACAGCATCCAGGTCTCTCCAGAACTGCCCGAGAAGCTGTGGCTGCCCCATCCCTGGAAGTGTCCAAGGCCAGGTTGGACGGACCTTGGAGCAACCTGGGCTAGTGGAAGGTGTCCCTGCCCATGGCACGGGGTGGAACTGGGTGATATTTAAGATCCCTTCCAACTCAAAGCATTTTGGGATCCCGTGATTCCATGATTCCATGATTCTGTTCTGCATCTCTGCACAGCTGTGGGGATGGAGATGTTTTGCCACAGTGCAGCTTCCTGGCATGGCTCTGTCCTGCTCCTTGCAGCTCCAATCCTACCCAACTTAATTTTCAGGAAATAAAAAAAGGGGAACAAATTCAGATGTACCTTTTTCTTGGGCTGTCACATCTATTTTTGTTAACATTTTTCTACATAATCAAATACATTCCTGCCTTGGTAACCTGGGATGAGCAAGGTTGTCTGGAAGTCAACAGAGCTCTACGTGGAGCTTGGAAAATCAGCCTCTTCCCTTTCATTTATTGTGCAGGATGAAAGTAACTCATTTAGTGTTTGGCATTTGCCTTGGAGCAGGGAAGGGAGGCAGAGCCACGATCCTGCTTGCACAGACCTTCATCCCCTTTTATTGAAAGGATGGGCTGCAGGAAAAAACAGCTTCTTGGCTGCAGGAAAAAGCTCATTATTTATGATTTAGCCATTCCCTGACAAGCCACTCCACCTTGAGGGATCTGCATAGACAAAAAGATGGGAGGAGGAGGCCACCAAGAGCCATAAGTCTTGTACTCACCTAAATCACACTGAGCGAGCCTGGAAAATGTAGATTATGCAGCTGACTTGCAGGAGTGGTTCTGTCACTGCTGGGCTGATCTTGCCATCACCACCCCCTGAAAACTCAGGGCTGCCTCTGATGAAACACTGAACTCTTCCCTGAACTTTAAAAGTGGCTTTGTTTTGGAAAGAACAGAGAGTAACCTCAGTGATCCCTGTCGGAAAATAAGGATCTGAGGGTGCCATTGCTGAGCACATTAATTTTTATGCTGACAGAAACTGGAAATATGGCCTAAGATGTCTCTCTTTTCAGTAAAAAGGACATAGGACCAACTATAGGGATGCCAACCTACAGCATAATTAATGTCCTGTCAGGAATTATATTCCTTTCTGGAGAACAGGGATTCATGACACTGTGAAAATATGTTTTGTTGACTTTCTTCACTATATTTCTTGGTTAACCTAAAAGAAAGAGAGAAGATAAAAGAGTTTAGAGGGTGGGAAGAATAATGCTTTCTCTAAGGATTAAGGAGCAAATTGGGAAGCTGGGAATGCCCTGGACAGTCTTGGCCTTTGATAGTAATTCAGTCTGTGACCTTAGACAAACAATTTATACTCAGTTTCTGCTACTGAAAAATAAGAAACTGTCTCCATCAAGCCATCTTGAGTAAGCAGTGTCCTGACTGATGGATTTGGGAAGGGCTTTGGGGAGGTTGGGGCAGAGAAGGGTGGTTTCCACAGCTGGAGGGGCTGGGAGAGAGGTGTGAGCTCTGTCTCCCATCAGTGTCACCTCCAGCCTTACCTTCAGCATGGGACCAGGCAGCCTCTGTCCATGTCCATTTTCTAACCCCCAGGAAGCCCTGTGGATCCCACATCCAAGCCAATTCCCGGGTTCATGGCCTGTTTTCAGCAGCATTGCCCGTTACTCCAGCTCCAGCCAAATAAATGGGGGAGATGCTCATTCCCCACTGGGGCTGAGAGAGGGGCCTCTACCCCTGCACCTTCAAAGGGCAGCTGCTGCAGTTCATTCGATCTTGAGCAAGTAATCCACGTGTTTTCTTAATTTTTGACCGTGCGTCCTTCGGTAAAACACATTAAAATGCATTTAAAGGACATCCAGAATGCGTAAGGATTTTTTTGGCCTTACTTTGCTCTAACTTGTATCCACCTTTGGAGGCTTTGGACATCAATTTCCACTAATGAGTGCCTGTCTTTGGGCTGTGAGAGCTATCACTGAGCTTCAGCAGTCACTCCTTTGAGCAGCCCCTCTGTCCTGAGCCCCGTGGCTGTGGGAGCTGCATGCCCATCCCATCCCCACAGCTGGAATGGCTCCTTGCAAAGAGCTGGACATGTTATTGCCTGTTTCCCGCTGCTTCTCTGCTCCCTAAAAATGATCTGTGCCTCTGAAGGAGGCAGCTGAGGTTCCCAGTAGGTGAAACTCAGAAGAACAAATCCAGTAAAATGTGAATGAGCAAAATCTGCCCGAAGACAAGAAGAGGAATTAACATTTTTTTTCTTCTTCACAGATTATTGGCAAGAAAGGCAATTAAATAGCCTGATGTAATAGCATCCATCTAATTAACTTGCAAGACTGAAAATTCCTTGTTGTAATGACATACCAATACTTGGTTTTCTGATTATCAAGCACATATTAAAGTATATATATCACACTGAGATTTCCTAATTTGCTATTATTTGCCTGTAAATGGTAATTTATTACCTTAAAATACTGAGAGGGAGAAAGGAAGAAGCCTCTTGCTGCTTTTAGCTCTGGATATAATTTTGACCTTAAGAAAGAACAAGACAGATATGAGAGAGTATATTAGATGTTATTATTACCCTAATAAAATAGAGATAAAAATCATAGTGCAGAAAGACTCTGAGACAACTATTAACCATTTGTCATAGAGAAAAAAATCAAAATTTAACTTATCAGATAGTCTGGCACTTTAAAGATTCATCATGAAAAATTACTTCTAACAGTGAAGCATTTATGCAATATGTCATTGATGAGCTGTCTGCTTAAATGTTTAAAAAGTTTGGGAAAAGATTGAAAAAATGTCAAAGAAATGCTTTTTATTAGTCTGACAGAGATCTTCAGTGTATTTAAATTTATTTTGAAGAGTGAAACACTATGGCCTTACATTTTTCTTTGAGAAAACAAGTTGAGCTCATTGTTCTACCCCGGTGTGAGAAGGTTGGTGAGCACAACCAAAGTGAGGATGGAGCTTTTTCCCTGGGCAAAATGACACAGCTGTACATCAGACATCACTCCAGAGCCAGGGGAAATTTTGTCACCTTTGTGGTGATAGAAGGACTTTTCCTCCTAATACCCTCCTGGATTTGAAGTCGCTGGGTTGGTTATGCTGGAAATGAAGCATTTCTGAACAGCTTGATTAGCTGAGACCCATCTCCTGGAATCCTTCATTTCAGGAGACATAAAAGGGTGACAAGAAATGACCTATCAAGTGCTGCTCTCCAGGTATCATCCACAACTCATTGAAGGTGCCCAGGAGAGGCTGAGCTCCTCGGTGGGCTTTGGCTCAGACCTTCGTGGTGGGGGGGAAAGCGTTTTGTGTTCGCTCCTCGCGGCCGGTCCAACGAGCCCAGAGAATCCCTATGGCAACCCTTGAGCGCCTCACGGCAGTTCTGTGCTCCAGCAGATCCCTCTGCCCACAGAACAGCCTCACTGATTGCTGTGGTTTGTGCCCACTGCCTGCTCTAACCCGCCAGGTCTCAGCTCAGGCACCAGAGCTCCACTGGCGCTTCCAAACCGCAGCCAAATGTGGAGCTGGAGCTCCACGAGGAGCCCAGGCCACTGTGGTTGGCTCTGTGTCTTCATTAGCATCTTAATTAGCAGCGTGACACTTGCATGAACCGAAGGAACTGTGGAAATTTATCATTAAACACCGGGATGTAAATACAGGCATCAGCATTCCAGAGTCATTCCAGTCCCCCCACCACTGCTTTGCTGTTTCTTTTATTTAAAAACTACACTAGCAAGGAGATGATTGTTTCACATTTTCAGATGTTGCTTTATTTCTGTATCTGTCAACAAAACAGCTCAACTGCAAGAAAGCCAACTTAATACAATATTTATATTCTTTTAAATAGACTCAGAGAATGGTTTGGGTTGGAAGGGATTCATCCCACCTCCTTCATCCCACACCTTCCACTATCCCAGGTTGCTCCAAGCCCCGTCCAACCTGGCCTTGGACACTTCCAGGGATGAGGCAGCCACAGCTTCTCTGGGCAA
>JAWMRA010000162.1:34553436-34586210 GCA_035584735.1 Pseudotriccus pelzelni
GGGGAGGCCCTGGCACAGGTTGCCCAGAGAAGCTGTGGCTGCCCCATCCCTGGAAGTGTCCAAGGCCAGGTTGGAGCTGAGCTCCACTAAAGCCTCTAAGACGTCTCAAGTATCATTTTCCTTATTCCAAAAGATGATTGCACAACTGTAAAATAAAGTGTTGAGGTGTTAAAATGCTGCTTTTCTTTATGACTAAGTACAAGTTGAGTGATCAAGTACAGTTTATGAACAGTGCTGGTGGTGCGGGGAATCCTCCTGGCATTGTAAGAATCAGAAATTATGGCCTTTGTAATATTTTTACTTTAATAAAATGTGGCTTTGAAGCTGCTTAAAGATTTGTAGTATTTAAAACAAACCCTTGAGGTGGAGATGGAGAGAAGAGCAGGCAGGGCAGGCTTTCATTTATTGCAATTTCTGTAACAATTATAAAGATATGTAGTTTTGAATACTTAAATCTATTCCTCTGTACTCATAATTTTAGATTCCAAATGTAAAAAACCCTAGACAAATAGCCCTTTGAAGTCACTAAATTAGCTACTGCTGGGATGTTACACAGCCTCGTGCTTTTGCCCAATTACCCACACTTTAAAGAGTTTTTCTTGTATTTTTAGACCAAGATATATTTGCAATTACAGAAATCACATCTGTGTCTGTTATTCGCTGTCCTGCCTCTGATTTTCTGGCTTTTTCAGCACATTTCCAATTTGTTTCCCAGTGTATCAATAAAAAAGACAGACTTGCCACATTGGAATACCCAAAATAAGATTTTGCTGTTCAAATATTGCCTCTTTCCTATCATTTATTTCCCGAGCTCGAAGCAGAGGAGGCACCTCTCTGTAACAGAGAGTAGCAAAGTAACAGGGCCAATTTTCCAGCACTTTTACTGGAACAATGTTACTTCCACACTGCAAAAGAAGGGATTGCAGGTGCTGGGTCCAGCCAGAAGCTGTTGGAGGCCCTGGAGCATCTCTGGCAAATTGGAAACGAGGGTGAAACGGCTGCCAAAGAGCTGACATTTCTGAGAATGTGTTTGATTGGTGATGGAAAGAGATGAACAGACAGATGACCAGTGGAGTGTGAGGTGGATAGAAGCTGCTGGTGGAGCTGTATTGGGCTAAATTTGGGAATTGTCTCATTTTTGCTACAGAATTTCAGTCTTTCAGTTTCTTAAACTTATTTTCTCGGTAAGCTTCAACCTTCTGTCAAGGTGCTTAAATTGCTGCTAAATTGCTTCAAATCCCACAGCAGCTTTGTTTTTCACCCTCTCCCCCTTTTCGCCAGCATAAATTTTCTCCAGACCACTGAAAATTGGGTTCAGGACACTTCATTCCTCAGATTCCCAGCTCCTAGACTTTTAATCTGCTTTTCTGGATAAAACATTATATGAGAACATCCTACTACGTTGTTTTTTTCCAGCCAACAACTGAATATAAAACAGCCTCAGGCTGTTGGCTCCAGCTCATTAGTATATCCTGAAAAACATAAGTGGCATAAACCCAGGCCTAGAGACTCCTGGATGTGATGGAAAAAAGCTGAACTAGAAACGCTGGTGTGGACTAACAAGGTTAAATTATCGGTATCATTTTCAAGTTAGGACTTGAGTGTGAGGTGCTGGGGCAAGAGAGATTGGATGACGTTCCTTTTATAACTTTATGTCACAGTTGCACAATTTTTTTAGATAGTCCCCTTCTTTATAGCAAATCTCTTCTCCTCAAATAGTCTATTAATAATTATAATGTTCATGTTCTTTGGTGCTTTATTGTACAACTTGGTTTCACGTTTCATTCTCATGACTAATTAACTTTGGAACCACATTATAATGGTACTTCTAATTTCTCTGCTAATAGAAAACGTGGTAATTTTTTCTAATATGTATAATAATTCCATTTACTTTATTGCTGGGATATAAGCAGTGATTTAAATTAATATGCAATTCCTTGCAAATGGTTACTAGGGAGAAAATTGCTGACTTGCAATCATTTGAGCTACAAAAATGTTCATTAAAACCCAACACCTCCCTGGTGCTGTGCCCACTTGCAGTGCCATGGCTGCTGATAGGATTTTAGCCTCCTCCTAAATTGCAGTTTCCTAGTCAACATGATGCCAAAGGGACATAATTAGGCTCTGATTAAGTTTCCTGCAGAAGACACAAATATTCACAGATGTTCTGATATTTCCGTCCCAACGGGTCTCTCTGTACAACCCTTAATTCTCTGACATTCTTTGGAACACTTAAAATGAACGTGCTTTGCACGGATATGGGGGTTCTGGAAGCAATGCATAGAATCACTGAGGTTGGAAAAGGCTTTTCAAGTCACTCGGGTCTCTCCTGGAGGAGGGATTTCTTTTGCTGGGAGACTCTTCTTATTCTGGGATATCCTTTGGAAAACTTAAATATGGTGTGCATGGGTGTGGGGGTTTGGGAAGTAATGCATAGAATCATTAAGGTTGGGAAAGGCTTTTCAGATTACTTGGATCCCTCCTGGAGGAGGGATTTCTTCTGTTGGGAGACTCTACTTGCTCTGGGAGAGTTGCGTTGTAGGGCCTGGAGGCAAGAGGCAGCAAGATGTGCCTTCAGCCGCCCTGATTCTCGCCTATCCCTCAGTAATCCCCTCCTCCCTGTCCTACTTTTCCACCTGACATTTCTATTCTGCGTCTCCGTGTCCCGGTTCACGGTCCCGGTGCAGCCTCGGCTCCCGGAGGTCCCGTCGGAGGGGACGGTGGGTACCCAAACCCTCAGGTGTGTCCCTTCCCCCCCACGAGGGAAGCACCACATTAACGGGGGTGGTGAACAGTTAGGGGAAGGATCCTGGGGGCTGTTCGGTCCCCACAGCGAACTCCTGGATCCCAAAACAACACGAGGATGCCGGACACGGGGCGGTCCAGCATCGCTCCCGGTGCCCGCGGGAAGCCGGGCTCTCTGAAGCCCAGAGAGCGCAGGATGGAGCGAGGGGAGATTCCAGCATTCCCAGAGAGCGGGTGTGGTGCGGGGGGTGCGCGGGGCTGTCGCGGCGGTGCCGCTGACACCGAGCGGTGACACCGACCCCGAGCTCCCCCTTCCCGGCGCCGCTCCCGCTGCAATGCCGCCCGTGTCCGCCAGACGGCGCCGCCCGCGGAGCGCCGGCAGCAGGATCGGGATCGGGAGCGGGATCGGGATCCGGAGCGGGAGGAGGAGGAGGAGGAGGCGGCGGCGGCGAAAGGAAATTTCCTGCCGGGAGCCGCCGCCCCGGCCCAGAGCGCCTGCCCGGGCGGCCCGGCCGCGGCCCCAGCGGCCACAGCGGCCCCGCGGAGCCGCCGCCGCCGCGCAGGTGAGAGAGGGAGCGATGGGATAGGATGGGACGGGACGGGACGGGATGGGATGGGATGCAAGGGCGGGGGAACACCCGGGATGCCGCGCCCGCAGGTGCCGGGAGAGCGGCGATCCCGCCGGGCTGGCGGAGCGGGGGGAGCCCCGGGTTGTTCCCGGCGCGGAGCGGGTGAGTGCGGGGCTGCCCGCGGCCCCCCCTGGCCACAGCGCTGCGCCCGCCGGGGCGACACCGCGGCCACATCCCCGCGGCGACAGCCCCGCAGCGACAGCCCCGCAGCGACATCCCCGGCGGTGACACCCCCGGCCGGTGCCTCCTCGCCGGGTCAGTCGCACCGGGCGGGTTCGGGCGAGGCGGGACGCGCCCGCAGCATCCCCGGGCCGAGGGCGCATCCCTCGGCATCCCCCTTGTTCCGGGAGACAGGGGTGCGTGTTTCGGGCTCTGCCCGGCTCCCGGGATGGCGCTGCCGCGTGAACTTCGCCTTTAGAGCCGTTTATCTTCTATCCATCCCTCGCTGAGGTGAGCGGGGCTGCGGGCACACGCGATGCTCAGGTGAGCGGAGGGGTGATGTGGCTGTGTACAAACTCTTCTAGTCTCTCTTGGCCAAGACTAGTGTTGTTTACACCTCCTGTGTTTCCATTTGTGCCGTTTATTAGTTTGCTTTCACCAGACTTTTAGCTGTCTCCCATCACTGGATTTTATTTTTCACTTCAATCGCGGTTTTGTGGAAAGGGTTAATGGATATTTGCAGTGCTTTTTATTTGGGAAAGGCTGTCTCCTATTTTTTTTCTAATTTTTCAGTGAGGTTCCTCTCCATGTGGCTTATTTCCATGGAGTGAAGTGCTTTGCTGTGTACTCAGCTGTGGAGCTGTCTGTGTCTGATTTGGATGGGGTAGAGACTGCTGAGTTAAAAGAAATGACATCTCTTATCAAGCTTGTTTTCCTAAATAATAAGCCTTAGAAACTAGAAATAAAGAGGTTGAGAATTGGAAAAAATATTTACTATGTGTGTGACAATCTTTATTTCTGTGTTTTGGGCTTGTAAATTTAAAAAAAAAAAAAAGTGAATTCTAATGAAAATTAATGACATTCAGCTGGAAACCGGGTGTGATTTACAAGAGATTTACATGTAGATATGAAGTGCCGGCAGGCACTTTAAGTTCCCATTTAGTTTTGCTGGGGGATAAATGAAACCATTTAAGCCTTGGTGTGGGAAGATGCAGGGTGGTTTGCGGGCACTGACTCCGTCTTGTTCTAGCTTTGATGGGGTTACCCTAATGGGGTAACAATCTCTAATTATTGTTGATGACAAGGTGGGATGGCCTTGTGGGTCAGCCTGCCTTCTGCTTTGTGCTTGGGGCGGGGCCACTTGTGAGAGAAGAGGGGGTGAGACGGAGGTGGGACAAGTGGAGACCATCACGGGGAGGTCTCTGAGATGCGTGGGGCTGTGCTGGTGTGGATACAAACATCATGTGTGCGAGCTCTGCATCAGGGGAGTGAAGAGGGTTAAGGTAAAAGTGTTTGTTTTCTCAACTGACAGCATCATTCAGTTCTTTTAGAAATGTGGGAGAAGAAGGGAAAGAAAATAATGAAGGAAACAAAATGGTGTGGGCGTAGTGTTTGATTCCTTTAATTGGCTCTGCCTGTGCTTGCAAATAAAGGACTTGTACAGGAGCTGTGTCACACCAGCCAGCCTTGCTCTGCTGTGACTGGCACACTCTGTATTCCTGAAGTGCATTGAATATGTTCTTCCAAGTCAAAGATAAAATCTGAATTCTCAGTTTAAAAGCTTCCTGTGCCCCTGACACTTTTAATAAACCCAGACATCTTTATGTGCTTCAAAGCATTGTGCTGATGCTGTTTGGGCTACAGCAGCTCATCCTCAGCCTGTGAAGTGCAGGTGCCAAGTGGATAATTTTAGCACATTTAGGTCCTAGTTAACTTTTGTGTCGTGCTTTCTCTCCTCTTTTCCACCTCACATGTTTATGTTTATCTGTCTGTTATCACGCTCAATCGAGGTTGTTCACCTCTGAGTTAAGGGCTGACCTTTGGCAGGAGAGCAGTCTTGAATCCCTGGGTTTCCTTGCCCTTCTTTTTCTTCCCTCACCCTCTGTTGCATTCCCAGCTCCTGGTTTATACAACTTGGGTGATGGCAGAAATGCACTCTGTGGGTTGAAATTATAGGAACCTGGAAAATGATTGTTTGGAGACTCTGCTGGTTCAAGGTCTGTGTAAGACCTTCCTCTCCCACAGAGGTTCCCATCAAGCTGGATCAGAGGATGGAGCTGTGGTCCTTGTGTGCACAGAGTGGGCTCTTCCACCTTCCCAGCTGGGGATACTGAAGTTTGTTGGTTTTTTGGAGCTGTTGGTTTAGGGACCAAAGCTGCAGAGCTCTGTTATTAACTGAACTAATTTTGGAGTGTTACAGGAGTGCTTTGACCAGTGTACCTGGTGACCTTTTGCTCTGTCATTTAAGAGGTTCTGTGAAGGAAAATGGGTCAACTTGGGCTGACAAACTGCCAAGTGAAAGAGCTGGAGGAAAGCAGTGATGCAATTCTGCCTTGTCACAGGTGTTCTTGGTGCCTTCTGAGAAGTCAGATATGTGTGTTATTGTGGAAACATGAAATGGTTTGGGTTGGAAGGCACCTTAAAGGTCATCCAGTCCCACCCCCTGCCATGGGCAGAGACACCTCCCGCTGTCCCAGATTGTTCCAAGCTCCGTCCAACCTGGCCTTGGACACTTCCAGCCACAGCTTCTCTGGCCAACCTGTGCTAGGGCCTCACCACCCTCAATAGGGACGAATTTCTTCCTAATACCTAATCTAAATTTACCCCCCTTCAGCTTAAAGACATTCCCCCTGGTCCTGTCACTCCAGACCCTTGTCAAAAGCCCCTCTTCAGCTCTCCTATTATCAGTAGATGTTGTCACGTAAATTTGTTCAAGGTTTTGGAGCAGGTCAGTTATACAGCAGTGAAGAATAAAAAAGAGCCAAGGCAAGTGTTGAATGCTGTGTAGGATGAAAAGCAGGAAGATCCCAAGGAACACCGAATGTTTGTTGTCCTGAAGGGAGCACAGTCCATTCCTCCTCCTTGGGGGAGCAGGAGGTTCTGCAGGAGAAATGGCTCAGTTATACAGAGAACCTGAGGATTATGTGGGTCACTCCTTAGAATTTGTAAATGTGATGCTGTGTTTCAGTCTCTATCTCCAAACTACTCTTCAGCACAGATTTATGGCAGGGCTTAACACGCCGTGGAGATCCTGTGTCTGAAAGGGGGATCAGAGCACTTGAAGGCCATCAGCAATGAATGATGATGTTTTAGAGGAAAAAAACTTGCCTTTATGTAGCAAGTTACTGTATGTGGACAGACCCTGAAAATGCCTGAAGGGAAGAGATGTTTTTGCTAGAAGGGGCTGTTTTCATCAGTGTCAGGCAGGAATGGACCAGCAGAGCGATGGTGGCTGATTGTACCACATGTAAAAAAAGTGTGGTAAGAACAGCTCAGTGTGATGGCTTTGGTGAATCATCTGTGCAGATTCCAGCTCAGCTCCTTGCCCTGCATCCAGCACCCACTGGGATGCTGCAGCATTCCAGCTGCATCCTTGTGCATCCTTCCTGCATCCTGGTGGTCTGGGAAGATGCAGCAGAGCAGCCAAAGCAAGGGCTGCCCTTGGGGTGCCTGCAGTGAGCAGGACTCTTTCTTCATAGGCATTTCATTATTGATCTCCTGATACAACATTAATGAAAGCAGAATCCCTCTGTAACCCAAAATATAACCTGGTGCCCTGGCACTGAAAGTGTTGTAAATTGGATTAATACATTATTAAAGAGTCCTGAATTACGTGCTCTCAGCAGAGCATCTTTTACGGGTTCCCTGGAGGTGGTGCCTGTTTTATGGGCTGGGAGCTGTCCTAGGGAATGACTGGGGTATTGCTTTAACTGATTTGTGATGTGGTGCAGCAGAATTCAGGCTGAATAAGAAGTGGCTGGAGCCACCAGGCTGCTCAGTGCAGCCTTTTAACTGTAATCTTACCTTTTTTTTCTCATTGCCTGTGCCCTTCTGCATGAGGTTTCATCCTAGTATTGTTTTTATCCTGACGGACAATGTATTGTATAAGCCCAAACGGGATTCCAGATCCTGTAAGGGTTAATATTTAAGGGAAAAAACAAAAAAGTGGCTGTATTTATTCCAAACTTCATGCTGAAATGCAGATATCTTTTCTGTTTCCTTGTGCAAATATGTTTAAAACCTGTGTAAGCCAGAGCTGAAATGAGATATTGATGAGACAGAGATTAGGAGGAGCTCAGCAGCAGCATTTTGTTGAAGTATTTGTACAGGATTTATTTTTGAGTTATTCACATTATGGGATGTATTTTTAAGGCATGCGTGCAGTGTTGTGCCTTTTAATACTGCAGGTATAATAATTCCACCAGTGACGTCCCTTTGGCTGCCCAAATCCTGTGTGTTGTCAGCAGAGGATGCCTCACCCTCCACATCTCCTGTCAAGCAGCAGTGCTCTAAAAATGCCCTTTTCCCTTTGGCTCCTGGCAGTGATTCAGTGCTGAAGTGGCAAAGTAAAAAGCTGCTCACAGAGACCTGTCTGTGTTCAAAGGTGTTTCCTGGCTAAGGGAAGAAATGAAACTGGAAAGAAATTTGCTGGGGTAGTTTGTTGCTTGCAGTGACAGCTGATTGTCACTGGAAATGTAGCACAACTCAGCTGTGGTTTTTTCCTCTCACTTTTATCCTCTCTGTAAAAAAGAAAAAGGGCTCAGCCCTGAAAACTTGGCTTATCCAAGATTTACTTTCTAACGTGAAGTAATAATTTTTGGTAAGAACGAGAGATCTGAGTAGGTAAGAGCAAAAATCAGAACTAAATCAGGTGGAGGTGACATGAGATATAAACTAAAAAAATATATGAGGGATGGAAGTGACGGTTTTTGGGTTATTGCTGTTGAGAAGAGGCGGCTCTTTCACCAGAAGAGTGAGGATGCCCCAGCAGCTGGAAGGAGCTGTGGCAATAACAGCTGTTCTCTGAAGATAGCGCACACAAACAGGGATGCAGCAACAGGAATCACCAGGAAGAATGAAGGCTTGGAAAGGCTTTGGGTCAATAGTACTATGAATTTTAAAGAGAGAGCAAGTAGCAGATTTACAAGGGAAGAGAGTGAACAGTGTGTTACTTGTCACATTAAAAAGATCAGGACAAAATAATTAGGTAAGCTTGAGGAGAAACCTCCTCCTTCTAGGTTTTGTTGCTCTGGAGGTACTAGAAAATAATTCAGAATGAATTATCCAACTCTTGCTTCATGGCAACATCTTACCCTTTTGAGACCAATGCATTTCAGGTTCCCCGAAGGTTGGATGTTCCTTTAATTGTTGTGGGTTTTGAGTTTTCTTCCTCTTCACTGAAATCAATCTCTTTTATGTGAAATAACTTCTGAAGGAAGCTTGGCTAAAACGGGGCATTGCTGTGGTTCATCATGGTGCCCCTTGTAAGGGACTGATTGAAGAGCAGCAGAGTAATTTTAATTCTCATCCAGCATAACCAGACTGGGATGAACTGTGGGAACAGGATGCTTTTAAACGTCCCTTTCCCATGGACGTGGTGTACTGTGGATTGTATAGTTTGGTTGGTTGTGTAGAGTTGGTTCCTCCTGGCTTGTGATCCTTAAACCCAAAGGATGTGGTTTCCCAAGATCTGCTGGTGTCCTGCTGGTGTATTCCCAAGGGTGGGACTGTGCTCCCTGAGCTCCATGACTTCTTTTTACCTTGGCATTCACTCCCATAATTTGTTACCTCCCTCGGTTCTTTTAATGGAATTTTTTATCCCAGACAAAAGACAAGTCCGTGTTGAGGGGAACCCATGAAATCACAACTTGAGTCAATGATGAGAATTGGTGGTTAAAGACCCTCCTATTTTCAGTGTATTTGATAAAGGTTCTGTAAATATTTCCTTACCAAGAGCTGTCATTCTTCAGCTTCAGAGCAGTTTTCACTGCTCACCCTTCCTTCACCTTGCCTCTTTCTTTCAGTAAATTCCATTTTATCGTCTCTTGCCCTTTAATCTTGTCATCTTTGCTGTTTGTCCTTGGATGATTATTTTCCTTTGCATTCCTAGTCTTAGTTTCTGCTGGAATATGCTGGGCATTGCTCGAGCTACATTGCCGTGCTTTTCATGAGTATGTAGTGTTTTCATGAGTATTATTGTGAGCTATTGATTTAAACCAGCCATAAATAATGTTTGTCCCATGTTCTGTGGGTTTAGATGTCTCAGGCACTGAGTCTTTTTAACTTAGCTTTGAGTTTCATGAATGTATTCAATCACGCTGCACAATGTCTAATTTTTAATTACTGTTTAATTACTTGACAATATTAATTTATCTTTCAGTTTATCTTTCTGCAAACCTGATACAATTGGGCAAAGTTTGCAAATTGCTACTGAGTGCAGGATGATGGTGAAAGAGCTTTCATATTGCAGGAGAAAAGCCTTTGTGTAAGCAAGTTAAAATGATAGATGCTTTCCCTGTTAAATATAGGGATGAGTTTAAATGGGTTCACGTTATCATTTTGTTTGCAGATGTCAAAAGCTCATTAATTTTAAGTCAAACTGCCCGGCTTGCTGCTTCAAATGGCTTTTAAATTACACATGTGCTGATCAATCTTGAAAAGCCCAAATTAAAAACTCGACTCAGGGCACGTTTCAAGGCCATAGATACAGCACTTAATTCTAATCTGTTTTTCACAGGCAAACCTCCCACCTCCAGCTCTGGTTCCCGGCAGAACTCGGGGGGGAGAGGAAGTTGTAGAGACTTAAATGTTTCTGGGAAGGCGGAGAGGAAAGGAAAAGCTGGAAATGGGGGACTATATTTAAATAATGACCTATTTGCAGTACTTAAACTATTAGAAACCGACTTAGGGAGGTGTGATGTTGAGATAATTCCTACTATTATGATGTGGCATTTTTCAAGGAGAAACCTTGAACCCTGGGGGCAGTTCTGGGCCCCTCATGACAAGAAGGACATTGAAGGGTTGGAGCATGTCCAGGGAAGGGAACAGAGCTGGGAAAGGGTCTGGAGCAGCAGGAGCAGCTGAGGGAGCTGGGGGGGGCTCAGCCTGGAGAAAAGGAGGCTCAGGGGGGACCTTCTGGCTCTCTGCTCTCAAAGCTGGGATGGGTCGGGCTCTACTCCCAGGGAATGAGGGACAGGATGAAAGGAAAGGGCCTCAAGTTACGCCAGGGGAGGTTTAGTTTTGATATTAGGGAAAGTTTCTGCAGCAAAAACATTGTCAAGCATTGGAACAGGCTGCCTGGGGAAGCAGTAGCATCACCATCCCTGGGAGTGTTCAAAAAGCTTGTGGAGTGGCACTTGGGGACATGGGTTAGTGATGGGCTTGTCAGTGCTGGGGAATGGTTGAACTTGATCTTAGAGGGCTTTTACAGCTGAAATGATTCCTTGATTCTATCCCACTGTAAGTCCCTCTAAGTTTCACCTGAGCATGGCATGGCTTGACCTGGGATACACACTGATCTTGGCAGTCAGATTTTTCACTTTTTCTTCTTTTAGTATCTCTGACTAGTGAACTGCTGAAGTTATTTAGAAGTTTTGTGTGTGTGTGTGTAACTTGAGTTGTAATGTGTACCGAAAAAGCTTGAGAATTGCTGTACTACATCAAACTATTATCCCTTGAAATATGGCCTAATTTATCAGGATCTTCCAAGGAAGAAACCTGAATAATTTCCTTGAAAAATCGCTGAACGCTTAAAACTTTCTCTGTAAACAGTTCTGAAAGCCCTTGTCTTCACTAATTAATACTCTGCAGGATGTTGGTGCTGAACATGTTCTTTACGGACAGTTTTGCTCTGTCTACTGTTACTGAAATCAGATTTAAGGATGGACAGACCCTCCCTGAGCTCTTTTCCCCAGGACGCCTCATCCCAAAAGCGGGACTCTGCCATCACTGGGAGTTGTAATCGGAACCAGCTCCGGAGCGTGGGAAAGGAAGGAACTGTCCTGATGGATGCTGTTTGCAGGACTGTGCCCAGCTGTCCAGGGGCCGGGGAAAGGGGGAACGCAATGCTTGGTCAATTCTTCAGGTAGAAATGCATTCAGAGCTGTCTGTTGGTTTTCTGAGGTGTGGGATACGCTTTTAAAAAGATTATTACGTTTTCCTGAATTTACATGTATTTGAAACTCTCAAATTCAGTGACTTCCACTGACTCTACTGGTCTCCTAAAGCTGAGTGTAAACCGTGGTGTTGTCTTGTACAGCCCCATGTCCATCCAGCAGTGCTTTGGGCAACTCTTACCACTTTAAATGATCATATTATTATGTCAAAACCTGCTGCAAAGTTGATGGATTTCTGTTGATTCCTTTAACAGATTTATTTCTCCATATGTTGGTGTGTGCCTGTCCTGCCCTTCCTCCGTCCTGTTTCTCTCACCCCTTGTTGCACCCAAGTAATTAATCTTCTTATCCCTGACTGATCCACCGGGTTAGATTTTTATTAAGCTGCTTGTCAAGTAACAGCTCTCAGTGACCGAGAGACGTGACAGTAACTTCCTCAAGTTACCTGTGCTCTCCTGGAAGTGAATGTCTGAGTTCTCATCCTCACCTCTGTAATAACCATTATGTGGCTGGTAACAGGAACACCCTCTTTGTAGCAAACACAAACTGTGGTTCAAGAGGTTTTCAAGTGTCTGGGCTCTGCACCTCCTCATTTACTGCTCTCTGTGGGTGTGTTTTGTGATGGCCGGGAAACAGAGGCTGATGTTTGAAGGTCAGGACAGCAGACCTGCTGATGTGTTGATAGATATCTGGGAGTAGAATCTGTGGAAGGACTGGTTTGAAGACATGCCTTTTGAGAAGTAGACGCATGGAAAATGTCTGCAGTCTCTTTTAAAAATCTTTTTAGAAGAGCCACAAAAAGCTAAAAGACTTGTCTTGCAAGGAATGTATCCTTTTGGTAGGACTTCCATGCTTGGGGTCACATGCTCTATTAAAGATGGACAAATTGAAGTCTAAGTATTGGATTTGATGATCTCGGAGGTCTGTTTCAACCTAAATCATTCTGTGGCTCCAAGGTCAGGGGGGAATAGGTGCTGTGTTGCACCTGGGGCATCAGAGTTCAAATTGGCGCTGGGATCTTCTGTCTTGCTCCCAGTATTGGATTATCCTCTTATCCAGGAGAATAAAAAGCTCTGGAGCCCCTCAGAGTAGTCCTGTTACACAGTGGGTGGGTGTGACCTTGCCCTATTTTCCTGTGTTTGGGCCCAGGTCCAGCTGGGGTGGGACGAGGCCGTGCCCCTTCTGGGAGAGCAGGCTCAGCCCCGGGACTGCCTCTGCGCAGTCAGCTGGTGTTTGCACACACAGAATGCTGGATTTATGCAGGTGAGAAACGTGTATTCACACTGACTGCGTTTAACACAACCGCTTTTCCCATGAGCAGAATGGAAACTTGATGGCTGAGTAAATTTTCAGGCTGTTGTATCCGTGTAGGTGGCACAATGCTGTTCGCATCAACCTCAGTGTCCTGTTTAATGCCGCGTTTTTTTCCCCAAGACTAATGTAATGTATTCATGTGTTTTTCAAAAGCAAATTATTTGTGACTGTCACATGATAAAAGCTTCTAGGAACCTAGATACGTTGCCATTTTAATATTACATGTATTTCCCAGTTTGTAAACTTGGGTCTGTGAGATCTCTAGCACCGTACACTGAAACTAGGAGTTTGGTTTACTTCAGCTCTGTCTTTATTTGTAGAGATAATTTGGACAGCCTGTGGCTTTCTGCCCTATACTGAGTGTCCTTCTCATCACTCTCTCTGAGGGAAGGGAGATGGAGGGATAAACTGGTTGAGTTCCAGTGTTAGGTAAAGTATATTTTATACATCTGTTTGTGCCTATACACATACAGAGATTGATTCTTCCCACCAAAAGAAACTCATCAAAGCCAACAGAACAAGAAAAAATAGATGAAAATATTTTTACTGTGCTATTTCTAGTATACAAATGACAGCAGTCACCTTACAGACAAAGTACATGGATGGTTTGAATGGGAATAAAGATAAAGAAAGGTGGGATTTCAAGATTTGATTAGAAGTGAAAATCCAACCTGTTCTTTAATTCCCAGGGGTGGAAGGGACTTGTGCTGGGGAACAGAGCTGTTGGGGAAAGGCAGGATGAAGAGAACTGTGAATTCAAGTGAGGGCTGTGGTGACGCCCAGGCCGAGTGGCAGATGGGCAAGGTGATGAAAATCCCACCTAAAGGGCAGAGTTTGAAAAGTGGGAGTGGGTTTGCAGGGTCCGGTCTCTGCTCATCACCTTCCCAGGATAACCAGGTACATAGGGCAGAAGTTCCAGCTGCTGAGGGTGATGGGCTTCGCATAATTTCTGCTTTGCATAACGAGAACCTGGATCCAGAGAACACCTTGCACGTGCATCCTTCTGTGCATAAAAGACTGTGTCAGAAAAGTGATTTTTAGAGCAAGATCTGCCCTCATTTTTTAACGACTTGGATCTGGTTGTGCTGTGCCTTTCACTCGGGTAACCTCATTTCCCCACTGCCTTTCATTTCGAGGCACTTATTGAGAGTTGCTTCAACATGCAAGAATGAAACAAAAAAAGCTGAATTTTTAAAGAAAATATTGTATTTCTATGTGGTATTTTCCCCCGGAGGTGACACAAGCCCGCCTGTTGATGTCTGGTAGGCCCAGCCTTGAGGAACCACAAGCCCCCATTGTGCTGGCCAACGTGCCGGGTTCTGGAGCTGAACACTGGGGCTATTCATGGGGACTGGTTCAAGGGCTCACAGCAACCTTTATCCCTGCACAGAAACCAGAATTTTCCTCAGGGACAGAAGCAACAAAGCTCAAGGGGAAAAATGATTGTGTTCAGCACGGATTTGTTTCATCCTGTCAACAGCAAGTCAGGAGTGTAGGGAAGTCCCTCTTCCCTCAGCCAAAGGCAGGTGATAGAAATTTCTGAGTATCTGGGGCTTATGGTTGTGTTTTATATGTGTGAGAGATTTTTTTTTTTTCTTCATCTCATTAGGTCAGAAGGGCATAATGCTTTTCTTAAAGATCGACCTTTCTATTATCATTTGATTTTAAAAATACTGTATTAATTCTATATGTATTGAGAAATTGTATCTATGGAATATAAATGAAACAAAATATTGTGTTCTCTGGTAGAAGGGGAACTTTTTAAGCTGCTTTCAGCATCTCAAATCAATAATTACAGTGATACAGCACATAAATACCAGCAGTAGTACTATATTTGCTGGGAATTGGTGGCATGTCAGAATTTGCCACTTAGGGATTTGCAGCAGTTGAACAGTAGCTAATAAATTTTCCAAGGTATTAAAAAGATTCTGTTAATTTTCAGGGCCAGAAAGAAACAACACTCAGAAAGTACAGAGGCATTTGGGGAATTTGGAACTCTGTGTTTAAGAACTCCTATGGGAACCTCTTAAAACCACCAGGTGTTTTGTAGCTTTTTATATCTCCCTGGAAACATATAAACAGTTGCATCACGTCCCTGCTCTTTGATCAGAGTCTTTACAAACTGTAACCCTTGTTTAATTGCAACATGGGATGTTTGGTAATAGGAGTTTGGGAAATAGTTTGGGTACTTAAAATAGCTTCAAACTTAAGTAAATACAGAATCAAATTCTAGTTGTTCTGGGATAGTAAGTAGTGTCAGCTGGGAATTGTTGTAGTAAAATTAATTTGGGGGTTGCTGGGACGGCACTGTTGGTGTGTTTCTTTAGTTTGGGTTGGGGTTTTTTAAAATTTATTTTAATTATGACCAAATTTAAATAATGGAGCAAGATTCACGTTTATGACAGTTGATGTTGCTGGATCCCTGTAATATATATATATCCCGACGTATCTCTGTAACAAATCCCCACAGCCCAAGTTGCTTCTGAATTGCTACCTATTAATTTTTATTTAATTCTTTTCTGCAATTCATGCAAACACATATAAAATACATTTGTGCTGATGTGTCTTTCTGTAGGAAGACCAGGCAAACAAGGCATGGCCTGTTTATAAATGTCTGGAATGCTAAAATCATTTGTGGGCTTTGTTTCCAAGCAAACAAAGTCGGGACAATGGGAAAAGGATATTGTTGTTGGGCCTCTGGAACTCTACCAGTGCATTTGATTTTGAAATAGCCTTTAATATATCTGACCTGATATCCTGAGCAGTAGAAGAAAATTCCAAGTGGGCAGCTAGCTTTCCTTGTTTTGGAAATGTCTCTGCTGTTGTTGCTTGAGGTTGTTTTGAGTGTCTGTCCATGAGCTTTTGGCCAGATAGGATCAGATTTAGAATCTGTTTCAGATCCTCTACTTCGATCTGAATGGACGAGGAACCTGGATCCTAGAGGGGACTAAAATTATCTCAATGCCTTGTGATCCAGAGATATAAATATTTCTCCTATTTCTTATTTCTCCTTTCACCCTCAAATAATATTAGCAAGCATTATTCTGTAGCTGCCTGTCAAAACCGGATTTTCAGCTGTAGTTTCATGTTACCTGGATGCCCTGGAGCAGGCAGGGATCCCTCGCTCCAGCCGGAAGGAAAGCACTTGAACAGCGCTTCAGCAAATCAGAGCAGTTTGATGCTACCTGGGTTTAATTTAGCAGATTTGGGGCATTTTCCAAGGTGGTTTTTACAAGAGAAGGGAACAACTGTCTTGCTGGGAACGCTGAGCAGTGGTTATTGTGCGTGGGTGGGCCGTGTCAGGGCGATGTTACGCCTCATTTCGGCTCATTCCCTCTGGGGAGACCTTCTCATCATTGATGTCTTCAGTTACATTTTTACTGGTACCATTTAAAAGAAAAATTCTGCCGGTTTTCATTTTCCCTTTCACAATGTTTCTGCACAACAAATGGAACAGATTTATTGCCTGTTCTTGCTGAGTTGACCTCAGTTGCCCGTAGCCCACGAGGACCAGCCAGGAGCCAACTGAGTCTGTGCAGACTCTATTTCAGCAACACTTCTGCTAATCTTGGAATAAAATATTTACTGGTATTGTGGAATAATTCATGCTATTGTGAAAATACTGGTTACATATAAGGATGTGGAGCTGCAGGAGCGAGTCCAGGGGTGACCACGGAGATGCTCCAAGGGCTGTTGCCCGTCTGCTCTGGAGCCAGGCTGGGAGAGCTGGGGGTGTTCAGCCTGGAAAACAAAAGGCTTCAGGGAGACCTTAGAGCCCTTTCCAGTGCCTAAAGGGGCTCCAGGAGAACTGGAAAGGGACTTGGGACAGGGGCCTGGAGGGGCAGGACAGGGGGCAACATCTTCCCACTGCTAAAGAGCAGGGCTAGATGGGATATTGGGAAGGAATTCTTGGCTGTGAGGGTGGTGAGGCCCTGGCACAGCTTGCCCAGAGAAGCTGTGGATGCCCACAAGCAGCAAAGGCCTTTCTAAGCCAATTGATTTCCAGCTCTGTGGCGTTTATATCTGAATCCATCTGTGGAGGCTCATCTGACCACCAGTTTTTGAGGGAAAAGTTCATCTGAAAGACAGGCGCTGTAATTCGAGCCTTTTGAAGCCGACCAAGTCACAAAGTGTGTTTTCTTCATGGAAAAAGAGACAGTCTGTGCCAAAAGCTGGGCAAAGCTCACCAGTATTTAAGGAGTGGAAGTGACTGGGGCAGCTGAAGAGCCCATGGAGAGTCAAATCTGTCTTCGGACTTCAAAACCCTGTCATTTGTGGACTTCACTGTGTAAAAATGTGTGTAACGCACTGGAAGTTATGACAGTCTGGAGGTGACAGGAGTCACTGTATTAGTTGTCATCCTCAGCCCTGAGCAACTCTTGGAGATCTCAGAAGATATATCAGTGTTGATTACGTGTTTCAGCTTGGAATTGTAGAACTCCTTCCTCATCAGCATTCGCAAGACAGAGTCCACATGAAACCTTGTATTTTTGTAAGGAGATTGATCTATTTTCATTTCACCCTCCCACTGGTAGTTTTTGTTTTGCATCTGGATTTCTGGTTGTTTATCCAGTCCCTTTGAACATGAACATCTGACGCGCTCCTGGAGCCAGCAGTAATAATGACTCAAGGAGGAATGAAGTTCACCATTTCTTTTGGGATATTTGTAGAGAAGAACAGCTGAAACAAGCAAAAACTGATACAAGCTGGAGTTCCCATCTCCCACTTTAGACAAATAGTGGTTCTGGTTTCTACAGAGAGGGATTGGGACAGCAGCATTCAAGTAAAAAGGTCAAATCCCTGTAGCACACATCCAAAATATTCAAATGAAGGAGATGTTGTATAAATGCAAACATGAAATGCTCCCTGAGGGCAGGAACTTTTATTTATCCCCTCAGTGTTACAGAAAACAAACTTGGAACCAGTTTCTGCTCCTTCAGGCATCACTGTGAGTCTCTGGAGGATGCTGTCCTCTTTCCCGCACATTTCCAGCTCTCCAAGGAAGAGTCCTCTCCAGATGGCTCCGTATGTGAGGCTGGAAGTTTCTTCTGTGCTGAGGCAGAGAAACAGTTTATTCACGTTGTGTTTATTCCTAAGTATAAGGAAGAAAAGGCCGTAGGTGAACTTGGCATCAAAACACATCTATAATGAAAATTGACAGTTATGTGGGGGGGAAGTCACGTCTCTGTACAGCAACGTTAGATGACAAAACAATTACTTGATCTTGCTGATTGATCGTGGGATGGTTGGGGTTGAGGAAAGGCTGGGCTGGGCTGAAGATGAAGGCAATACTGAAATGTTTCCTGCTGTTGAGGTATGGGATTGTGAGAAACCCCTTGTGATAAAACTCAGTGCCTCAGAAACGAGGGATTGTATGTGCTTATCTGGAAGTTACCTTTCTTTTGGGCTGATAACATTCTGAGCAGAGTAAAAATAGAAATTGCCATCCAGCGCCTCGTGTTATCACACCGGGAACAGGCTTTGCAGTGGATGGAAAAATATATTCTTTAAATAATATTTAACACAATCTATCATATTTCTGAAGCAGAGCTAAGTAGTATGGGCTGTGGAAGCGGGAATTGAAGGAAATAACTTGTTCACTCCTATCAGTGATCCCACTGTGCAGATCGTGCTCCCGGTGTCCGCTGCCTCGGAGCCGACCCGGCAGCAGGGCAGGGAGGGGGGTTGTGCTCCTGTTTCCATCACACTGGGCAAAATCCTTCTGAAATCTGTGGAAATCGTTGTTTTCTGAGGCTGTAGGGGGGATGACTGCAGGACCTGGCATTCCCTGGCTCCTGGAGGAGCTGCCTCACTCATCCCAGTCGGTCTTTCTGGCTTGTTTATCTTCCCTTTTGCCCACAGGGAGCCACTATGGGAAGGAGATTTTTGGACAGGAAAAGTTACAAACTAAACAGAGAAGGCAGACAAAGGCTGAAATAAGTGAATTTGCCACGGTGTTGTGTAGTTGGTTTGAGTGAAGGCTGTTGTGGTTACACAAATGTCTTCTTCCAGTAAAAAATTAATAGCTTTCTTTCTGCCTGTGCTCAGCTACTTATTCATGCCCCTGAGCTGCCATTCACTGAAGATGTAGAATGTTATTTGTGGGCTGTTAATCACATCAGGGCAATGTTTCCTTCTGGAGGGCTCTTTTTCGCATTTCTTTGTTTATATATTTTAAGCCAGGTAGTTTGTTGGCCTGGCTTACAGCAGGTTATGCCAGCACTGGTGGTGATGTGGTGCAGAGCTGCTGAGGGGCTTCTCAGCTGTGGAGGGAGGGGAGAAGAGAGGAGGGAGGGGAAAAAAAAAGGAGCCTTTGATCCTGGGTATTGTTTCTGTGCTGTTTGTGTTCATGCATGTGCTGCACTCTTGTTTTTTCCAGTGCTGTGAGCTGTGCTTGCTTTCAGTGTAATGTTGGAAAGAGGATTCCACTGTGGCTATGGGGTGTTTTAGATGGTCCTGGGGTGGCTGTGGGGTGTTTTAGATGGTTATGAGGTGGCTGTGGGGTGTTTTAGGTGGTTCTGGGGTCTTTTAGATGACTTGGATGTTTTAAATGGCTGTGGTGTGTTTTGGGGAGCTGTGGGGTGTTTTAGATGGATGTTGAGTGATTATGGGGTGTTTTAGGGGGCTGTGGGGTGTTTCAGATGGATGTTGGGTGATTATGGGGTGTTTTAGATGGTTAAGGGATGTTTTCGATGGCTGTGGGTTGGATCTGGGGTATTTTGGATGGCTGTGGGATGGCTGTGGGGTGTTTTAGATAGTGATGAGGTGGCTATGGGGTGTTTTAGATAGTTATGGAGTGTCTGAAGAGTGTCTTAGATGGCTATAGGGTGTTTTAGATGGCTTTTGGCTGGCTGTGAGTTGTTTTAGGTAGTTATGGGGTGCTTTGGATGGTTATGGGATGGCCATGGGGTGTTTTAGGTGGCTATGAGGTGTTTTAAGTGGCTGCATTACAATGGGTGGTTGTGTCTTTATAGGCACCACACGAAGCCAAAAGTAAAGGAACGGATCAGGAGGAATAATATCCCAGTTATTCCTGCCTCATATGAGGCAGGAATTGTGCCTGGCACAGCAGGCAGGGCTGGGATGCAGCTGCCCCTTCCTCAGGCAGTGGCAGGAGGTGCCCCAGCCAGCCCTGCCCTTGGGGCAGAGGAGATTGGCATTGCTCAAACCCCAAATTCTGAGGTCAATTTGTTGCTTTCCCTGGACATCCCAGTTTGAGGGTGCTTTTGTATGTCTGTGCTTCGTGTGACGCTCCTCTGGTTGTCCCCTTGGCCTCAGTGATCCTTCCAGAATGTCATCAAACCCCAGTGTTATTTCTAGACGTTGCAGATAAAGTTGTTTTCAAGATATTTGATGCCCCAGATTGATGCAGAGCTGAGTCATCAAGTTTTGCTCCTCTTAATTTCTTAAATACCTACTTAAAGCTCTTTGATAAGAAACACATCTTGTCTCTTAAAGCGATAAAATCCTATATCCTCTGTGTACATCTCCTTCAGAATTCCAGTTTCTCCTCTGGCACCAAAGGTAGACCCAGAGCTTCTAAAGCAGAACCCAAAAATGTTTGTTGCAAACACACATCCCTTGTTAACCAGTATTTACATAAAACATGCTGACACCACTTTGGGGAGATTGAGTGGGATGCTTTCTCAGCTGCTGAGATTTGCACACGAGATGGAAGATGTTTTGATTAAAAGAAGGGGTAGCTGAATATTTTTTTTCCATTTATTCCCATGTGTCAAAATCGAAGCAGCTTTTCTTCAGGCATTTTGCCCACTTTCTTTTTTTTGTTGTTCTTCTTTTTTTTTTTTTTTTTCTTTGTTCCTCTTGTTTCAGTTGTTTGGATTATTTTTTCCCCTCAAGGTTGGGATTTTTGTAACTTTTTCTTAGTGGAGGAATTCCGTGATTTAATGAGATAACTACATGTAAAAATGCCTTTCAGACAGAAATAAACACTATTACTGGGTTTAGATTCCTGTTTATTTTTAGGAGGATTTGTAAATTCATTCTTTTAGTTACTGGAGAGGGAATGGTCAAGTGGGGACAGGCAGAGGGCACCCAGTGAGACCTCACCACTAATGTCATTCTGCTGTAAGAGCAACAGCGAAACACTACTTTTTTATTACATTTTTTACATATTTTTATAATTATTTTATTAGAGATTATTAATGCAATAAATTAGTTGTTTATATTTTACTCCTACACATTGTGACTTTACTAATCTGGGGCCGCTTCTGTGATAACATTTTATTATGTGGTTCCTTAGTTTATTTTTTGAGCTGCATTTTAAAAGCCTCCTGCCAAGGAGGAAAACTCAACTTTTTTAATCAGTGTCGAAATGACTTTTTAAAAGCATAAACCAGAATCTTATCTCTTTTTGTTTCTCCTGCAGTGAGAGGAAAAAAAAAAAGTTCCCTTTCTCATTTCTTTATATTGTTATTTGCTCCGTGTGGGTGTGAGTGCTTCTGGCCACTCAAACTGGAGCAGAATCTTTTTTTAGAAACTAGAGCAGAATTTTCATAATAAAACCTGATCTCGTGCAGCTCCTGAGCCTCCTTTGGGGGGAAGTGAGGGAAGGAAGCTGGAATTAGGGAGGGTTTATAAGCACTGGAACTTCAAGGATCCGTATTCTAAAAACTCTCTGCGGATTTGCTGCTGCTGCCTGGATTAGAAGATCCTTTAATTTGCTTTTAATTAAAATGATTTTCATTTATTCCGGGCCTTTTTCAAAGGTCCCAAGGCGCCTCACAAACTTGTGGTGCTGTGTATGAAATGCAAAATCCATATTCATGTGCTGCTGAGGCTTCACGTGGAAGTGAAGGATGAAAAAGGGTTTTACCCTCCTTTTTTCTCCTGGAGCTTTTAAAGCCTCAGTTCCCCATTACAGAGGGAGTTTGGAAACACTGGAGTTGTGCATGTTTGATCTCAATGAGACTGGAGTCCAAAGTGTAAACATTGGCCTTCCATAAATAGCTTATCTGGATACTATATTTAAATAGCCAAGGATTTAGTTGTGCAACCTCATTCAACTGGAGGGGAAAAAAGGTCACGTAGATACCTTTCTCGTTTCTTTTTTTTTTTTTTTTTTTTTTTTTTTTCTTAAGGAGATGCACCTATTGCAGAAAATTCCAGAAGAAAATGATAGATTAAAATGGAAACTGTTGCATAGGTTATAAGTATAGTTAGGTTATGTTAATTTTCTTTTAAATAGCTGATCTTAATACACTGTAAGGATTTGGAAGTGAAAAAACCCCTTTCCTAAAGATGACTTTACTGTGCTACGTTTTCCTTGTGTACTCTAGAACTACTCTCTACTCAAAAACTGCTAAAGAACTGAAGAAATAGGGTCATCAGCTGGAAAAATCTCAATTACTTGTGTGGTGGTTTCTTTCTTTTTGGTTCCTTGCTCTGGAATTAAACCTGATGATCAGCACAGAAACCTGAAGGAGTTCAAGGAGTGTGGATAATGTAGGTTCAGGGATAAACTTGATGTCCCAGATGAGGTGACTGTGACAGAGACATTGCTGACAGAGCAGGAGGGTGGCAGGACCAGGGATACACAAATGCTGAATTTTTCCAGAGACGTGAAAAGTTGCTGTGTTGGTTTTTGTTTTGGGAGAAGCATAAATTTGAGTAGCAGAGATGCTGAGATTTCTTGTCTTGCTCTTGTGAGGTGGAGGGTTGGTCCCTCCTGCCAAGGAACAAGCCATAGGACATGGGGAGGCAGCCTCAGGTTGTGCCAGGGGAGGTTTAATTTGAATATTAGTGAAAATTTCTGAGTGGAAGGGGTTGTCCAGCCCTGGTGGTGGAGTCCCCATCCCTGGAGGGATTTAAAAGCCGTGTGGATGTGGCATTTGGGGATGTGGGTTAGTGGTGGCCTTGGCAGGGCTGAGGATGGTTGGACTTCATGGGCTCAGAGGGCTTTTCCAACCTAAACAATTCCATGATTCTGTGAGTTTAGACAGCTCTGAATTCAGGAAGGCCCATTTTGTGAAGCCCCACAATCTCCTGGAGGCAGAAATTCTCCGTGCGCTTTTGCATGATGCCGGCATTTGTGCAAATTCAGGAACTGCTCCACGGGGTTTTAATATCTGGTCATTAAGAGGGAAAACCAGAACAAAGTCCTCAAAAACAATAGACACATCTTTATTTCATAATAAATAAAATCGAAAAAAAATGCGTCAAAGGAGAAAACCTTAAGCTTTTGCTTGCTTTACAGAGTGTCAGAAATCTCAGTGTTCGAGTTCGGGGAAGCAAAATGCCACTTTTGACATTGCACTGTTGTTTGGGGATGTTACACCAGAATTGTGAGCAGCAGATTTTCTCATAATACTGGTTTTGTTTTCTGAATGAATGCAGCAGTGTTTGCTCCTACGGGGGAGTTATTCATGAGGAGTTCACAGAGCTCACCCAGGGTCTAGGAGGAGGGCAGAGGGCTGTGCTCAGCAGTTTGACTCAGGAGGGGATTTTTGAGGCGGTTTGGGGGGTTAACTTTTGAAACATTGTAATCTTTGCATGGATATCTAATGAGCACTAAAATAAACCCCACATGATTTCATTTTCTTCAGCAGCTACAATCCTGTAGCCTGTTGGCACTCGTGCCTGTCCAGGTAGGGTAGAGGTGGTGCTGGTGGAAACTGCTTGAGTAGCAAGAACTGAGTGATCCCAGTGAACAGGCAACTTTGACTTGAAAGATTTCACTCCCTAATCATAGAAATCACCAAATGGTTTGTGTTGGAAGGGACCTTAAAGCCCAACCAGTCCCACTCCCTGCCACGGGCAGGGACACCTTCCACCAGACCAAGTTGCTCCAAGCCCCATCCAGCCTGGCCTTGGACACTTGCAGGGATAAGTCGAAACTTGATTGTTTCAGGCTTGAGGCTTGTGGGTTTGTTTGAGTTTCTTCCGCCCTTATTTGCCAAACCCCTTCTCCATCTCATGCTCTTAAGTGAAAACCAAAAACTCTCAGTATTATTTTCGGCTATAACTGATCAATAAGGATGACTGGGCACATGAAGGCTTGGATTTGGGACAACATTTTAAAGACACATTGTTTCCTAAAGGCAGGTATTCCTCCTCCTCCTTCTCCCTGCTGTGTCCTTTCCTGAACCAGATTCCTGGTGGTGGAGTCTTTCTTCAGACCTGGAGTGGCTTGTTTCCCGTGAGGAGCTGCTTGCAAGGTTTGGCCTGAGAATCCATGGATTTCTGTTTTGTGGAAACACCTGAGGGCCCAGGAAAACTGTATATTCAAAGTAAAGCTGATCAGGCCTTTCGTTTCTTCTCCACCACCGTTTTTAGTGGACTCTTACCTTGAGTGAGTGTTTGACTGAAGGAGCAAGGTGGTTATCACCATTTTATGGAACCCCTCTGTGTTCTGCTGCTCTGTAAATAACAAGAAATGACTGGCTTGCACTTGTGTTCATCTGAGACCAAGGAACAAGCTGCTGCAGGGTGATTTCTTGTGGAGCTGTAGCCCTTTGAGGGTATGGACTTGGCGTCAGCCATCCACGCCCAGCTTGATTAAGAGCCAGTTGATGCATTTGTGGTGAAAACCCATAACAGTCGGGCATTTGCAATGAATTTCCAGCCATCTGTATTGCATCTACTGTGTTCCATTGTTTCATCCAGGCACAGATGTTGGAAAAATGACTGAAAGGGGCGATGCAGAGCTCCAGAACAAACTGTTGTTCTCTTTGAAATGAGGATGGTGTCATCTTGTTTTGGCTCTGGGGAGTTTGGATGAAATGGGCTTCCCAGGGGAACATCAGACATCACAACCTGCAGCTGAGTGTGACCCCAAACCCTGCGTGGGACCTCGCTGCTCTCCATCCCTTTAGTAGTGCTACCACCCTGTGGCATTGGTGGGAATTAGGATCTCCAGGGAAATGGCATTTGTGTGGTGCTGCCCTTCAGAGTACAAATGACATCAGAAATGCCATCATGTTGGAAATCCAGTTGATGAGTCGTATCCTGTTGTCCTGATGTGCTGCTTCAGGACACAAAGGATGCAGAGATGCCTGTAAATTATATGGACTTGATGAACAGCCTCATGGGCTTCCCCCAGCCCAGTGTTCGCTGCTCTGATGTATTTTGAAGGCAAGGGGAAGGCAGATGGAGAGGAGATTCCTAGGATAACCCGTGTGACTGCTGAGGGTTTTGGCCAGGTCAGGTCTGGTGCAGCTCCACCTCCCTGTTATAATCAGTTTATCTGTGTGTTTATCTGGAGCTGGATGAGCAGTGAGTGCCTCAGCGTTGTTGTCATCTCGTTCGTGCGTGAGAGGAAGTTCCTTAACGAGCACGGAGCAAAAGCCATTTTCATAATTAGTGCTCTCAAATAAATTTATGAAACACTGATGACTTCGCTTGGCTGTTCCTGGAAAACCTAATCTAAGGCTCAGCTTCCCACAGAAGGTTGGCCCAAATGGTCTCCAGAGCTCTTTGCCAACCTCAGCTTTCCCATGATCAGTTTAAAAATCAGTTGGCATGTTTCTTTCTGGCCTTTCAGCCTTTTCAGTAGATAATATTAATTCATTTCAGGCAGAAAAAGGTGCTTAAAAGAAACCTTGGGGAGGAGGAGGGGGGTGGCACATATAAACTGGATTCAAGGATTTATGGGTTCGGGACTTTTTTGAGGGGAGGTTGTGGAATTTTAATGCAACCGTGAATGCAGGGTGAGTAACCGGAATATTTGGGATAAACGCAGTTGCACTCCTGTCAGTGAGGAGCTGAGCTGGGCTGTTTGTGTTCCTGCTCAAGGAGGTGCGTGGCATTTGTGAGTTCGTTTCCCTTGAGTGCTGGAGGCAAACCGTTAAAACATCAGCAATTGCGGTCTGCTGGAATAACTGCAGGTCTTAAAGCATTTTGTATTCATCAAGAAGCAATTTCTGTGGGTTTTCTTTTTAAGATTCAGTACAAGAGTTGGATTTAGTTAATGTAGCCCTGTTTTTGTATTCCGTGTGCATCTACAACGTCCTAACAAACATCCTTAGTACATCAAAAAGCCTGACCTCTGAACACAGTGTTTTCTTCCTGTTTATGTTGGCCCTGGCCCTTCAGAAAATTATTTATTTTGTGATGCAGATGATTACCAAGTAAGTTCACATCTGTGGAAGCTTGTGTGAGGTAGATATTGAAACTTGGCACGTTCTGCAGGTTCTTGACCTTCCAGGGGATCATTGAGGACTTCTGTGTGATATCATTGTCCTATCACTGGCATCACGTGGGATGAAAATTTAAATGAATGAGCTCCAGCAGGGAGCAGAGTCTGGAGTCAGATCTGCCCAGCAGCTGTTCCTTGTTTGATCTGTACAAACATGAGAGTGAAGGTCTTTACACGTCATTTTCCACCGGATGCTGTTCAGCCAAGTATTCCTGTGGAACGTCTCTGCCGGTGACCTGGAGATGAGATGAAGTGCACACTCAGCAGGTTGGCAGGTGACCCTTGTTTGGAGGGCAGGGGTGCTGTGCACAGGGACATCCAAAAGCTTCCAGGTGCTGGAAAAGCCAAATTCAGGGGTGTGAATTAAGAGTCTGGAGGAGAAGGGTTGCAGGTCATGGAGAAGACCGAGCCAAGCTCTACCCTGAGGTGCAGAGCGCAAGGATGGGAGGCACAGACTGGTTGTATGAGGAGAAATTGCAACCTGTCCTATGGGGAGAAGAAAATTCCCTGTGGGGGAGGTGTGCAGGAGCCGAGGGGGCTGTAGCATCCTCTCCTTGGATCCCTCCCCAGCACACATCCCATCAGCCTGGCGCTCAGAGAGAGGTTGGGCAGGATGATGCCCAAGGACCTTCTCAGCCCGTTATTCTGTCTCACTGAGAGAAACCCTGAAACCCTCTCCAGGAAGTTGGACATGCAATTAAGTGACTTGCTACTGTTAATTGGGAATTAAGAAAAAAAAAATGCAAAAAATGAGTCCTTGGAATGACTTAGGAAGGGAATTCACATCTGTGTGCAACTGCAGCTGCACTCGGTTATATACAGAACATTCTGGGGTATATTCTAAAATGCTGGAGAGCCTGACAGTTTTTATCATCAATCTGCTTCATTTTTTTTCATTATTTTTAATAATTGTGATTAGTCTAAGCAAATGTTTGACTTTTCTGTTCAGAGTCTGTATTGACACAATAATGGGGGTTGTCACAGCAGGTGTTTGTGTGTTTTCTGGGAATTTATTGTATTAAAACATCCTGTGGTTACAGTTGTTCCCTGAAGCATATTTTAAATTAATTCTCATGCAGTGGGTGCACTGTTATGCTTCTGCTTTTAGCCCTGCTCTTAGTGGTGCAGTATAGGACATAAAAAACAAGTCTGATGATTAAGAGGAAGGTAAAATTTTATATAATGTTTAAATTACCAAGGCTTATAAAGACTGTAGGGCAGAGGGAGAGCTCAGCTTAAATGTGGAAAAGGTTATTTTTCTGTAATGTTAATCTGATTTGTTGACTCAGTGAAGTAGAAGCATCATTATAGTCCATTGTTTATGATTTTAATGAAATTAAGCAGTGAACCTGATCAAAAAATACCTGGTCACTTACCAACATCTCCTTGAGCCACTGTGGTAGGATTTTTATCCAAAATTGTGCTGTTCCTATTGCATGAAATCAGGATGTGCAACACCAAGAATAGTTTGTAAGAGAAATAAGTTATATAACTATAGGTTTATGTGGCAGCAATGATACTTATATATATATATAAATATATATGCCTGATCATAGCTCTACATATATGAAGGCAGACACACAGTTCTACTCTGGTTTGATTTTTGTATTGAAAAATGAGCCAGTTTTGGTCTAATCCATACAGTTGTGTCCTAAAATCCATCTGCTCTTGTGTTTTCGGTGATGCATTTTGCATATGTGGCTGAACATCCACTAATTAAACATCTCAGAGTTGTAACAGTCACGACTCTTTCATGATTTTCTTCTGATCTTTTTGTTGAAGCAGGGAAGGGTTTCCCTTTGCAGAATAAGGAGTAGAAACCTCTGCAGGCATCAGCTAGAGGTGGAAATTGTATTTAGAGTTAGCCCTTCCTAGAAGGAAAAGGTTGGGAAGCTGCAGAGAAAGTTATGCAGATTAGTTTCAGATGATATCCTGCTGGGGGAATGCTGTTAGTTTAGGAAGGCTGAGGAATGAATCACTGGAATTGCTCCTGAGGGCCCTTTTGGGCAATATTTAGAATAGTGGTTCATTGCCAGTGCTGGGAGGTGGGGGGGAACAGAGCTCTCAGCCCTCATAACCAGCTCCCCTGGGTACAGGAGGTGGTTTAACTGACCCCAAAACCTCTGCATTTTGGTCAGGAATCACCTGGTGTGGCAGCACGTGGCAACAAACCTGCCTGGGGACCTCCTTGCTTTGATCTGTGCTTGTGCTGTATAGGTGGGTGAGTTTCTGGCAGCACTGTGAGGAGGGATGGGCAGAGAGACAAGGACCTTTGCAAAGGCAGCAAGTTCTTCTCAAGATCTTTTTATCTACTGAGATGAGAGATGTCCAGGTCTGTAGCTTTCTTCACTAATTTTTGACCAGTTTGCATTGGTCATGATTGAGTGGTGTGAGATCCTTCCCTGAAATCCAATCAGGAAATGTTACTTTGACCAAACTGAGTGTCTTGAAACATGGAAATTTTGTCACCTTCCTGTTTATCCCTTCTCCAGACCCCTGAAGAATGACATTTCTTTTATTTATGTTGTCCAGGCACCAGCACAGATCCTCATGAAACACCACCGTGAAAACCAGTAAGTAGGTAGAGCAGAGAGAGGAGAGGGTGGCAAAATAGATTTATCTGCTCACAGCTCCTCACCTGGAGGTTAAAATGCAATGAAATCAAGACCTCCAGTTTTAGATTTTATAAAAATGATCTTTTGGGTGTGTCCTCCATCAGTGCTATTTATAGTGGGCACAGTTTGGGAAATAAGGAGGAAAACCCCTGGTGTTTTGCTGTTCCACCTAAATTCATGTTTTTTGCCATTACTCACAAAGCAGAAGTTTTGCTTTACTACCAGAGAATCGAGTTGTACATTGTTTAAAAATTACTCCCTGCAGGTTCATCTTTCTCTGGCTCAAAGGCATTTTAAAGAAGGCTTTGCCTTATCTCAGTAGCACATCTTGGGAAGTCATTTAGTGAGCAATTTGCCAGTTAATTGCCTTGATCTGCTGTTGAGAAAGATGCTGAAAATGAACTGTTCTTAATCATGATATCAAAATATCAGTTCTGTTCTATTAATTAGCACGCTGGGAAATAGGATGTGTTTTTTTAAGGAAGCTACTTAAGCTGATCTGGTTTGCTTTTTATTTTTAGTTAATGCCTTTAGTTGGTTCCCTGAAAGAATCAAAGCTCTCAGCCTGTGTGTGTGAGAGGGGAAAACAAAGTTTCCAGGACGGGCAGTAGATAATAAGACTGACGATTTTTCCATAAAAGAAATTTTGAGGTGTATCTGAGGATTTCATGCAGCTTTGTTGGCTGGAAAGCTTCTGTTCAGACATAGGGGGGGTTCATCTCATAGGATTTTTATGGCATAATTTGCACTTCTCCCACAAATGCACTTTCCTTTATAGTCTTTACTTGACCTGTGAATAAAAGGTCTCCTGGAAGCCAGTGTGGTTTGATTTTATAGGTTATTGGGTTTTGTTCTTATTTTGAAGTGCTTTTTTGCAGACTAGGATTGACTTAATGTTGACCTAAATTTACTGACCATAAATTTTGTTGGTAATTAGACTTGGCTCCCTGCTCTCCAGAAATATATCCTTTATTAATATATATCTTTCTGCAGCTTAGTTCTGTGGTATGGCCAAAAAGCCAAAAGAGTGAAATGGGTGCTAAATCAACCTGAAATGAGTTGCAATCCCATTATTTTGTCCAATTTATTTTTCAGCAGCATGACTGTCGTTCTTTGGTGGCCTGTCAGGAAAGGAATCTTAAAGATTATCTTCAAGAATCATAGACTTTTTAAGGTTGGGAAAGACTTGTAATATCAAGTCCAACCACTCCCCAGCACTGCCCAGGCCACCACTTACCCACGCCCCCAAGTGCCACATCCACACAGCTTTGAAATCCCTCCAGGGATGCTCAGCTGTGCCAGGGCTGGACAACCTTTTGGTGAAGAATTTTTCCCTAATATTAAAATTAAACCTCCTGTGGTGCAACTTGAGGTTTCCTCTCATCCTGTCCCTTGTTCCCTGGGAGCAGAGCCCGATCACCCCCACCCAGCTCCACCTCTCAGAGAGCTGCAGAGAGCGAGAAGGTCCCCCCTGAGCCTCCCACTCGAGCGTGAGGGACAAGAGCTGAGGATGTGATATTTTTTTTGAGAACTGCTCCTGTGCTGCTCCTGATAAGGCTGAGATAAGTTTTATAAGACAGATAACCTGCACATCAATGGCTTGAGCTGGAAAAGCGGATCACAAGCACCAGATGCGCCCCAGGGCAGCTGTTTGTGGCTGATGCCTGATGTGACAGGGAAGGAGGGGATATGTTTCAGACACGCTGCAGAGGCGTTGGTAAATGCAGCTTGGTTCTGTTTCTCTCCCTGCAGATGTGTATATATATTTTATTTTATCTTTGCTGTCGAAATGTGTGTGAGACGTGGAGAAGCCCTTGGCACCCCGGCAGTGCCTCCTGCCACTGGGATTTCTGGGATTATCCTTACAGGAGCGAGCAGCTCTGCCAGGCATTCCGTGCTCGGAGCTATGTGAGCCAATTATCCTCATTTTCTTCTCTTCATGGAGAGAGATTGACTCGAATCTCACAAAATCAGAGCTACCCGCTGTCGGTTCTGCAGCTGCCAGAAAGATTTCTGGGCAGCAAATCAGTTCAGCCCTTCCATCTAACAAGGCTTTGAGGCCTTTATGAGTCTTTCTGAGAATCATTAACTCATATTTTCAGTTTTTCCAATTTTTCCACTCTTAGCAATTGATAATAGGCCTTCTGGTTGTTGGTCCCACAAAGCACGTGGGTGAACTCTTTCCTTTCCTCTTCCCACCCCAGCCTCTCAAAATGAGCTGGTGTGGCTTCCAAGGATGTGATTTCCTTGTTTTTCTACATCTAATAGGCTTTAAATTCACTTGTTATCTCACAGGGCACAACTCTTGTTTCTTTTAAATGCCTGTAAATAGTTCTCTAGAGCCTGAAAATATAATATATTTAAAACTATTCTTACCTGGTTGCTTTTTCCAAAGGGATTTGCTCTGTCAGGATTGCGTGTCTTTTCAAACACAAAACTTCTGTTCTTCCTGCCTGTCAGATGTTTCCCTGCGTGAGTGGAGATGTGGAGATGGGATTTGGAATTTAATCTCCTGCAAGTAGCTTGAAGGACCCCACTCTTGGGGGTGAGGAGTGAAGGGCACCCAAGCAATGGGAACAGTGCCCAAGCCAGCTCTTGGCAGGGTGGAAGGAATTGAGCCTCAGTTTCCCAGGCTGGGTTTTCCCATGGCTGGGGGAGGCCTCTGCTATGGGAATCTGCTGACGGTGCCTTGTAGGGAAGAAGGAAAATTGCAGTAAAAAAAATTCCCTGTGACTTCCCCTTCCTTCCTCCCCCAGTATTTGCAAGTTAGGGGTGATGAGACTGAGGGCTGTACATGGAATATTTTGTTTACCTGTCCACAGATAGATTTTCTTTAATCTTTCCAGGGACACAAATACACAGCCAGGTCCTCAGTAGCGGCTCTCTTGGGGGAAAAAAAAGGTGATTTCACTTTGTTGCACCTTCAACCAGTCATTGATCATCCTGAACATTTATTTTCCAGTCACAGGAGGAAAATTTTGATGTAATAACGTGGCCAGAGCCTCTCAGGTTATTCCATTGAATCTGTGGGATGAGCACGTATCACATGCTAAAGCAAAATATTCAGCACTCAGGGTTTCCATCACCAGGGTGGGACTATACAAACTGAATGCATTCTATAAAAAGCTCACCCTTTTTTTGGCTGATACATCCTCAAAGACGAGTTTGAGAGGCAGAACGTTCAACTGAGCTGAAAAAATGGATCCTTTGGGGTGGTGGTGTTTGCTCCTGGGCACCTCTGTCTCAGTTGGGAAGCAGGTAAACAAAAGAAAAACAAAAATAATCAGTTTGTAGATGCAATTTAACAAAGTGCACCTGTATTTCTAAGTGTGTGTTGACTTTGGGACCACTGAGGGGAAATTCAGATGTTGTGTTCTGTTTTGCCAGGCGGGGATAGGTCTTTCCAAATGGTGCTGGGAGTGCAGGGAGGGACCAGCAGCCACAGGACTGGACCACTTGAAATATATCTAATGTGCAGGTCTTGCTGAAATGTGACTTAATTTGTTTTAGGTTGAAGGCCTGAAAATTAATCAGAATTACTTTTCTGGGCTGTCCATTGATTGACTTGGAATAAGCTCTCCAGGAATATTAAATAAAAATTAATATTATGAGGGGGGGGGACTGTAGAACAACAAAATATGATTTCCTTGGAGGAAAAGAGTTGGAAATATAATTTGGATCTTCTTCCTTAGTCTCCTGGGCCTGTATTTTTTACCCTAAAATGTAGATGTGTATGTCTTGTCTCTATGAAACTGGTTTTATGGTTTGGGCTTAAAAGGATGGGGGTGGATTTGTGCTTTGAGTGATTGTAGACCAGAAGGTACAGAGGAAAAACCAAGATAACGTTCACTGGACCAGGAACCACAGAGAACTAGGAAGGTATTTTAAATATTCACTGCTATCAAAATTTCCTTCTTTTAGAGAAATTGATTTGTTGCAGTGCGGGAACCAATTACTGCAAACTTAGGATGCAAATGCAAAACAAACTGAAGAAATGATGATATTAGTACCTGTGTGTTTGTAAATTATAGTGCTGGAGGTCTTGATGATGCTGTTTGAAACCTGTTTCATCTGAAAGGGTTATTAAAAGGAAGGAAGTCAGGTTGAGCAGTTTAGTTTCACATCTTTCAAAGTCTTTCTGTGTGGTTTTGGTCTGAAAGGGACCTTAAAGATCCTCTCATTCTACCCCCTGCCATGGGCAGGGACACCTTCCACTATCTCAGGTTGCTCCAAGCCCCGTCCAACCTGGCCTTGGACACTT
>JAWMRA010000162.1:34603885-34626646 GCA_035584735.1 Pseudotriccus pelzelni
GGATTCAAACTGAAAAAGAGGAAATTTAGGTGAGATATTGGGAAGGAATTCTTCCCTGTGAGGGTGGTGAGGCCCTGGCACAGGTTGCCCAGATAAGCTGTGGCTGGATCCCTGGAAGTGTCCCTGGATCCCCTGGAAGTGTCCAAGGCCAGGTTGGACGGGGCTTGGAGCAACCCAGTCTAGTGGAAGGTGTCCCTGCCCATGGCAGGGGGTGGAATCAGATGGTCCTTAACATCCCTTCCAATCCAAACCACTCTATAGTTCTATTTCCCTTCAGGCTTTCAAATCTCCAGTTGACCAGCAAACGAATTTGTGGCTTGAAGGTTGCTACTTATATTTAGGTGGCATTGAAGAAAGAAAAATCCTGGTGTAATTATTTAGCAAAGCCCTCAGAACTAAATAAATAATGTGCCCTTGGCTGCCTGATCTAATGATACATATTCTCTAAAGACAAACAGCTCCACTGCAGAGAGATTCCTGTATTTTGGGTAAGTGGCACAGTTTTTGGAGAAGGCGGGGAAGTCATTGACCTAAATACATGTTTATCTGAGAACTCTTCCATTAAAGGGAGGCTTTTAGTCCTCTAAATCAGTAGGGGGTTTGGAGATATTTAAGGTTACAGGACCCAATAAATTTGCATGGATTTTTCTTGCTTGATTCTGTGTTTATTACATAGATTCAGTTTGTCATTGGTTTGGTTGTTTGTATATTTTACTGTGAACTCAGCGTGAAGTGCAGAGCAGAACTCCAGTGCACTGTGTTGGACTGCACAGTATGCTTTTTGTTAATTTTTAATTAATGTTTCAGTGATTTTTTTTCTGACTGTAACTCTTCAAATTTCCTTAATACTCAGAAACCCCATGTGCAAAATGATTTCTCTTTACTCAGGCGATCCTGTCCATGATTTTTACACACCACGAGCGGTGACTTTTCTTTTTGTTTTCTGATGTTCTCACATTTGTAAGTGGCATCTCTAATGCGTTGAAGTGGCTGCAAATGTACTCTCTGGTGTGTATTTTAGTTTTCTTCCACTTGAACTCACTTGCTGCTTCCTGTCAGTCCCTCTCCCTGCTCTCAGCTCCCCTCCCTCCCACAACCTGCCTGTCCCCAGAGAGCCCTGAGGCTGCTGCTTGTGGCTTGGAGAAGAATTGGTGATCAGGGAGGTGTAACAGAGGCTGGGAAGGGGAGTCAGAGCAACCATGGGTGTGTTTGCGAAGTCCTTGTTTCTTCTGCAAGTCTGCAGCACCAAGAAATGTGGATTTCTTGTGGGGATTCTGGCGTGCCCTGCTCCCTCTCTGAGCTGAAGAACCGTTTGTTGTACAGAGCAAGGCTGTAGGATGCTGTTAGTCAAGTATTTGTGAGGATGAAAATCAAATTAAATAATAATTTCAGCAAGTTGTGCTGCCTGTGGGGAATTTTCCAGAAATCAAGGATGAAGAGAGGTTTATCTTGGAGGCAGAATAACATTTTTTTTTTTGTTTAAGAGCGATCTGAGTGTGAAGGAGCAGAGGACTGGGTAAGGCAGCAACTTTGCCTGTCACAAGGCATCCTGTCATCCTGCAGATGTGTGGAGAAGAGGTGTATATTTGGGGAGAGAAGTTTTGTCGTGTCACTTCAAGGAGAAAAAGGAAAAATAATGCTTTTAAGAAAAACTTCCAGTGGACTTTGCATAAGAAATCATGAGCTTGGGCTGTGCTCTGTGTGCATACAAGGGCTGCCCACAGCTACCAGCAGTCACAAACCTAATTTTTGCAACTGTAACAACTTGTTTTTTGCGACTCAGCTTTGTTTCTGATAATTACTAATTGATTAAGTTCCTGCAGATCAGAGCCTGGGGCTGTTCTCATCGACAGTTGGGATGCTCAGATGGTGGTACCGGGTTTTCAGATGGGGGGAAAGAAAAACCCGGTTTAATAATGTTGCAGTAATGAAATTTGTATTTTCATTCAAAAGGAGAGATTAGAAGCCATCCAAAATTAGACAAAAGTTAGGGAAGAAGAATTATTTGTGTGCTTTTCGATGCTTCAGCCTTTTCCTGCCTGAAGTGAGCAGCATTGGGGCAATTTCATTAGAGAAGGCAAACGAATTTTCCTGAGGTTTTCTGTATATTTGGGATTACAGTTGAGAATGAAAATATTTTTTCTGATTAACAGAGTTTAAGTTTTCCAGTTTTCACTTTGATACTCAGTGTCCAGAGGCTGCTGATGAGCAGGGATATCATGGATGTGGAATTAAGGGATGCTGCTGTCAGAGAGCTCGACAAGCTTCAGGAAGTCCTTGGAGTCATAGAAAGACCTGGATGTGTCTGTCATATCCCTGTACCAAATACAAGCACCAAAATGTAGAGAATGTAATAGAAAAAAGGCAATTCTGCAGTGTTTTAGCAGCTCCTGACCAGTATCCAGCAACTCTTCCTCAGCCAGGGCAGGGGTGGTTAACGCAACAAAAATACAACTGGAAATCTTCCGTTTTGTTCTGAGCCGTTTCATATCTTAGAAAAAAAAAAAAAAACAAAACCAAAAAAATGTGTGAAAGTGGAAGGATTATTTCTGAGAAAACTGCTGCTCTGGGAGGCCAGAGGCTTGGAGAGCATGTCTGGGGAAGTGGATCAGAAGCAGGACAAGGTTTGCACGGGGGGGCTTGAGGAGGGGAAGGATCTGGGCAGAGAGGAGTGGAGGGGAGTCAGGAATTACCACCAAGAAACTCAGTGGGGCAGTAGAAAACACAGGCAGAGTAATTTCTGTCAGTTTATTTTTGGTTAGGTCTTTTTTCATCTCCTTTTGATGGTCTTTTAACATGTTTCTCAGACTTTCACACTGTATTATCGGACATTTTGCCATTGTGATTGATTGTATTTTTACATAGATTAGTTATGTGGTCCCAAAGTGTGGCCCAGTCACCAAGAGAAAGGGAGCTGATTAATGGCTTGCTGTGTGTGTGTTATTTTATTGGGTTTTTTTATATTTGTTTTGCTTTTTCTATCCCCCATGTCAATTTTTACTGTTTGATCAGAGCATCTCCAGGCTGAGGCTTAATCCAGTTTCTCATGGGCTGTGCACACAAAATGGGACAGTGAGCAGAGAGCTGGGAGTGAGAGATACTTTTCCTTCATCTCAGAGAATCACTGAATGGTTGGTTTGTGTTGGAAAAGACCTTTAAAGCCCATCCAGTTCCACTCCTGCCACAGGCAGGGACAACTGCCACGATCCCAGGTTGCTCCAAGCCCTGTCCAACCTGGCCTTGGACACTTCCAGGGGTGTGACATTCACAGTCTCTCTGGGCAACCTATTCCAGGGCTTCCCCACTCTTTGAGTCAAGAATTCCTTCCCAGTATCCCACCTAACCCTGCCCTCTGTCAGTTTATAGCCATTGTCCCACATGGAAACCTGAGCTGGTGTGGTGGGAGCTGTGGGAGGGAGTCCACCTTTCCAGCTCTGATTTGAAGAGGTGACAAATCACTTTTTACAACTCATCAAGAGCCAGGCTTTGCAATATGAATGTCATTGCTTTAAGGAACTACCATGAATCCATCAATTTGTAGGGCTGTAAAAATGACATGATGGTGATGAATGGGAGGCAAGTGAGACCTGGAAAGGACATCTCTGGTGGTGTAGCTGTCGATAATTTATGCAGCTTTGTGTCTGTTATCGGTGCAGCCATCAGGGATCATTATCTTTTTTTGGTAGATTTGACCCCAACTCTCTGTATTTTGGACTTCAGAATCATTTATCTGGAGTTCAGCTGTCATGTACTTTGCAGGTGATAACTGAGCATCATTTTCACATTTGCAGCTCAATTTTTAAACTTAACTGTGCCAGTAGTGATGTGGAGGAAAACTTGAGAGGAGGTGAGGAGAAAAACACCTTTATTCTTTTTTCTAAGCTTGATATAAAACTACTTTAACAGCTGATTGTCTTTTATAATGCAGCTTATACTAAAGACAATCTGTATCCCTCACTAAGGTACAGGGAAGTGATATATTACAGTGCAGGGCGTTTCTAGATCCAAAATCTGCCCTATTATTTATATTCTTAGTGCTTCTTCTCCTCCCAGCTCCCTATTTCTTGATCCCACTGCAAGGGGATGTTGCTGAGAGGCTGAAAAGCTGGATATTTCTTTGCCTGTTAGTTAATTCCAGAGTATTTTAAAGCATTTTAGATAACACCACGAAACATTTAGCATGTTTAATTCCAATGCACTGAAATATATTATAATCCATGGGGAAGGATTTAATTCATATGTTTGAGTACAGCCCAGGTTGGTCACCTGCTAAGTTGGGCTTAGTTGGTTGTGTCCAGTGAGCTGAAATTGGAAAATACTCTCTGAGCTCCCCTTACTGCAATTCATTTTAAGAGCATGTGGCCACCACAGTAAATTTTTAATGGTGTACAGGTGTTTTAAAGGGAAATTCCAAAAGTTGAATTGTGCCTTCCTGCCCTGCCCCTTAATCCTTTTTTTTTTTTTTTCTTTGGCTGATTTTTGGCAGGGGAGCAGCTGCCTTAGCATCACATGTGTCTCAGGGAGGATTTCTCCCCAAAAGGATGACAGTAATTTGGTTTTCTCCTTCAGTATCTTTCTATTTCATCAAATCCAGGGCAAGCCTAAAGTTTGAGAAGGCTTCAGACTTTTAAAGATGCCCCAAGGACTCAGCTCAGCCCAACACTGTTTTACTGGGTTTTCTTGAATTTTCCCAGTCCAAGGCTGATCTGAACTGAAATTACGGAAAATTCCAGTGGAAAATTTCCATCAAATGATGGGAAAACCACTAGAGAGGTGGTTTCAGCAGTGAATTGCCCTCATAATCTCTATTCTGGGGAGGAGCTGGGAGTTCCTTCTGAATTTATCCTCCCCCAGCTGCTGCAGAGCTCAGGGTGTCAGACCTTGATAGCGAAATCATTTTTCAGCTTTCCCAGCCTGTGTCAGCGTTTTCCTCTTGGGGTTAAATTTTGTTGTTGTTGCTGTTGTTCCTCTTTTATGATACTAATTCTTTTTCAGACTTGAGCAAAGAAAAATCTTCTCCCCCCTGCCAAGAACCCTCAAAATCCCATATTATGCGTGAAAAGCTGCAGATGGTTCATTCAGGAGGGATTGGATTTGCTCAGTGCAGACCCAGGGCATGTGTTAATGCTTTCAGCACTGTTTGCAGAGATGCTGGAGCTGTGTGTGCACGGGAATTCCAGGGATGCAGGCTCTCAGCATGCCAAGGATGCTGCCTGCAGTTTTTATGGGCAGCCTGGAGTGCCCACATCCCTGGGATTTGATGTAGCTCCAAGAGCTGCCTGTACAACCCCACTGCAGGCTTGGATTTTGCATTTCTAACAACTCCAGGGCTTGCTGTTTAATTTCAATAGTAACTTCAGTTTTTGTTGATTTCCCAAGGCTCCAGGCTGTAAAGAGCTTTCCTAAACCTAGAAATTCACATTGGTAATGACCTTTTTTTTTGAGATTATTACCTTTTAGTAATAATAATTGAGATTATTATCTTTTTCGGGGGCTTATTAGCAGGGCCTGGGCCTTAATGGCTGAGAAAATCGAATGCATTCCATGTCCCAAAGCCATATTTAGAATTAAAGCTGGTGCTGTTGATGCCGTAAGTTTAGTTCTATGAAATAAATGTATCAGCTAACTTAGGGAATGTCAGAGGAAAAGAGGAATAGCAAACCCTGGTGACAGATGCTCCTATATATCCGTAACACAGGCCATGCTGTTGCTTCAGTTCCCGGTGCTGAAGGAGCAGAGAGCTGCCTTCTGTCCCTGAAACAGCCTACTATAATCAATAATTGGAATATCAGGCTTTGGATGGAAGCTCAGCAAGCAGCTCCTAGGAAAAACAGATGTTCCCCTGGAATCCCGGCGCACGTTTCCGAGCGCTGTTGTTCCGACCCGACACCAGGCACGGAACAGGTGTTCCATGGAATTGTCTGGGGTGGAAGTTCAACATCTGGCACGTCTTGCTTCATTGGGTTTGTAATTGTTTTGTACTCATCTAATTTCCTGTGCAGCCTGGCTGGTCAACGGGAAGGGCTGGGCTTGGAAGGGGCAGGTCTGCACGAGCGGGCCTTGGATTTCATTAACCTCGGATGTGGGTGGCTTTTTGCTGGGAATGCTGCTGCTCCCAGGAGATTATGTGAAGGATAAATAGGATGGAGTAGCTTTTAGTAGCTGAAGTTTTAGTGCTTCTTTGTAAAAAAAAATTGGAGAGACAGTGTGTCACACATGTATAAAAATACAGACATATAAATACACATTTCCAAAGTGGAAGCTGCAGGGGTGGGGTGAAGGCTCCAAGGACTGTGGATTTTTGCTGTAAACCTTAGTGTGTGCTGTTTTGAAGCTGATGCTTCCTGAGACCTCCTGGGATGCAGGGAGTGAGCGTGGTCCTGTGTTTGCCTCACGTGATGAGTGGCTTAGTTTGAACATCAAGAGCTCCTGTTGCTTCAGCTTTGAAAATAATCCCCAAAGTGACATTTATCGTGTTACTCTTGTGTTTGGAAAGATTCTGCTTCATGCTCTGGTCAGTGTGTGCATACAGCTGGTTCAGTGTGAGGAAGCTGTATCCAAACATGCCCACAGAGGGGTGTTTTCTTGGGATGGTTTGGATTCCTGGCTGTAGGGGAATGCCCATGGCTTGCTGGTGGTCACTATTGCCTGGCTGGCAGCTTGGGGTGTGTGTGGTGCATCCTTCTGCTGATAGGAGGGTCCAGATTGGCCAGATCATGGACTTAGGTTATAACAGCAGTGGAGAGGAGGGTTGAGCATGATTACAGAAAATACTCTGTGCTTAAAGAAAGGGGAGAACCTGGGCTGGAGGCCTCAGGGAATGAGATCTGTTAAGGCGTTATTTCAGCTTGAAAAACAGGTACCTGTCTGCCTGCCTGTCTGACATCAGAAGGGGCCAGAGCAGCACAAGTTCTGCCAAGGAGGCTGTGAAGAAACAGTCCTTGTAAGCAAAGAGATGTGAAACCCACCTGCAGTGCCTGCATCACCTGCACCGTGATGCTGGTCCTGAGCAGGCTGGGACAGACACCAGGAGAGCATAATTTTTAAATCTGCTGCTCAATTTTTAAACTTAACTGTGCCAGTAGTGGTGTGGAGAAAAAAAACTTGTGAAGACCCTTATCCTTTTTTCTGAGCTTGATATAAAACTATTTTTACAGCTGATTGTCTTTATCATGCAGCTTATATTAAAGACAGTCTGTATCCCTCAGTAAGGTACAGGGAAGAGATATATTACAGTGCAGGATGTTTCTAGACCCAAAATCTGCTATTTATATTAATCTATTATTTATATTCTTACTGCCTCATCTCCTCCCAGCTCCCTATTTCTTGGCCCCACTGCAAGGGGATGTTGCTGAGAGGCTGAAAAGCTGTATTTTTCTTTGCCTGTTAGTTAATTCCAGAGTATTTTAAAGCATATTAGATAACACAACATGTTTAATTTAAAACCCTAATCCATGAGAAAAGGGTGGGTCTTGCCTGTTTTCAGTACTGCTGGCCTGCAGCCCCAGGCCCGTGCCTGCTTTGCACTTCAATTTCAGTTGCTCAGATCACTGGTTGGGCTGTGCCTGTGAGTTTGATCATTAAACTGGTTCAGATTTCAGAGAAAAAAGTAAGTTTTCCTTCCTCCCCCCGCTGGTTTTTGCCTGGTGTGTTGGCAGCGAGATGTATTGGTGTGTTGGCGTCAGTAGGAGTGAGCTGGGGGTAGAAGACAAAAGGGATGAGAATGTGTAAAGCCTCGTGCTATCAAAGCCTTTGTGTTTTCAGAGCAGCTGATCCAGCCCCTCTGGCGTTGCCTCTGAGCTGTGCCACTGTGTGCTGGAGGAGGAGGATTCACAGAAACATGGAATGGTTTGGGCTGGAAGGGAACTTTAAAGTCATCTAGTCCAACCCCCCCTGCAATGAGCAGGGACATGGACCAATAGAATAATTGAGATTGGAAAAGACGTGTAAGATCATCAAGTCATCTTCAACCAGATTTGGTTGCTCCAAGTCCCATCCAACCCGGCCTTGAACACTTCCAGGGATGGGGCAGCCATGGCTTCTCTGGGCAACCTGTGCCAGGGCCTCACCACCCTCACAGGGAGGAATTCTTTGGGATTAATTTTGTGTCTTTGAAGTACTAATCCTTGCGTTTTGAGGCGATATCTTAGAATTATTGAAGCGATACGTTCTTCCTTTCAGTCTTGGCTGCTCTGTGCCCGGTGGACCTGCTGGAGGAGGGTGTCAGCCACGTGCAGATGTGGTGCAGAGGTGATGAGAGGAATTAGAAGCCTTGAAACACAGTGATACGATCACTGTTCCTCCAGCTATACAACTGCTAAAAATATATCGCTGTACATGGGAAAAAGCTTAAGCTTAAAACCATGAACTTCTTCTACTCAGAGTACTTATCAGTTGCCTTAACTGCAGAGTTGGCTGTGTGGAGAACACTGAGCAGGGAGGAGGAGTTATCTGAAGCAGCAGATTTGAGCAGCTCTGTGGTGGGGCTGTAACTTCTGACCCATCTCACCACTCCGTTGACCTTCCACACCAGCCAAGGAGAACCTTTGCTATTAACTTGAATATCAGTCTCCGTTTCAATCTCTATCTTTGATTAAATACTTCTGTCATTAAATTCCGCCAAGTGAGGGAGTTGACCCTGAAAAAACGTGCCCGAGACTTGGCTGCTCACCTTTTCCTCCCAGGTAACAGCTGCTTTACCAGGTGTGCTCTCAAGGGTGTTTCTGGTGCTCTCTCCTGCCTGTGGGGTCTTGGGCCACCAATCTCCAAGGACCTGGTGTGGAGGGAGCTCAGGTTGTGGTGGAGTTAGAGGAGCAGAAGGAGGATCAGGTGTGAGCTGGTCCCATGTGTTATGGCCAAGCTTAAAATTGGCACTGAAAGCAGTGTCAGAGCTCCCCAGAGTTAAATCCACGGTTTGACTTGGGAGCACAAGCGTTCCTTTCACTGCAGGGTCATTGGTTGGGTTTGGATTTCTGGCAGTGCAAAGCTGTGCTAGGCTTTGGATACATTTGTAAAGTTTCCAACCTGCTGTGCTGAAAACTTGAAGCCCTAATCCTGCTCCCTTCCTTCCTGTATTGCACCTCCTGTGTGTTACGAGTGAATTCTCACACATCCAGATGTCATGTTCTCCTTTTCTGCCTTGTCTGACTCTCTAGACAGGGCACACACTTCTGCTTTTGGGTTTTCCCTTCCTCCCCTTCTCTTCTCCGAAATGAAACACTTTGCTGCTGAAACACAAGCATTTAATCCAGCCATGATGCAGTATTTAAATTCTGTATGTATTTTCCATTGTACATAGTAAGTTTTTGTTTTCAAAAAGCAATTTTAAATATTCATCCAGAATCTATTACAAAGGAACATCTGTATGATGATACGTTTTCTGCAGCTGAGGAGCAGAGGAGCCACTGGAAAGGAACCAAAGGCAACTTCTCAAGTTAATTGTGAGATTTTATTGGTGTTTCACTCCACTGCTCAAGGGTTTCTTGTGCAAATCAATCTCAAACTGCCTAATTTATGTATGAGCCCTGCATGAAAGGCAGCACAGATTGATCTGCTGACAATGCACGGGGAAAGGTGACCCTAATTTGTGACTTCAGTCACAGGCCTGTTGGGAGAGGGGGATGCTGGAGACTTGTGAAAATGTAAATGCAGATTTTTGAGTTGGCTTGAAAGGCTCTCCATCCATGTTCAGTAAAATGTAATTAATTTGGGGTGTGGGTGGTTGTTTACTATTACAAAAGATATTAATGAGGTGTTAAAAATCAGTCAAAGTGTTTTTCCTGAAGCGCTTGTTCCTCTAAGGTTTTATAAGGAAGTCCTGAAACTTTCTTGTTGGACAATGTTGAGTTATTTGATTAGTCCCTTGATTAGTCTGACAAATCTCTTTTCCTTTTCCATGTTTCTGTGTTAATGAACTCACTCCTTTGGTGAGCTCGCAGGTAAAACAGTAAATAATTCAAAATACAGCCTTGCTGCAGAGACCTTTATTTGTCTAAAATGAGCCCAAGAAGGATGGACAATTAATATTTATACAGCGAGGGACACATTTGGAGGTGAAATAGGAGTGTAAAACGGCTGTGGCATAGACCTCATAGCAGAACACATATAAAAATAATAACATAATAAAAATTATCCAATGTTTTTTCCTTCATTTTCCCCCTAAAAACTCTCTGTTCCTTAATCTCAACTCAGTCTTGATCCTCCTGTTGGGCACCCCTTGGCGTGTGAGCACCCCCCGGGGGCCATGACCACGGCGGGAGTGGCCGTGGTAGCCATGGCCAGGAGTCACAGCTGCCACCGCCGGCCCTGGAGTGACAAAGTCACAACCGCTTCCTTTCCCCGTGCTGGGGGCCGTGGGGACGGTGGCCGTGGCCAGGGCTTCCTGCTGACTCAGCGCCGACATCCTGCCCCGCCACCTGCGGTTGGCCCCGCGACAGGGATCCTCGCTCTCAGGCTGTAACTTGTTTCGTGGGTGTCATTTCTTCTGTGCTGAGCATCTGCCTCGAGACTTTAAGGTGGCTTTTAGTATTTCTCTTCTGATGTGGAATTCCCAGCGGTCTGGGGTAGGAAAGGGATTGACAGGGCAAGGCGAGGTTGGCAGCAAGAGCTCAGGCAATTTATAAACCTCCTCTGCCGAAAATCAGGCGAGGCCTTTTCTCCCACGCTGTCTTTGAGTGGATTGGCTCCTCTTTGTGCTCTCCAAAGGCTGAGCTTAGTCAAATGTTCCTCAAAACAATGGTGCTGGCGAAGGGGGGCCAGGGGAGGGCTGGCTCCTCACTCCTGATAAGCATTTCTATATATAAAATTGCGTGGCTGGCTTCTGATACGAGATTGTTCTACTGGCTCCTGATAGCACTGATGTGATAGGGAACGTTCTGTTAACTCTTTCATCCATTCAGCAGTAGTTAGAGGTGTCACTGGCTGTCCCCAAGTTGTTTTGCTGATGACTGAGAACAAGGCTCAGCTCTGAATTTCATGCACTGCATTGCAGAAACCGCCGCTGCTGCAACCAGGAGTGGCAGCGAGGAGGAAATGGTGAAAGAGGCTACAAAAAAAGGCTGTAAGTCCAAGCCCAACTGCAGGGTAGAAGTAAAAAAAAAAAAAAAAGGTAACAAACTGAAAATACTTTGTTCTCCCTGTGAAAATGTCGTAGAACAGAGATTCGCGTTAGGGGATTGATTATGGGATGGACCTGCAGAAATATGGTGTTTTAAATGCTGCAGGGGAAGAATTCAGCTCTTCCTGTAGCTCCAGAAAATTTCTGTTAGCTCCAGAAATACTTTTACAGCAGGTTTTGTGCTGTGCATGGAAGCAGTTGGTGGAGAACCGCGTGTGGAGTCACCTGGGCGTGGACAGTGGGTAAGGTGAGGTTAGCGGGGTGGTGACACCATGGACAGGCGGGATGGTGCCCTCCAGCTCCAGGATTTGGTGTTCTGCTTCCCGGTTTCTGCCTGTTCTGCTCCGGCTGAAGCTGTGGTGAAGCGGGCTTTGGGCTCAGAGCTGGCATTTGAGGTCCAGGTTGTCACTGCAGCCAGGAGCTCTCCCCCCAGAGCTGCAGTTTGCTGGCTGAGGCGTAGCAGTTCGGATGTGAAGCAAATCGACGCTTTGCGGGTGAAAAGAGAAGAATCGACTTCTCGTGAATTTTCTGGTTTTCTGAAAAGACTTCTGGTTTTGTGGAGTTGCTGTTGTTGTTGTTCTGCTCCTTCGCAGCTGGACCTTCATGAGATGACTGAGCATGGGCTTATGTGTCCCTGAGGGAGATGTTCCTTCAGGAGCACCGTGTGTGAACGTCGAAGGTGGGTGAAGGAGCAGGGGCAGGGGTAGTGGGTTAGCTCTCCTCATCAGCAGAGGATGATGGAGATGGCTCCTGCCCTGCCTGGGATGAGCTGGGAATGGGCAACCAAACCTGCCAGTGCCATGTGGTGACATGGGTGCAGGGATGGGGACTTGGGCTGCAACAAGGGAAGAACAAACTGGCGGTGGGTGAAGGTGGATGTGAAGTCAGTGGGAAATTCTCACCTGAGAACAGGCTGGAGCCATCTCTGGGTTTGGGTTGAAGAGGGCAGGAGATGTTGTGTGAGCAGGCACAGGGCATTGTGTGGGTCCACTTTGGGAATCACAGAATCGTTAAGGTTGGAAAAGACCTCCAAGATCGTCGAGTCCAACCTTTGAGCAATCCCAGCATGTGAGCCAGACCAGAGCACTGAGTGCCGTGTCCACTCATTAAAGGAGAAGAGATCTGGAGGCTTAACAGCTTAACTCAGTTTCCATAAAATGACTGAAACTATTAAATGTGAGTCCTGGAAACTGTTGGAAAGGTGTGTAGGGTGTGATTGTGTCCTGCCATATTACACTTTGTACAGTGACATTATAATATGACTTATGGATTTCAGCAGAACCTCTAAGTGTGGTGGGCTTGGCCCTGCTGGGTTAGTGCTTGGCCTCAATGATCTTAGAGGGCTTTTCCAACCTTAGGGAATCTAAATGCTTTTGTGTTGTAGTGGGGTTTTACCCCTGTCTCAGAGATGGTGCTTTCTCAGAAGCATGGTGAGAAAAGATGGATGCGATGGAACCTCTGCTTGCAGAGCAGCTGGTGATTAGAAAAATGAGACCCTGAAGAGTGTAGGGATGTGGCCTTCACGACACCTCTGGTTATTTAATTGTGTCTGTGAAGGCTTGGCCTGCATGGGGAGCGTTGTGTTCATGGCATTCAAAGCAGTCTTGGCTAATCTGGGGAATGTTGTGGAGAGGAGCCATCAGCTGCACCGTGGAGTTGGTGAAGAACTTTGCCTCCACAGGAGAGCCAAGGAAAGGACCTGTCTGAGCCTTCCCATGGCATGATGCCAAAATAAATGAACGTGTGAGGCAGTGAATGGATTGTTATCCGTGCTTTGGGCTGATGTGGCCTTACCCAGAGCTTCAGGGCTTTGGGAAGGACCTTGGGCTGAGAGAGTCCTGAAGGGAGCAATGAGAATTGCTGGAGCTTGGGGGTGATCTGTTGAGAGAGACTGGAAGAACTGCTGCTGTTACTGAGTTTACAGAAGAGATGGTTAAAGGAAGATGCCTGTCTTCAAACACAGAAAGCTCAAACGGGAATAGTGTGGAATCCATCTTTCTGGGAGTAAAGGAGCAGAGGACTGAGTTTAAAATAAATTTAAATAATTAAAAATAAAAGACAATGTGAAGGACTGGAATATGGAGCTGATGGATGCTGAAGAACTGGAGATTTGGGTGAATGCTCCAGACTTAACATGTCAGGATTGGGGTAGGTCCACCCTGAGGTGAGGGAATGGCCTGGGTAACTTGTCAAGGACCTTTTGCCAAAACAGCCCTTTTTGCTTGGCCATATTATCGAGAGTTTTGCAGCTATACTGATGTATTTAGAATTAATCCTCTTGCAGTTGTTAGGCACCTAAATAAAATATGACTCATTTAATTAATTACACAGAAATCATGGGACTTTACACATCACTTTAGGTAGGAGTTATTTTATCTCCTTCCTTAATGATTAAAGCCTCAGCTCATGACACAAAATGTATGAATCTTAAAAAAATATGATTAGGGGAAGGTTTTTTTAACTATTACAGGCATTTGTATTTGGTTTTTGTTTTGGGGGTTTTTTGGTTGCTTGCCTTTTTTTTTTTAATAACAGAAGGAACTACAGGATGTTTGTTTACATTTTGGGGAATATTTAAATACTTTTCTGTGCATTAGGTAAGAAACAGTGAAATAGTGTCCTTGATCTGTTGACTTAGGAACTATATGACCACTTCAGCAATGCACCTGCTGAGATGGTTGTTTCCTGCAAAAGCTGGTCAGGCAGGGGCAAAAGCTGGCTCAAGAGTGCTTTAAACAGTGTTTGAGTGTAAAATGTGCATCTGGGAGAGAATGTACTGATCATCTTAACCTTTTTTATTGCGGCATGGAAAGAGAGTTTTGAATTTGAAAATAATTTTCATCTCTCTCTCTGAAGTTGTAATTGTTGGAGCAGACCTGCTAATGTAGGGTTTAATCTGCTGGTGACAATCCGTGATTTATATTCCCAGGAGACCCCAGCCTTGCTAATTGAAATGGATTTGAACTCGTGTTCACTGTGCTAGGCTGGGCTTGGAGACTTACTGGGAAAGACAGATAGAACCAGCTCCATTGGGTCAGTAGAACTTAAAAGCTAAATATTACAAAAGTGGTCATTCCTGTCTGTATTCAGTAGGTATCTTTAAACATCAACTTGTTGAACAGATAATGTATTTTCTCTATAAATCCTGACCTAGTCCATGAATGAGTGTCCCATGGGTGGCTCACCTGCCTCTAGCACATCAAAAATCATAATTTCTTGTCTGTCTGCTGCCAATTTTTGTCACCCCCATCCTCTGTGCCACATCTACTGGCCTCCACTTACATCAAAATCTAAGCAATTATATTAATTTGTCCACCTGAATTAGGCACAAAGTGACTAAGCAAGAAAGACAGTCTATCAAGCTTGATTAATCCAAATGGAAATTCATTTTATTTGGTTAATTGGTGCTTTGCCTCGCTCAGTCTCTTACGTGTAAGTGATTATTCTGATTTGTAATTTTTAATCTAATTATTTCCCTCTCCTTTAGATGATCTTTACTGAGAGTGATCATGTAGAATACACGAGGAATTTTTACTGTCAGATATAATTTTGTGAGCAGTTGTATTCAATTTTAAATGATTTTGAAGTTAGATATTTATCCCTTAAATTCTGTATTTACTTCTGAAGTGTCAGAAACAAGCTTGTCTTGCCGGACAATATATTATATGTACAATATAATAGGCACTATCAACCCAACAGTGAGTGTGCTGTAGACGGTCCCAATAAAAAATTATGGGGTTTTATGGTGAAATTTAACTTTTCATGGCAGAATGTGTTCTAACTTGTTGTGTGGCTGAATTTTAGGGAGTGTTTCCCGGGCAGAAGGGTGCCTGCCTGAGGTTTTACCTCTTTCTGGGCTGCACTGAACACGTGTGCAAACATCACCGCAAATATCTCAAGTCCATTTTCTTTTTTTCCTCTGGATTTTGGGACTTTTGGAGTCTCTGAGGCAGAATTACAGGGAATTAAAAAAAAGAATATGGAAACTCAATGTATTGATTTTTTTTTTTAATTTATTTTTTTATTTAAAGCAGGTCAAAACATGGGACTTCAACAAACTTCTGGACATTTGCTTTGTGGCTTAATGTATAACTCCAAGGAGAAAATCAGTGTGGAATGGTTACCCCTAACAGGAGGAATGCTGAGAAGCTGATCCCAGCTGGTGTCCTTAGAGTGGTGGTGTGATGGGTGGGACGTGCTCCCTGGGGAGCTGAACCCAGGAGCCTGAGGTCCTGCTGCTCCACAGGCTTCAGTGCCAAATGCCCACGGTGGGAATGGTGGTGCAGGGCCTGGCTTTTGGCAGAGAGAGGTCTGTGGGACTCAGCAGCTCCCCGTGATGACCTTGGAAACCCATGTAAAGAGGTGTCCAAGGCCAGGTTGGACGGGGCTTGGAGCAACCTGGGCTAGTGGAAAGTGTCCCTGCCCATGGCAGGGGGTGGAACAGGATGAACTTTAAGGTCCCTTCCAACGCAGACCATTCCATCTTCATGCAACTTCCTGCTTTGCCCCTGTTGGTTTCAAAAAGGGAGGAGCACTTCTTTTGCTAGCTATTTTGTAAAATCATAATTCAGCTGAACGCTTTGCCTTGGAATGCTGCAGCAATGATTGCTCACCCTGATGACATAATGGTGCAATAAAATTCTAACCAAAAATGAGGTCATGCGGGAGCTGTTCCAGTTAAACTGTAACCTGGCACTGCCGGGTGTACTGGGATGGGTCACAGAGTCACAGTCCCTGACTTTCCTGAGGCCAGAGCTTGAGGAAAGAGAAAATAGCTGCAGTCAGCCCAGCTGGAGGTAAGAGCTGCTCCTGGTGCCAGGGATTCCTGGCCAGGGAAGCTGCTGTGCCGGCTCACTTGTTCCAGGTAGGGAATCCCCCAGGCTGGTGGAGAAAAGACTGGGGATTAGGACTTATAGAATCACAGAGTGCTTTGGGTTGGAAGTGACCTTAAAGATCATCTGATTCCACCCCCTGCCACAGGCAGAGGCACCTTCCACTAGCCCAGGTTGCTCCAAGCCCTGTCCAACCTGACCTTGGACACTTCCAGGGATGGGGCAGCTTCTCTGGACAACCATGTTCTTTAGAGGGACCAACAGGGGTTGGGCTTTTATGGGTGAAAAGCAGGAAGAATAAAAGAAGAACATTCCTTTTTTTTAAAATTTATTTTATTTTATTTTTTATTAAACTCGATTTCTTGGCTAGGCACTTGCTCTTGCTGTGGCCAACACACTAAGTGCCAATGCACTGGTCAACATACAGTGCCAATGCTTTCATGTCTCTCGTTTTTAATCCTCTTTTCTGAGTTGATGGTGCTTATCCTTGAGAATATTACTTTTATAGCACTAAAAATCTGGGCCATGACCTGAGCTACACGACTAAAGCCTGGGGGGAAAAAACAGATCCCAGCAGTCTCTCCACCCTCCTCTGTGTGAGCTGGGATGTGTCACTGTTTTATTCCTGCTTTAGGAGGATGCAGGGGATGGGTGTCAGTTTAACCTGCTCTGAAGCAGCTTGTGCATCAGATTCCTTGGAAAAGTCTCACAGCTGTAGCAGGGCCACGTGCCATGACCAAGGTTTTATTGGCCTATTTTCTTAAAGCCCAGGTTTTACTTCTGAGCTGTCAGGTCAGATGAGGATTCCGTTCTGCGGCCAAAATAGAAATTAGCCATGTGTAGTAATCCATTAATCCCTGAAAATAATGCTGTTTGTTCACGTTTTGGGAAGCTGGGCTGTCCCCTGTGACATCTCCGTGGGCTGTGTGAGAAGCAGTGGCAGCGATCCTGGAGCTGGAAAGGGCTGTACAGAGGTGTCACACACTCCCCAAATTTCTGAGCTTATCCCTATTTAATGGCATCTAAATTCCAGGTGCTTGGCCTCCTGGGGCAGAGACAGTCTCATCCCTGGAATTGTTCAAATACAGGTTGGGTGGGACTTGGTGCAGTCTGGTCTAGAGGGAGGTGTCCCTGCCCATGGAGGGGATTGGAAATGGATTATTTTTGAGGTCTCTTCCAACTCAACCCATTCTAGGATTCTGTGATTCCTGGCAGGATTTGAGTTACCTGTACAGTTTTACACTGATTTTTTTTATTTTTTTTGCCATGGTATCAAGTTCTCTGTTTACAGAAAACAGAAGTGTTTATATGTAGCAATGCAGCCCTTTAAATCTATGTTTGCAACAGGAATCTCTGGCACCTCTTCAAGGCTTCAGATAATGAGAAATAGCTAAATAATAGTGGTAGGAATAATAAAATACATGGAGTAGTAATAAGCTGCTGATAGTTTATTAATAAATTACAATAGTTTATAAATTACAATAACTTTATAAATTACAATAGTTTATTAATAAATCATGAAATTACTATTAATAAATTACAAAAAATATTAGTCCATGGAGTGGGCTTCAGGATTGAAGTGCCTGAGTCATTTAGAGTAGAATTACAGAATCACTGAGGCTGGAAAAGACCTCTGAGATCATCAAGTCCACCCTGTGCCCCATCCCCACCTTTTTCCCTGGCCCAGAGCACTGAGTGCCACATCCAGTCCTTCCTTGGACACCTCCAGGGATGGGGACTCCACCACCTCCCTGGGCAGCCCCTTCCAATGTTTAACCACCCTTTTCAGGAAGAAATTCCTCCTGTGTTCCAACCTGAACCTCCCCTGGTGCAGCTCGAGGCCGTTTCCTGTTGTCCTGTCCCTGGTTTCCTGTTAGAAGAGGTCAGCCCACACCTATCCAGGGAAAAAAAGGCTGGAGACAGTGGGATATAAGCAGATAAATGCACCGTATCCCCATGTGGATATGAAAGCAGTTCCTATTTCTTTTACAGGGGCAGAAGTTGCCTCCCAGCAGAGCTGTGCAATAACGACAGTGTGTCTCTACCTGGATCTTTTGCTTCCCACTTTTATCAACAAGAGGCTTCTTTCGTGGCACATGGTTGTCCTTTCTTGTTCAGCTGTGTTTTTCTACCCACCTGTTCTCTCTGGGGAGTTGTTGCTATTTTTTACTTCTTGTTTTAACAGGCTGTACCATGACATTGTACCTCTGTGAGGTTGGAAAATGCTGCTGTGTCTGTAGCTGTGGGGTTTTTTTTAATTCAAAAAATTATGTTGTTGCAGAGTCCTGTGTGTGCTGGAAATAAATATAAATATACAGTGAAGCTCAGGGTGTTTTTATGTGATTGCAGCTCGTTCACCTCCCTGTCCACCCCAGTCTGAAGAGAAGTAGTTCCAATTTCTCTCAGGGAACAAGAGAGAGGATGAGAGGAAACGGCCTCAAGTAAAACCAGGAGAGGTTTGGGTTGTAAATTAGGAAAAATTTCTTCATGGAAGGGGTGTAGTCAAGCATTGGAGGAGGTTGCCCAGGGAGGTGGTGCAGACCCCATCCCTGGAGGGATTTAAAAGCAATGTAGATGTGGCACTTGGGGCCATGGGTTAGTGTGTCCTTGGCAGTGCTGGGGGCATGGTTGGACCCGATGGGCTCAGAGGGCTTTTCCAACCTTAACCATTCCACCATTCTGTGAAATTTTAGGGTCTTAAAGGTCTTTTTCAACCTGAGTGATTCCACGATTTCACACTTGGTCTATGCAGCATTTGGTCATGCTGAGCTCAGTCCTTTGCCTCCTCCTCCACGCTCCTGAATTTCCTGCAAGTTTTAATCTTCCTTTCTTCAGCACTGGAAGTGCAAAGTGCTTTGGTCAAAAGAGTGAGATCTCACAATTTGCGTAATCTTTGTTGATGTGTTTATTTCTGATTAAATTGTGGGACTTCAAAGTGTGCTCCAGTTCCACTTGATCACATCCAAGAGAACAGATTCAGGGTGTCTGCCGTGGAATTGGCATCTGCAAAACCCTCCTAACAGTGATTTTGTGGGAAGTGTTGATGTGCCTTCCACCTTCCGGTCTCTTGGAATCCTGCCAGCAACTTCTATTATTTTATGGGTTTTTTTGTTGGTTTTTTTTAAGGATGAGCCAGTGAACTAAACGCTGCCTGGTAAAATCAGGCAGCAGAGCCACTGCCAGAATTGATTACTCGAATTTCCAGTGGATTTCAGCAGCCTTTGCTGAGGATGTGAAGCATCCCAGGATTCAGCACCTATTCCCTGGCAACACTAGCCCTTTCCCTATTGATTCTACTTTTATTCTGGCTTTATTCCAGATTTCCAAATATTCCTTATTCCTTTCTTTCTCTTCAGTACACATTAATTGCTGCTGCATGCCCTGAGCTTCCAGCATTCTATTGCTTTATAATTGTAAATATAAGTGTAAATCTTGGAGGTTTATATATAATGCTAAATACAGTGTAGGTACATTTTGCACTCAGGTGTTAAACATAATTAGTTATCTAATTAACTGTCTAATCCAAGAATGGAATTAAATAGTAAGACATTTAGTCTGCTTAAATTATAAATAGTAGCAGGAGGAATTGAGTGAGTAAATTGGTCAGCAGAAAGATGGAGAAAAAAATATATTTAAGAAAATGAATTTTGATGCTCACAACACTTCTACTATTCTTTCTTCACTTATTATGTTAAAGAAAAAAAATCATTGAGCTTCCAAAGCGTGTATCCAAAAAATACCCCGTGTTTGCTGAGTTGGAATTTACTCCTGGGTGTAGGACTGGGTAAAGGAGAGGCTTGGAATAAGGTTCACTAAGTACCAGATGTGCAAGTGGCAAAAGGGTGGTGTGAAATTTGTTGTTACAGGAGATTTTTATACGTTTGAGCTTATCCAGAGATTGTTTCAGGTGGATTATCCCACTTTACATGGAAAGGAAGGATTTTCTAATGGTTATTCTAATAACTGGCAAGTTCCTAGATTTTTTTAATCTGTTGTTAGGCAGGACTGTGGAATACCCTGTGGAAATTGTAATATTAAGTGTGTTTTACTGTATTAGGGAGCTTTGTTGTGCAGTATTTGGATGGTTATAATTTCAGCTGTGGGTGCAGAGCCACCATCTGGATGTGTCCTGCCATTTACAAAACACAGGAAGTAATATTTGCCTGAAAATATTTTCAAATCAAGCACAACTGGTTAATGGCTGAGATGGCAGCCTCTTATAATGAATATGTTCATTAGGGACTGGATAAATACACAGCAAATTAATAACAGCAGTTCTTTTCCACCTCAGCTTTGAGGGATTAGAGTATTTCTAGATCAGCTGTTATCTAAATCTATTAATTTCCCCAAAATCTTCAGAGTGGCAGCAGGTTCTCATCACACTTTCCCTTTAAGTTTTTCCACACTGGAAATTATTTTCTGGCCCTGAAATTCTGTATTTGGAAAACTTTGGTGAAATGGTTTATAGGAATCAAGTGGCATAAGGAGGCTCTGAAAAGTGTGCTTTAAAGGGACTTTAAACTTTATGGGGCTACTGGTCTGCTTGGTGGTTAAAACTTCCCTTTGTTTTGATCTCAGGGCATCTGTGATGCCAAAATTCCACTGGAGTGACATGTTCAAGGAATGACTGGATGTGGCACTCAGTGCTTTGGTCTGGTTGACAGGGTGGTGATGGGTCACAGGTTGGCCTTGCTGATCTTGGAGGTGTTTTCCAACCTAAATGATGCCCTGGTTCTGCACTGGCCTTGTGGAGGAAAGTCCCATGGATCCTTCAGAGATGTTCTGGCCACGCTGGGATTTTGGGCCCACACTGCTCATGCTCTTTGCACAAGGTCTAATACTTGCACTTAGGGCATAAACCACCAAAAATAGGTGAATTTTGCATTTATTTTCAAGATTTGTGTGTCTCCTCGAGATTCCATCTGCTGGTACTCACGAATTATTTCTGGGAATATGCTCTGGACTCCTTGAGTCAGTGTCCTCAGCTGCCCTGTTTTATGGGTGGAGTTTTTCTGCCCTGATTTTTGTCATCTTTACATCACCTGAGCGTTACCTTCCTCTTCTTGGATTTAAAACATCCGTAAGGAATTTTTAGTGTGCACAACTGGTATTTTCCTTCTCTTTCTGCATCCATACTGGACGTTCAGTGATAAGGCAATGGCAGAGTATAAAGCTCTAAGTAAACTTAAACTTACATTAAATGTCACTTTTTTTTCTTTCAGCTTTGTTCTGACACGAGTTAAAAATAGGTAATAATAATAATTTCATCTGAAAATTTACCTTTTGCTTTGTTTGGTTTTTTTTTTTTAGGTCCAGAATGGAACATTCCTGCTCGCTCCTGCTGTTCTGTGTTAGTTTTCTGTTTGCACAAGCTCTGCCACCCAATGGAACTGAATTTCCGAAACCAACCACAACAACCAGTAAGGACATGGCTTATTTGTGGGGGTAGGAGTGGGTGTGGAAAAGGGACTTCTGGTGACATATTCCTGGATAGCTTTCCAGGACTTTGACCCCACTAACGTGCTCCTGATCATGCCAGGTGACCTCTGTGTTTGGTCTCCCTATGACTGGTGCTGGTGTTTTACTTTCCCTTTCCCATTTATGGGAAAAACCAGGAGCGAGGGCTTTGGGAGAGGAGGGGAAGCCCAGGGTGTCTCCTCCTGGCTGGGTTCCAAGCTCTCCACACCCCAGGAGCTGTCACTGTGCGTCTGCCAACGTGGTGAGATGGGGACACAAGTAATATGAGATAAATTATCAAATGGACAACAGGATGAACATATTTAAATGTAATGAGGAAATACGACCTTTATATAAGTTCTGTGTTTTCTAATGATACAAACTGCCTAAGGCAAGGTTTGAGGAGGAGGGTAAAGTGCAGGTGTCCTGGGTAAGATGATGTCAGGTGAAAAATTGAGGAGTGTTTTTCCGAGACCTGAGAACGATCCTTTACTCGCTGGTCCCTCACAGCATCTTTAATTCATCCTCATTTCCGTTTTCAGAATTTCTTCCTCTTGCTTCGAGCCCTCCTACAACCACATCCTGACACATGACAGTCCTGGGGAGGGGCTTGTTCAGGGGGAATAAAGGTTTTTTGGGGAAGTACGAGGCAGTTTTTTAGGTTTCCTGAGGCAGTTTGGATGGGCTTGGGCACGCTGATCTGGTGGAAGGGGTCCCTGCCCATGGCCAGGGGTGGAATGAGATGGTCTTTAAGGTCCCTTCCAACCCAAACCATTCTGTGATTTTATGAAGATACTGATTCTATTCTGTTCTTTGATGGGATCATATATTTTACTTGCACTTTGTCCTTATCCTTCATAATCCTGGCTCTCTGCCTTGGAAATCCCTGCTCTGGTGAGTGGTGTTGGTCAGGCAGTGACAGTGTGTGACACTGAGCTCCCAACTGCGAGGGATTTTTGGAGGCAGAGCTGTTCCATGCTCTTGGTTGAAGGGAAACAAAGCTGCTGATGTTCCATATAAACAGTATGGTGAAACCTTGATAAGTTTTGAGATGATGGTTCTTGACAGCCAGTGTTTTACGGAACGGTGTTTGTGTCATTTATTTGCTTTTAATCTGCCTGTGAACTTTACACCCAAAGGGAAGGAGAGCCAAGCAAGAATTAAGTGCCAGTCCTGGCTGATGGCCCTTTGAGTGTTTTGGTCCTTAGTTGTACTAAGTTAAATGGAAACAGGGGAGATTTAGATCAGATATCAGACTGAAATCCTTCCCTGTGAGGGCGGGGAGGCCCTGGCACAGGTTGCCCAGAGAAGCTGTGGCTGCCCCATCCCTGGAAGTGTCCAAGGCCAGGTTGGATG
>JAWMRA010000162.1:34626746-34640974 GCA_035584735.1 Pseudotriccus pelzelni
CCAAGGCCAGGTTGGATGGGGCTTGGAGCAACCTGGGCTAGTGGAAGGTGTCCTTGCCCATGGCAGGGGGTGGGACTGGATGAGCTTTAAGGTCTCTTCCAACCCAAACCAGTCTGGGGTCCTGGGATTCTCAGTAAAACTTGGCAATGGGATTGCAGGGAGCTGCTGTGAGAGACTCACCAACCCTGGATTCCAGTCACAGAGCACAGGGAATCCCTCCTGGGAATGGCAAAAACCCAGAGAAGAGGCTTTTTTCTCTGCTGTCTCTGCTGCAGTTTGGTGCAGTCAGTGTTTTTCCTTCCCAGCCTTTGCTGTTTTCTCTTTGGGAGAGGGGAATGTGAGGAAGGAGAGGGAGCAAAAGAACACAATTATTTTCTGTATTTCCTCTTATCTGTTATTGAGACAACTGCAACTCAGTCTCAGGTGTGCACAGCACCTGAAGCAGGGATCCTTGCGTGGAATATGTAAAAAGCAGAGAAACAACAAACAGCATTAAAAAAAATAAAAAGAAAAAAACAAAAAAGGATGAAAAAATATGTAGACATTAAAAAGCAGGAAACTTGTCCCTCTCAGAGTTGTGGTATCCAAAAAATTACCTGACCATAGCAAAATACCAATATTGTGTTACTTATAGAGGAAACTTTTGGATCTCATTGCTGACAAAATTCCTCCTTTCCCCTGTCTGAGGGGGTAAATCAATGGCTTTCTGCTCATTCCCAACATGCCATGACATTCACTGTCAGCTGGTGATATCCTGCCAAACCCAACAAGCCACATGGACACATCCTTTTGCTTTTAAGGGGTCATAAAATCATAGGATCACAGAATATTTGGCTTGGAAGGGACATTTAAAGGTTACCCAGTCCAAACTCTGTCATGGGCAGCAACACCTTCCACTGGATCGTGTCCTGCAATGAATTTCCAGGTGCTGTTACCAAGAGCTTTGCTTGTTTTGGATCATTATTTTGGAATTTATATTTACACAGAGCAGTGTAAATATAAGATAAGGAACACACAGAAACGGGAAGAGTCACAGGAAAGACAGACAGACTTATTTCCACCTCTGCTATTAGTGAGAGCCAGGAGTCACTGGCTGTGGCTTTGATCACTCTACAGAGATTTCCTGGGCTCTGCAACTCCAACTCTTCACCCCCTGAGAAACTTTTGGGTTTCTTTCTTGTTTTAATCCACTTCCTGATGTTAGTCCATGAGCTGAGCCATCTGTCAGTGACAGAGAGAGGCAGTTTCTGTGTCAGTGCTGCACGTTCACATTCCAGATCAGCAGAGTGTTCCTACGTGGCCAAATTAACTTGACGAAATTACTCCACAACAGCCACTTGCAAACACTTCTGGCACCTCTATAACACAACTTCTCTTTCCTTCTAATTTGCATAGCTAAGGATTTATTTTTTTTGACTGAGATTTTAAAGCTTCATCATCGAGATGTTTTTCCTACCCAGCTCAAAGCCCTTGGAAATACCCAAGATGATCTTTAAGGTCCCTTCGCAGTCCAAATAATTTTACGATTTATGGAATGACAGATTTTAAACCATTCCACCAGCCCCATCATGAAGATGATTGTTTGTGCACTCCAAGCCACAGCTCAGACAGGGGCCTGTTCTCCTGTCTTGCTTCACCCAGTGAGATATTTAGAAAGAACATTCAATTCATGTTTCTCCAGCACTTTGAAGATGTGGATTTCTGTACCAGTAAGGCAGATAAGGTTGGGTTTTTTTTATATAGCTCAGAGTCAAATTAAAAGCAGAGTTAAAGGCAAAGGCAGAGAACACCTGGGAGAGGAATCACGGGAGGTTATTCCAGCAGAGGGGTTGTTATCTTTGCCTGCCCTCTCTGCTCAAAAGCTGCATTTGATCATATATTCTTCTGACTTATCTGCTGCATTCCTTGAATGCTAAAGGCAGAAAGAAATACAGGGTAAATATTAGAGGGTTTGTTTCAGATTGCTCTGATGCTGGAAGTCCGTAATTCCAGCTTTCTCGAGGAGGATTAGTCAGTGTTGCAGGAAAAGTTAACACAGGTAACTTGGAAAGTGCTTATGAACAAACACTAGAAAACTGTTCAAAACATATATCTTCGGTGTGTTTTGCCTACACACCTCTGCTCAGGGCTCTCTGGCCTGGCTGCAGGATGACCCTCCTTGGCTGGCATTGTGGTCTTCCAATTACACTGGGATTTTCAGATTCGGTAAAATCAACATTATCCTTTTCCTCCAACCTGATTTCAGCTGCTCCTCTCCTGACATTTCCCACTATTCAGCAGCCATTTATTACCTCTATTGTTTCACACCTTCAGGAAACAGTTTATCAATTACAGTTGCAGCTGCAGCCCTTTGGCTGCCCCTCCTCAGAGGGATATCTTAATTAAATCACAGAATTGAGCAGAACAGGCCATATTTCCATAACCTTTGTGCTCCACATGCATAACAAGCACAGGGCTGATTTAAGGAGCCTTTTTTTTTCTTTACAGAAAGACAGAAGCAAATTCCATTAATCCTTCATTATCTTCACTTGCAGTATTTTGGAGCAGGCAGCATTTTGAAATGAATTCGCTCCTCCCTGACCATCACTCACCAACTCAGCCAACTGCACCTTGAGCTGGAGCTTTATTTCTTTGTTTCGTATTAAGTATTTTTAAAATATTTTTTCAAAAATTAATCTTTTTACCCAGATTATTTTACTTTTCCCTACTTTTCCCAGTGATATCAGAAGGAGACACATTTATATCTTTGTGACCCTACACAAAAAACTCCTAAAGGATCAAGGGACAGCATCACACTCAAAGGGAATTACATCCATATTCCCCAAATATTTGATAGAAATACCATGGTTGATAGCTTTTTTTGAGGAAAGACCCTCAGGTTATAGATATTTTTTCTTCTTTTATTTCCATGAAGACTTGCAAGTGGATAAATCTTTGGGAGTTGGCAGCACTGACCTGTGAGGATGTGGGAGATGGGATGATGAGGACATGGAACAGCAAAAAATGCCACTCAGGGAACATTACCTGAACAGCAGTTAGTGAGAGGTGTCACACCAAGGGGGTTTGTGTGGCAGAGGTACAAGTTCAGAGAAAAAAAGCAGCCCTGAAATAAATCCATAAAATTCCAGAATGGTTTTGGTTGGAAGGGACATTAAAGTTCATCCAGTCCAATCTTCTGCCATGGGCAGGGACACCTTCCACCAGCCCATGTTTTGGGGAGTGCCCAGGGCTGGGGGGACACTTCATGATCCCAGGTCACAGTGAGGGTTTTCTATGACTCTTTTCCTGGGAAATGTCACCAATTACTCCCCACTCACCTGAAGCCTCAGTCCCTTCACTCCACTGTCATTGGTATCAAGCTGGAAGGAGAACACAAACCACTGCACAGCTTTGTCCATGATGCTGAACAGTTACAGGTGAGCAGGGAGATGAGCAAAGGGACTCCCAAATATAGTGCTGGGGTCCTCTCAAGAAAGGAATAATCCCCTGTAAATAAATACCCTACAGAGAGTCATAATTAACTCCTGAAAAATATCATCATTAAGTCAGAGACAGAGCTGGAGCTCAAAACTCTCTTTGCTCCTTCTCTGCCCCTCAGGGCAGGAGAATACTTCCTTCTACATCTCATCCCTTCATCTCAGTCAAAATTAAACCACAGAAAGATCAGGCAAAGAGTTTATCAGTTTCCTTTCTGCTAATGAGGTTTTATAATCCATTTCCTTCAGTTTGGATAATTGGTCCTGTCTGTGGGGTGGGTCATCAGATCTCCCACACACCTCCAAAGGTTCCCTGTCACAGCCTCGAGTCATATCTGTTAAAAAGTTAATCAAGCTGAAATGTCATGGAATTTAATAACTACCCCAGGAGAGGTTTTAGGTTCAGTATCCCACTAATTATGTTATTTTCCAACTGGAAATGTGTCTTCTGGTAATTGGACCAAGTACTGTTTTCAGTTATCCTTGGCCATTTATTTTTGTTTATCCCAATTTTGCCCCCTCCCCAGAACGGGAACAGCTCTAAAATTAATCAGGGCCTTAAAGTTAATGTGATTACATAGAGACCTGGCTTTGCCTCAGGTGTTTGTGCTTCCTTGCTCTCCCCAACCCCCCTTCAGCCTGAAACTTTGCTTCCTGGGTGGAATCTCTTACCTTTCAACACAACATCTTAGATAAAGCAGTAACAGCAGCCACTGACATTTATAAGGATTTGTAATAAATATATTTGAATAAAATCAAAGCCTGAGCACAAAGACAGACAAACTGCAGCAGCTTCAAGGCAGGAGACACCACCAAATGTCACTTCCAGCGTTGTCACTATCACACAATAACAGGCACCAAGGAGTTCTGGGCAGCTTTAAAGCACCAGAGAAATGTGTCACCATGGAGGTGCTTTTATACAACCAGCTACTCACAGCAAGAGTGAACCTGAGTGGCTTTGGGAGTTTTCAGTGACTAAGTGTGGTGTTCAGAGCCAGCACCAGGCGTGTGACAGAGAATCCCACAGTGGCCTAGACTGAAAGCCCTCTCATTCCACCCCCTGCCATGGGCAGGGACACCTTCCACTGTCCCAGGTTGCTCCAAGCCCTGTCCTGCCTGGCCTTGCACACTTGCAGGGATGGGGCAGCCACAGCTTCTCTGGGCAACCTGTGCCAGGGCCTCCCCACCCTCACAGGAAACAATTTCCTCCTGATATTCCACCTAATTCTGCCTTCAGGCAGCTTTTAAACACTGTAGAAATGGTAAAAAACTCATCAGAAGTGTGTAAATCCAGTTTAAAAGGGAAAAAATACACCACACCAGCAGCAACCAAAATTGCCTTAATTTTGGAATCGTGGTTGTAGGGTTGTGTTTTGCTTCCTGAGGGTTCAGGCTGAAAGTTTTGCTTCCTTAAATAAAACATGGTGGGTTTTTAATGATTTTAATGTGTTATATATTGAATTATTCAGTAGAATTAAAAGGTTACAGAAGCATAATGAAAGTGAGAGAGTCACATACATAAAACACTGTTAACAGAAGGGTGAGACTCAGAGTTTATACCAGATACAGCAAAGATATATTTCTTAATCTCCATTCTGAGTATTTGTTGAACATGCCATTATTCCTACTTCTTTTTATATAGAAGTGAATAAAATCTATATGAAAGGTGGCATTCTTGGGTGATTTCTCTCTGGCTGAGAAAAAGCTGATGCACATAAGGGCATTGCAGCAAACCTTTAATAGACTTCAAATTCAGTTTAAAATCTTATACCTTTTCAACTTTCTCTGAGGACAGGTAAATTCTTTGCTTAACTAATCATTTGAAAAAAAATTATTCTTGATTTTTCTCAGCAGGAGGTGATTCAGTTGTTAAAAAAAAAGGGGGAGGAAAAAGAGGAAATGTAAAAAAAAAAAAAATTGAACTTTCAAGCTGAGCTTGAAAAGTTGAAAGAGGGGGGAAGAAAAAGAGAAATTGTAAAAAAAAGAATTAAACTTTCACGTTGAGCTTTGCCTATGTAAAATAATTTTGATTGTGGTGTAGAACCACAGATTTTTTGATGCTCCAGGCACAGTTTTTGTACCAGCTGAGGAAGTCTGTGTCAATATTTCACATTGTGTTCCATCCACAGACTCCACCGAAGAGAACAGCTTGCACAAGGACCTGCTCACTTCTCTGCTGATTCTGGGCCTGGTTGTCATCATCTTCCTGGTGCTGGTTGGGTATTTTTTCAGGTAGGTGTGTGTGGGGCTGCGCAGGCAGAAGTAGCTCAGCCCCGTTTCGATGTGACCTCACGAGGAAGCGAAAGACGCGCGGGGAGAGGCAGAACCTCCAGCGCAGACCACGGGCTGTGACCGCGGGGACGATGAACAGAAAGAGTTTCTCTAGAATTACATGGTTGGTGAAATAATGGTGTGGGGAGAACTCTGGTTGCCTACCAGCAGTGGTGCTCAGGTGACTTGCTGTCCGTGTTTCAGGTTCAGGAGACACAGGAAAGCCGTTGTGACCTCCGGAGACAAAAAGATGCCGAACGGGATCTTGGAAGAGCAAGGTATGGAGAGATTTGCTTTCAGTTTGTTTGTGGGCACACACCCTGCTTCTCTAGTTCAAAATTATTTGCTTATATCTGCTTATATTTATAGTTTAAAATAGTGTAAAATAGTTAATAAAAGTTGAATTTCAGAGTGGCTTCGGTTGGAAGGACCTTAAAGCTCATCTTCTTCCACCCCCCTGCCATGGGCAGGGACACCTTCCACTATCCCAGGTTGCTCCAAACCCCATCCAACCTGGCCTTGGAATAGAGATCCATATTTAAATATGTCTTAGTATATAATCTTAACTTTCAGTTTTTGGTTTTAAATAATATTCACTTCAGGTTGTGATACAGCAAATGGTTCTTTGCAAATGTCCTTTGGGCTCTATACAGATGTTTTAGCAGGATGCCAGCTGAGGTCCAAGTTTCTGACACTGGTATTTGTATTTAGAGAAGGAATTGCAGAATTTCTTCTTCAAAAAAAGAGGCCTTAACTCTTTGTGAAATTATTGGCTGGTTCCTGAGTGTGTAGATAGGCAAGAAGCTGAAATAGAGCAGATTTTTAACCTAATGGCACTAAAATAAAGCACTCTGAGAGTTAAAAATGTTTTCCTCTGGCTTTTTAATTGTTCTGGGTGTGTTTCTGTGCCCAGACAGCCCTGTGGGTTCATCGCTCTGTGGGGCTCAGCTCAAACCCAACGAACACAGAGGGACTCGACAAGTTATTTTAGCGATAACCAAGAGAAAAATCATAAATTTAATGATAAAAGTAATCAATCTGTGCTTTGTGGAAGTTCCACTGGGCGATGTGCGACCTAACAAGTGGGTTAAACAGGGTGGCAGTCAGAGGGAAAGTCAAACCTCTAAATACACCCCTCAGCTTCCTGCTCTGCTGGGGCTTGAAAACAGGAGCAACAGCTATACCAGTCTTGGTGCAGAGTTTCTGGTGGCTGCCAAGTTAAAGATAGGGGTGTTTTCTTAAATTATTTTTATTTCCCCTTCACAAGTGAAATTATCTCACAGCATCTCTTTGGTGATAGATTCCATAAGCTGTCCCTGCAGTCCCTGCTCTCTGTCAGCAGAGTGAACTTTCTCCTTTTCTGAATAAAACTTGGTCACATTTTAATCCAGTGTAAATACACAAATCATTAATTTCACCAGGTTCTTCTCTATATTATTAAGTTCTCAAAGCAGCTACTTGGCTTACGATTTGTTTTTTTTTTTATTTCCTTTAAATCAACTTTATCACCAGCTGAAGCTTCATGTGAGAAGTTTGTTTTGGCATCTTCCAGCATGAAGATGAATCTGTAGTTGGAAATATCTTGGTCTCTGTTGCTCTGGATGTGCCTTTAACATGCACTTCCCTTGTCCTGACAGAACAGCAACGGGTCATGTTGCTCAGCAGGTCTCCCTCAGGCCCAAAGAAGTATTTTCCTATTCCGGTGGAAAATCTAGAGGAGGAAATACGGATACGCTCGGCAGACGAAGGGAAGCTCTTCCGGGAGGAGTTTAACGTGAGTTCTCACACGTGGGTTAGACAGAGTGATGGCCAAAAAGGGAGGAAACCAAAATGTCTGCAAATATTAGTACTTTTTGTAAGTGTTTGGATGTGTCCCAGAGCCTGGGCACTGAGAGTGTGTGGTGCCGTGCACGGGGGCCCTGCCATGTGTGGTGACCCTTGATCTGGACAAAATCTGGAGTTTAACTGCTTTGTGATGCTGAATTGGTATTATATGAACTGTTTGACACTTGGTAACATTTAAAGAGGGTGTTTAGTGTGTGCTTGAAAGCTGGAGGAGAGGAACATTGGACATGAACCTCTAGCACTGATTTTCTTGATGGCGGTGGAGGGTGTTTTGGATGAGTCTGAGTGTTTCACCTCTATGGGAAGTACTTAGAGGAGAAAACACAGTGGGTGGCCTTTCATATCACCCTGGTGAGGTTTGACTTTTTTTTTCCCCCCTTCTAATTTGACTTTTTGCTCTTTGTTATCATCCCATCACTTCCCTGTTTGCAGCTCCTGTGTCCTACCACACAGTTGCTGTGAAAGAGATCAAATTTTAGGGTTTGCCTTTAAACTGTTGCCTTGGTCAGTATTTTCTACCCACAGCCTGAGCTGCAGCCACGTGTGGTCGTGCTGATGAGTTGTACCTGGAGTCTGTGGTGACCTGAGCCAGTTCCTATGGGAAATACAATGGGATGAGTCTGCATTTGGGGCCTTTTCCATACTTTCTTGTTATTTCCTTTCACTATTTCATCTCACTTTCCTCCACAGCAGAAGCAAGTTGTTCAGAGCAGTAGCTTAAATGTCAAGCAGGGATTTGTGAAAGCACATGTTGATTAGACAGGCTGTTGAGTTACCTCCTTAATTGGGAGCGTATTTATATCTGCAATTTGTTTGATGATATCTTTAAAACACATAATTTTCCCTTATCAGAGGGGGAGCATTGTGGAGATATTTATCAAAGCTGACAAAATGAATGCGAAAACTATCTTGACAAGGTGCATGCTGGTGGATTTTGACTCTCCTGATTAATTTGTTCTGCAGTTCAGAGTGAAACAAACCATCAATTTTAATTTTTAAGCCCTGTTTTGCTTGGATCATTTTCTGCCCCGTGCTGTGAGTTTGTGAGATTCTGTCTGCACACGCAAAAAACTGGGGTCTGCTCCTCACAAAGGCTTGGTGATACATGAAGTTTTCTTGATGCTTGATGGGTTTTTTTTGTCTCCCTGCTGGAATGGATGTATGAGCTGTTTGCTCAAGCCTGAGAGGGGAAGGAAGGTGGAAAGACAACTGAATATCAGAGTGATTGATGTTGTAGCATAAAACAGGAAAACTGACACACAGAGGTTTGTTCTGCAGCACTGGAAGGAAAGGGGCTGATAAATCAAGACCCTTCAGCACAGACATGTGTGTGATGACCCCTCCTGCAGAGCATCCCCCAGCACACAGCATCCACACCCCCTGGACTCAGCTCCATCTTCCCACTCGCTGAGGCCACACCTGGATCTGCCCCACGAAGCCACAGCTGACAAATCCTGTAGGTTTTCCAGAGTCTTCCACTTTGCACAAGCCTTTTGGTGGGAGCTGCTGAGCTGTGGTGGAGCCTGACTGGCACAGGCTGCCCAGGGAAGCTGTGACTGCCCCATCCCTGGAAGTCTCCAAGGCCAGGTTGGATGGGGCTTGGAGCAACCTGGGCTGGTGGAAGGTGTCCCTGCCCATGGCAGGGGGTGGGACTGGTTGGGCTTTAAGGTTCCTTCCAGCCCAAACCATTCTGTAATTCTGTGATCCTGTGCTGAGAATACTCCAGGGATCTCTGCCCACGATGGTTTTTGGTTCACAGGGCCTGATCCAACACTTCAAGGGGTCAGGCATCTCTGGGAATGCAGATACAGGGTCTCCAGTGTGAATATGAACCATATTGGCAAGTCCTGTGAGTCAGCACTGGACAGGGATATGTACCAGCCAAAGAAGTTTGATCCCAAGTGATTTTATTTTTTTGTAAGAGTAAAGCAAGTGCTGATAGATGAAGACATGCAGGAGGCTGAAAGGATTTTTGAGGACAGTTCCTGATTTTTGAGGACAGTTCTCTTAGATTTATGTAGCTAATGGTGTTCTTCAGTACCTTTGAATTTGTCCTTAAAGCCTAAATTACCCTTAGGAGTCACATTGCACTCCTTGTACACCAACCAAAATAGCAGAGGCTCTTTCTACTCTCAGTTGCTTCCTTTCTTGTTATGTGATTCCTCTGGGCACTGGGAAGAGTGTGTTCTTTCTTCACAGGAAAGAAAGGAAACAATTTAAAAAAAAACCCAACACACCTATTCCTTTCTGTAAGGCCCCTACCTCTGTTTATCATCCCTAATGGAACATGAGATGGATGTTGGAAGTTTGGGATGAATGGATTATTGCCTTGATTTTCTGAGATTAGTTACTGGAAAGCTTCCTGTAAGAATTTGCTGTTGAAATTTTAATTTTGACTTGAGTAAGAAATCCCTGTGGCTCATTTAGTGGAAAATAAAGGAGAAAATTATCCTGGATTGAGGCCCTCAGAAGCTTCAGTGAGATTTTTAGGGTTCCTGGGAAGTGGGGGCAGATCACAGCGTGGTGCAGCAGATGACCCAGTGCCACCAGGACTCAGTTCCTCGTGACTGGGGGGTGATGGAGAGGACATGGCGAGGGGCAGCCTCGATGAATCACATCCTGCACGAAGGGTGGGAGCTGGGACTGGGCTGTGCCCTGGAACTGGGGTTTACCACCTACCCTAGACCTTCCTATGGAGATGCCAGGGCCTTGCAGGGGTCAGGAGAGATGACTTTGCCCAAGATATTTACTTCTCATTCATTTTGCATGTCAAGATGCAGAACTTCTATGACTGTTTATTGAGAACTTGTTGCCCAACTTTATTTAAAGGAATCATGTTTAAAGAGAGAATTATTTCACAAAATCGGTGGTTTGGGTTGGAAGGGACCTGAAAGATAATCCAGTTCCAAACTTTTCTGTGGGCAGGGACACCTTCCACTACTTGTTTTCATGAAAAAATTAAGTTTCTTTGTTTTATAAATCATAAATGTATTTTAATCAGCAAAATGGGCTAATTAAAAACCATGGTCTTCATTCAAAATAGGAATTAAGCAGTTTGCTAAAAGCAGCTTTTTTTCTCGAGCCTTTTCGAACCTTCTCTCTTTCTTTCACATTTCACAGGTTTAAGTGGCATTAAAAAAAACACAGCAAACCAACAACCCAAACCCACAAATGCATGTTGCTGTTTCCTCTGTGGTGGAGGAGTCCTCCCCACACCCCCTCTTATCCTATGTCACCCTGGCAACACCACTGCTGTTTTCAAGGGGGAATTCCAAGCCCTGCCCTCTGCCAGCCAAGCGGGCATGGTTTGAGCTGTACCATCGCTCACCACTCTTTTCCCTTGCCCTGTGTGACTCAGACTGGGTGGTAGGAGGTAGAAGAGCGGGAGAAGGTGGTTGTGCATTTCCAAACTGCTGGGATTTTACCTTGGTGGGATCCACATGCTGACAGTCAGGTTTTAGGAGTTCAGTAGAAGCATCTCAGTTAAGTTGCGTTCGGGTTTGGTCCATTTGCAGTGATGGCATCTCAGCAGCTTCTGCTGTGATGGTGAAGCTCCACCTTGGGCATTTCCTTGTTTTCATCTTCACCCTCTACCTCTCCATTTTGTTTCTTTAGTTTGATTGCTCTCCGAGACTGTTTTTGTTGTGGGGATTCTTTAAGCCTGACTAAATTTATCTGCGCTCTTAAACCTTGCTGATGACTTGCAGAATTCAACTCTTGCTCCTGTAGCACAAAAAAAAATCACAGTTTATTTTTTTTTCCTCCCTTTCTCCCAGAGCTGGGCCTTCACCTGTGGCCCTGAGCAAGATGTTTGATATTTAATGTTCCAAGCAGTGAATATTAACAATCAAACTCTATTTCTGTTATTGGACCAACTGTTGTTGTGGGTCGTGGTGCTGTGAGTCACTGTGGACAGATGGCAGCTTCAGGCAGCAGCTCAGAGTTGATCAATCTTCTAAAGAGCTGTGATCTCTGGTGGAAAAAAATTTACTTATTTTTCCAAAACTGCTGAGCTCATTTTCCTGTAGTGAAACCTGACAGGGTGCATTTTCCTATTATAGAGTATTTAAAGTTATTGGGGGAAAAAAAAGAAAAAACTTGAAATGTGCTTAATTCTGCTGGATGCAAGGAAAAGTGTGAAACTGCACATTTTTCCCCACCCCACATGCAGTAAAGAGTCAGTTGTTCTCTAACATATGGACTTCTGTATCTTTTTGGGTTTTTCAGTCATTAACATCTGGATATGTGCAAGGAACATTTGAAATGGCAAACAAGGAAGAAAACAGGGAGAAGAACAGATATCCCAACATCCTGCCATGTAAGACATTCCCTCTTCTTTTAAATGAGACAGTTAATTTGACATTGGGCAGGCTGGCTGTAGTGGGGTTTGCTCAAAATATTCAATTACTAGCAACTTCACTGGTCACAAATGCTCTTCATACATTGTATGTGTCCAACCTGTCTGGTTTGTGAGGTGTCTCTAGTAGTAGTTTAGGAGCTTTGTGCTTATCCAGGCCTCCTGCTTGCAAAGAAATAACATATTTCAGAGTGTTTGACATGCTTGTTTTCTTTCAGATGATCATTCCAGAGTGATTTTGACCCAAATTGATGGAGTTCCACCTTCAGACTACATTAATGCATCATACATAGATGTAAGCTGACATTTGCCCCCTGCAAACTTTGTGAACTAAATAAGTATTTTTCTGCTAACACATGTTGCTATTCCATCTTTTAACTGATGTTTATTTCCACAGGGTTATAAAGAAAAGAATAAATTCATAGCAGCACAAGGTAACTTATTCTTATTTCTCTATTCTGTGCATCTTAGAGGGGAAGATGTTTAATTTTAGATGTGTTTTAAAGGTTATTTTCAGCTGCAGAAAGTGGTCAAATATGAGGTTGGATTTAGAGGTCAAGTTGCAGTGTGTGTGTGAGGTGACCCAGTGCCTTTAGACCTGCAGATACTGCTCTGAGCAGAGGCTCATCTTCCCCCCCTTCCACTCCAAAACTGATGTCTCCTGACAATGCATTCTGTCTAAGCAATCCTGCCACAGAAATCAGCAGTTCCACAGGAATTCTTGTGCTGTATTTAATCATAAATGTGAATAACTTTGTCACCACAGTCCCAGACACAAAACAAGAGCTGCCCCAGCCTCTCAAAATATTCCTGCACGATGAGCAGCTCCCAGACAGGGATTTGTTGTGGTCACAGGTAATGTAGACCTTGCCACGGGAAAGGCTGCAAGTAGAAATCCCAAATGCTGCTCCTGCCACTGTCTACTTAAAGGATTAAGTAACATTTAAGACTGAACACTTGGAGCATCTTCCAGTGCCTAAAGAGGCTCCAAGAGAGCTGGAGAGGGACTTGGGACAAGGGCCTGGAGGGACAGGACATGGGGGAATGACTTCCCAAAGGGCAAGCTGAGATGGGATATTGGGAAGCAATTCTTGGCTGTGAGGGTGGTGAGGCCCTGGCACAGGTTGCCCAGAGAAGCTGTGGCTGCCCCATCCCTGCAAGTGTCCGAGGTCAGGTTTTATGGAGCTTGGAGCAACCTGGAATAGTGAAAGGTGTCCCTGCCCATGGCAGGGGGTGGAACTGGATGATCATTAAGGTCCCTTCCAAACCATTCTGTGATTCCATGAGTAATATTTCAAGGGAGGAGATATCTGCTAGAAATGTAGACTTGGGTGCATATGATCGTGTAAAACAAAATATGGGAGTTTTCAAGGAATATGTGGTATGTTCAAAACCTGTGCAGGTGTAGCAAACACAGGTCTGGGTGGGCACCCAGGATGGGGGTATTGTGAATTAAATAAGTATTTCTCTGATCCATACCCTTCCTGAGCATTGCTGTGTTCTGTCTGCAGGGCCTAAGCAAGAAACAGTCAATGACTTCTGGAGGATGATATGGGAGCAGAAGTCAGCCATTATTGTCATGTTAACCAACCTAAAAGAAAGAAAAGAGGTAAAGAACTTTCAGTTTGCTCTGGGGTGTCCCTGTATGCTCCAAAATAAGTTGTGGCTGCTCAGGTTCTGGCCAGTTGCTTTTCTGACCACTTCCTCCCCTGGTCCCTGCCAGCATAGCTGAGTTTCTGCTCAAAAAAATGTAATTTTCATTTCTAAAATACAAACTTCTATCAGTTGTTCTTAAGGAAGAAATTCTGATGGCTCATTGTGTCCTGCATAGCCCACAGCCAAAGGAAAATTCTCATGGTTTTATCCCAGCCTAAGGCTGCCCTTGTGGGTGGATCTGGTTGGGAATGAAGACAAAAACTCTGTGCATTTTCAAAATTCTTTCTGGCACATCCACAAAACCCTAAAATATTAAAGCTGCTTCACTGTGAGAGTGATGCTGTTCCTTCCTGTGCCCCATTCCTCCTCTGTTATGTGGATGGGTGTTCCTTGTTTGCCTCTTCACGGTGCTACTTTTGCTTTCTTTTCCTGCACTTTTACTGCTGCTTGATGAAGCTCAGACAGCAAAGGCAACCTATAAGGGCCCTTCCCAGTGTGAGCAGCCAGAGCTGTTAAATCTGGATGTTCCTCGTGACTCCGAATGACTGCCCAGAGAAGCTGTGGCTGCCCCATCCCTGAAAGTGTCCAAGGCCAGGTTGGACGGGGCTTGGAGCAACCTGGGC
>JAWMRA010000162.1:34641074-34663569 GCA_035584735.1 Pseudotriccus pelzelni
TCCCTGTGAGGGTGGGGAGGCCCTGGCACAGGTTGCCCAGAGAAGCTGTGGCTGCCCCATCCCTGGAAATGTCCAAGGCCAGATTGGATGGAGCTTGGAACAACCTGGGATAGTGGAAGGTATCCCTGCCCATGACCCTTCCAACCCAAACCATTCTGTGATTCGTGGATCAAGCAGAAGTTGTTTCCAAGGAAGCAGCACCTGGAATAGCTTTTCTCCCTTGTTTGTAAGTACTCGTGGAAAGCGTGTGCTCTGTACTTTAACATAGATTGATTTAATTTGCTGAATCCAGTGGGGTCTTTCCTTGGTCCTAAAAAACAAGTGTACAAATTGCTGACTCAGATGTGCAAAAGGACTGACTGAGTGATGCAAAATCCCTCTGGAGGTCACCCTTAGGATTAAAACTGATCTACTGAAGCTGATTGCAAAACTCCCTGCCTTTACTGATTAAGAATTTTCTAGATTATCCTTGTGGGTGATTTTGTAATCCTTTGGAATTGGCAAGTCTTACACACGCCCAGAACATGTCCAGTCCCAGGTACGGACTGCAAAGCATTAATTTACATTTAAAAACTGACATCATTTCGCTGTGTCATTGTGTCATTTGCTTCCCAGTCATCTTTCTTGGCTTTGGAGCCTTTCTGTGACTATTGAAAAGCTGCTTTTCAAGCTGGACTTTGATTATTGGAAATAGAGATTTTATTTAAAAATATGAGTGCTTCCCATAATGATCTTTCCCAGTTTCTTTCCCACAGCAGTTTATTATGTTATTAAATGTGGATAGAAACCATTTTGGAAAACATATCCTATTTGTTCATAAACTTAGGCAGATTCTTCCCACAGTGAGGTTCTATGGATGAATACAAGCATTCCAAAATCTTGGGTGCAATAATGTGTCAGTGCAATAAGGTCTCATTTTAAGAGAGGAAATATATTGTAAAACTTTAAATTTTCAGGTGTTCATCACACAGTAACTCCTCATCTCCAGATTTGCCTGAATATTTATTTATTTAATATCCATGTACCTTATAAAAGCCCTAATTTAGTAAAAGCTTTAATTGGAGCTTGTGCTTTTTAGTTATAAAACAGGGGTGTTACAAATCTGTGAGAAATAAGCTTCATTTAGGGCTTCCAAACCACTGGTTCAGACACTTGAACAAAACAGGATCTTCATAGGAGGAATTAAGATGCTGATTTTAAAGGAGTTTCAAGTGCTGACCTAAAATAAACTAATTTTCTCCCCATTTTTGGCAGCTGACAATTTTACTTCAGCGTGGATTCAGGTGTACTTGTCAGCTTGTGCTCCTCCTAAATTAAATGTTCCCAAATTAACCCAACAGCAAATGTAAACCTTGAAGAAAATGCCTTTTATTTTTTCTCCTCCTGTAAACCTGCTTTTGCAAATATTTATACAGGTGCTATTTCAGAGAGGCAGATTTAAAGCCAGGCTTAAAACCTGTATTATAATTTGTGTTTCCCTTCTAAGTAGTGCTGTGTTTGCAGGGACATTTCTCCCAAAGGCAGTGACAGTAAGTGCACTAATAAACAACTGTAAATTATGTCAGAATATACAATTATTGGCATTGGGCATATTTATTTATTTATTTATTTAATTTGTTTGATCCCATGTGGGCTGGGAGAGACTGTAATAAATTCAGCTTTCAAAGAGTTTTACCGGTATAAACTGTTTGGTTTAGATACAGCATTCAGGAATAACAGCGTTTGTAAAAACCCCCAGGAAGGATCTGACTTTAATAACCGTTTATTAGCAATTATACACAATTAGTTATCCAATAGCATCCTGAATGTTTTATATCTGAATTAAAGGTTGTCCAGTAGAATAAAGCTATAGTGGAAAGCTGAAATAATAGTAAATTGTTATTGTTATTATTTCCTGACTTAATATGCTGAACTAAATGAAAACCCCACCTAAGTTTATAAAATAGACTTCCAAGCAATTTAATTGAAAAGAAATAACCTTTAAAAGGTTTCCTATATCTGACTGTGTCCCATCCAAAGCCATCACACCACATGAAATAGTCTTTGAGGCAAGCTAGATAATGAAATAAAATAGTAGTCATATCAAAAGTTTTGCTTTGGGAAACATCTGGGTAGGGGAATTTTATCCCCTGAAGCACAAAAGTCTGGATGACCTTCCTCCCCCCCCGTATCTCTTTCCCTCACACATGCACAGAACTTTAAGTTGGAATTAAGGTCACCAGATTCACATCTCGATAACGTATAGTTTTATTATTGTTATTGTTGTTTTATTGTTATTGTTATTGCAGATTCACGTATGGGCACGGGTTGAGGTACAGGCACAGGTTCAGATACAGGTGCAGGTTTAGGTTCAGGTAGGGGCAGAGGTTCAAATATAGGTAAACATACAGGTAAATACAGGTTTAGGCTTAGGTTCAGGAACAGACACACGTAGAGATGCAGGTACAGGTATGGGCACAGGTTCAGGTACAGATACAAGCACAGGTTCGGGTAGAGGCATAGGTATGGGCATGGATAGAGGTACAGGTACAGATTTAAGTTACGGTACCAGTATAGACACAGCCAAAGGTGCAGGTTCAGATACAGGTACAGGTACTGACATAGGTACAGGTATAGGTAGAGGAGTGTGTTTCAGTTAGAAGTTCAGGTACAGACACAGGTAGAGGTCCAGATACAGGCACAGGTTTAGGTTCAAGCACAGACACAGGTACTAATATGGGTACAGGTTCATGCAGAGGCACAGAGGCAAGCACAGGTTCAGCTTCAAGTACAGGTTTATGTACAGGTACAGGCCCAGGTAGAAGCACAGGTTCGGGTATAGGTACAGACTCAGGTTCAGGCACAGGTACAAGTGCAGGTTGAGGCTCATGAAAAGGTTCAGGCACAGGTACAAGTGCAGGTTTATGCGCAGGTTCAGGTTCAGCTCTGCCTCCCCCTCAGGGCGCTCCGGGGTTCCCTCAGCGCTGAGGCGGGAGCGGCTCCCGGGGGGGCGGAGCCTCCGTTTGAACTCAAACCGCCTCCGCCGCTCCCCATTGGCTGCACCGCGCGTCGCGCGCCGCCCCTTTCACCAATCAGAGGCCACCGCGCTCCTTTTCAAAATCTCAACCGTCTGCAGCTGGGTCCGTTTCTCCTTCCGCCCGTCTGGCACCGGGCAAAGCTAAAAGAGTCCGGGGGCCCGGCTCCGCCTGTCGCGGACGGGCGGCCTCGGCTCGGCCCCTCAGCCACGGCGGCCGCCGGCGGGTGAAAGCGGCGGCGGCGACTCCCGCTCCGGTCCGCCTGCGCGGCTCCCCGAGGCTCCGTTTTGGTGCGCCGCGGAGGGATACACTGACAAAATACGGTAGGGTGCGAGGGCACAGCGGCTGGGGCGCGCGCGGGAAGGGCTCAGTCGGGGCCGCGCCGTGACGGGAGAGGGGGGAGAGGGAGGGGGAGGCTCCGCCACACGGGGCCCCTCAGCGGCCGCCAGCGCTCCGAGGGAACCAGGTACGGCTGGGCCAGAGGGTGAGGGGCCGGGGGAACTGGCTTTGGGGCGAGGGGGGCCGCGGGGAGGGGTTGGGCCGCATGACGCTCTCTGCTCGGTGGCTGCCTACCTCACCATGGTGGCTATTGGCCCCTCCTGGGGTTTTATTTCTCCCTTCCTTGGTGTTTGTGTGCCTTCCCTGCCGGTGTCCGGGCTCGTAAATTTCGGCTTGTGCGGCCCATGTGGGTTTTTCGGCCTGTAGGAACCTGTGGGCGCTGTGAACAGGGTGCTCTTGAGTGCAGGGCACCGAATATTGTCGTTCCCCGCAAGGCACAGGCAAAGGGCGCTCCTGAGGGCACTGTCAGGCTCTCCCCCGGCTGGGGCTTGTTGTCAACGAGTGTTTTATCCGAGCAAAAAATTCCGGAAGGGTCTCTCTTAATCGCGTTTAATTCCCTTGCTGCTTTCAATGTAGACTATTTTTGGATAGGCTTCTTTGAGGATCTCTTGTGCTTCGTGACACTCTCATATCTATACATGAAATTACGCAGGTTACTTGAAAGTATATAAGGAGTGTATCTGGTTTTGCAAATGGGTTTAAATCAGTTAAAATCCATTTCTCCTCCATCTGCTTCAAAGGCTCTCGTGGGTAGCAAATATTTCCTATACAAATAAAACAGTCTGACTTTACTTAAACATATTCCCAGTATTCTACACAGGGAGACACCTGGAAACAGCAGTGAGGTTCTTCTGTCCATTGGAACGTGTTGAACAAAAGTAACATATAAAAACATACATCAGTCTACTCTCATAAAACATTATTGGGATGAATAATCTGGGTGTTCTTTTCCAGGTAAGGTTCCCTACGTTCCAAGATGCCGCGCTACGGGAAAATTGTTGTCATTAAAAGGAACGGGACTGATGGAATTGTTTTTCCGCTCACCTCGACTTCTTGTTTATTTGGAAGGTGAGTATTTTTTGAGCACTTGCACACATCGAACTAACGAGTGATGTTTTCCTGCAGTTTAGATCTTTTAGTACTTACTTGCAAAACTAAATGTTTGTGAATGATGCACAGGGGAGGGAAGATAATCCTGGACTAATTAATTGTAGGACCAGAAAGCTGAACCTTTTTTTTTGTTACTGCTTTTTGTCCTTTCCTTGCCAGAATTACTTTTATTTATCTATGTATCTATCTATCCATCTATTTATTTATTTTAAGTGTCTGGCCAAAGGAAATCTGGAGAAGGGATTAAAAATAATCCACAGCTGATAAACAGGTGATTAGATTGTCTTACCTAGAGACAGTTTCCAGATAACTGATAAGTGAAAATAAGTTTTTATTTACCTTTTTGTACTGCAGAACCTCACTAATGGAAGATGCCAACCAAAACTGGATTTAATATTAAGAATTTATACCTCCTTCTCCAGTTTTGAAACTAATTTTGACTTACTTGAGTGATAGTGGATTTTGAGCTTGATGCAGATGTTTTACATTGAAAGGTAAAACTAATAAACCCAAATAGGATGTATGGAGGCTTGACTGTATGATCTTACTGTAAATAGGCTGCAAGTTAAATATTTTTATTTATGTTAAACTAGGCCTGTTCAATGTTTTACTGACTGATTATATTACCTTAAATAATTGTAATTATTCAGTCCAGAATCACATCCCATGATGAAGGTCTCTGAGAAGCACTGCAGTGTCAATGATGTTGTTTTTTTGGCTGGAGCAGAGCTGCCCAGACAGGTGATAATTAATGGTGCAAACACTAATTTCAGGCAGGTATAAAGTTCCTCAGGTACTAATTTCACCAGGTATTGTGCACAGTTGGTGTTATGTTTCCTGCCTAAGACCTACAGCACATCAAAAGCATTAGAGATCAGCTTGAAAGAAAGGAAAGAAAAGGAAAGTCTGTACACTTAGAAACACATTTTTCTTCCCTTGCAACTTTGAAGGAGGTAAAAATGCTTATCCAGGCGAGGCCAAAAGTGCTAAGAAAGAGCTTAAAACCATGTGCTGATATTGTATAGAAATATTCCACAAGTCTTGGGGAAACTTGGGAAACAATCTCAAACCACCAGATGTCTGTTGTAGTCACGTCTCTGCTTGTTGTGATCTGCTTTTTTGAGAGTTTGGGTATTTCACATATTATTTCTGACACAGATTCTCTGAAGTGTGAGCTGGGGTTTTCTGCTGTACTTCAAAGACTTTAGGTGGTTAGTTTTCTTCCAGTTTTAGAAATCATGCCTCTGTGCGATTATTAACTAAAATATTGGGAAACCCCTTAATTCCAGAGCAGATTTTTCTGTGTCTTGTGTGAACCTCAAACTGTCTTTGCCCCCAGGAAAACAGAGTGTGACATCCGCATGCGACTGCCCTGGGTCTCCAACGAGCACTGTAAAATCGAAATAAATGAGAACAAGGAGGTAAGATCTGCATGTTGTCATGCAATAAGCATTGCCACGTTGCACCTCAGCAGGCCACTGAAATGTTTGTTCTCTTTTCAGGCAGTACTGACTAATTTGAGCGCAGTAAACCCCACACAGCTGAATGGGGTTTGCTTTGAGCAGCCTGTTCCTCTGAAGCACGGCGATGTCTTAACTATTATCGATCGTTCTTTCAGGTGGGTGCCAGTGCCAAACTGTTCATTGATTGATCCAAGAATGTAACTTTGTGTCATTCATTTCATATTTCTTTACAAAGATCTTTGTCAGAAGGCAGGATTGTTTGGGTTTTTTTATCACTTCTGTTAAGCTAAATCAATAAAGATAAAAATGTCTTCAGAGATTGTTTTGGTTGTGTTTCCAGTGTAGTCAGTTTTAGTGATAAATCAGAAGTATTTTTAAGCTGTTAAAGCCTTTAAAAGTGACTTGTGTATTGCTGAGAGGTCTTTTCTAGGTCTTTTATCTTAGTAATAGGAATTTAGTCATCAACTCTTTGATGAAAAATGGGTGTATTTTAAAATATTTCTTTCAGATTTGAATATCCTCTCCAGTCAACTCCGAAGAAGAGACGTTCCAGATCTCCAAAAGATGAAACTCTACAGGTAATTTTGTGGCCGTGGGCTCTTCTGTTACAAGTACATTGGTGTTAGTAGTGATGCAGTATTTTATGTCTTAGTTCTATTTTCTTATTAGGAGTAACTTTTCATCCCTAAAGTACCTTTCTATCTGAAAATACAAATAAACTCCTTCAGGTAAATACCTAAAAAGATTTAGTGATTTTAGGCTTGTTAATTTTTGCTAATAGATAATTAATTGTCTGTGATGTTACTAATATGGGTGAAGCTATAAATCTTCCACTAAGTCTGTTAAGAAGGGGAGATTCAAATGTGCTGGTTTATATTCTTATGCTACAGCTGCTTTTAGAGTTAATAATGCTAAAACAAGACAAACTTCTCCTCTATGGGGCCTCAAACATATTGGTCAGTGTTCTTAAATATTGAAATATTCTGGGATTTGACTTGAATACTTTTAAGCCTGTTTAGTAAACAATGTATATGCTTTTATAAAGAGTTTTTTCAATGTACAGTTGAAAGCTAAACTGTAAAATACTTATTTCTGGGCTGTAATATTGTGCAAATTTACAGGTTCTTCATGTTCAGCAGGTGGCAGAAGTGGAATTATTACACAAACAAACTTCAGGATCTAAAAGTCTTAGTGCTTCAGGTTGGTACCTGTTTTATGGGTTTTGTTTCCTTGTGTCCCCTTAAACTGCATTCATTCTTAGCATAAGAAGAAAAATAAGGCTGAAAAGAGAAATAAAAAAAGGCATTGTAAGACTCCTGAATCTGACAACACCTTGCTATGGCAGTGACTACCTCATTATACCTGTGTGCTGTGATTTTCCAAATCTAAATCCCGGCAGGAGAAACCACTTCATTGCATCCTGACAAATGAGCAGGAACAGCCCGCAATAGGGAAAATTCATAGATATTGCTGTCAGTGATTTATGCATGTTTGGAAAGGAAAGGGAGGTCAGTTCACCAGCTTTGCAAGTGCAATACAAATATGAGTTGAAACTGGTATTTGAAACAGTTGCCTGTTATATTTTACTTTGCAGAGGCAGCAAACACTTAACATGTGGCACATTCACCTTTTTGATTAAAATTTACCTTGCAGTTCTCTGCTAGATCCCTTTTGAGCAAGTATTGCATTATCTCCTGTATTCTTTCCTAATAAGAAGTTGAAATAAGTATCATTTTGGAGTTACTGCGAACAATTACTTCAATATGTAACTGCTTCATGTAGAAGCAGAAAAACGTAGGGCTTCCAAGTCTGGTAGTTATAGCCCATGAACTCGTAAAACCAGGACTTTACCTTTCCATCCTTCTTGTCTTAAATAACTTTGTAAAGATACAAAGTTTTTTAGGGGAAGGCTTTTTGTCTACAGACTGGTTTGATTTTTGTGACAAATATTCCAGTTTTAAAATCCCAGGCTGTCTCCAAGTGCTCTGTTCCAGTGGACCCTTGCTGACTGTCTTGGGAGAGGAATGGAAGGAATTTTTAGTCTGTATTTATGGAACTTAAATTTGCAGTTCAGCAATTTTTAAGTAACTTTCTGTATTCTTGTTTTGCTTTGCCTCCTTTATAGATAATGCTGAGTGTGAAGAAAAAATTGCCAATGAAAATAAAAAAACCACAGAGGAAAATATATCCAAAGCTTTACCTGTCAAAGCAAAAACACCCAAACCTTCACACAGAATACATCGAATTATTAAAAAGCAGAATGAGATGTCTCCCTTTACTAATCTCTATGAAAAGCTGAAACACGAGATGCAAATGGGAAAATCTCTGCAGAAGGGAAATGACTCCCAACAAGCTGCAAGAGAAGGTGGGGAGAGTGTTGTGCCAGAGCCAAGTGCTCAGGTTTCATCACCAGGCTGTGACCTGGGCAGCCTGAATAAAGGAAAAGAAGGAGGCAGAAGTGGAGATATGGAAGAATGTGTAATTGTAAGGAGTGAAATGAACCACTCGGGGTTTCAGCAGCTGACAGCTGGAGGAAGTGCTCCCAGGAGGAGTTTTCCCAGGAGAAGTTTTCCCAGAAATCTTGAAACTTCTCTTTCTCAGGAGGCGTCAAGAGATACCAGTCAGAGTCACTTGCAGGATCCTGAGGAACTGAGTACCCCAGGCAGATCTAAACCTGCCAAGGTTACTCCCAGCAAGGAGAACAGTGGGAATTCCCTGTTTTCACTGCAGCAGTGCTCCATAGAACGCTTGAATTCCTCTCTTATGGAGAAAACACACATCTCTCTGACTCACACACCAAAGGTTTCGGAAGCACATGCCCTGTCCACACCAAGGCCCAGAAGGAAGAGCCCTCGGTCTCTTTTCATGTCTCCTTCCAAGGAAACCGCTGGAATGAATCCTGTGAATGCTGGCACTCCAACCACCCGCCGGCATGTGTCACTGAAACCCAAGTGTCCGTCAGAAATCCCAGCTGAAACTCCAAGGGAAGATTCAGACATCACAGAACTGCCCTTCCCAGAAAACAAATCCATAAAGCAAAGACAAAATAGCAAAGAACACAAATCAGGAACACCTGCACAAGAAGTGCTGAAGGAAATCAGTGATCAGGTGAACTTTGTTAACTCAGAGGTGGGACTTCCTGAAAGTCTGGCTTCTTTGTCCAGTTCCAAGAGTCCCAGAAGAAATAGCAGGCAAAGTAAAGAATTCTTGGACAAAAGTGTCCATTCAGAGACACTGGCTTCAGAAGAGTTCATGGCATCTCCTGCTGGTCAGACACCTGGCTCTGGGAGGAAAAGGGGAAGGCCAAGGAGCTCTGAGAAGAAAAGAGGAAGGCCAAGCTCTGGAATGCTGACTGAAACAGCACTGGAGACAACCACTGTGCAAGAAGATCCTGATAAGACTAGAGACAGAAAAGAGAGTGGAACTCCAGCAGAGCTGGCCATGGAGGGGCTTTGCCAGAAAGAAGACTTAGAAGATGCTGGTGATATCAGAGCATGTGGACTGTCAGCAAAGAGAGGTTCTGGAATTGCTCCTGTGCTGGAAGACAGCAAGGCTGTCCCAGAAACAAATACTTCTGGCCTGTTGCGTGGAGAAGACTCAGGTAAAATAGCATTTCATCCACTGCCTTGTTTTCATATTTGAGAAGTTCTTTAAAACACCTTTCTGAGAATTTTAACACCTACATAAAATACAGAACCAATTGCTGACATTAGTTCTAAAATATGTAGTTATATATGCTCATAAAAATACTCAATAATATGTATTAAAATTGCCTCAAGTAAATCTATTTCTCTTTAAGGTAAGTTCTCATCTGGTTCGTTTCCAGCTTCAACATGCACAAGGGAACACTGTTTTCCATGTGGGTTAAAATGTTGGCTTGGATTCTTAGATACATAGAAATATGCTCAATTGTACTTTTTAGGCAAGAGAAGAAGATTATCTCAGAAGAGGAAAAGTGGTGATTTGCTCCTTCAGACTTCAGGAAAAAGAAAGAGAGTGTCTTTTGGTGGCCATCTGAGTCCAGAACTTTTTGATAAAAGTTTGCCTCCCAACTCTCCCCTTAAAAGAGGAGCTCTTCCTGCCAGGCTGAGCTTGCCCTATGGAACCTCACCTCGTGCTGTGCTGAAAAAGGCTCAGGGGTTGAAGCTCCTGACAGACCAGGTAACCTTTAGGACTGATCAAGTTGCTAAGGCCATTACTGTGAACAGAATTTATAAATTCTATTTTTTTTGTTTTATTCCAATTTATGCCTTTAGTGCAAAGGCATTGGCAAAAGCAGGTTTATTATGAAGTGAAAGTGCAAAAAAGTTCATGGGTAAGGTCACTCTGCAATTTACTGTGTATTGTAGCACACGGAGAAAAATCAGATTAAAATCAGTCAATCTGAAACTAAAATCTATGTAAAATGATCCAAGTGGAGGCTGGGCATGGAAAAAGGGTAAGGAAGGGAAAGGGTAAGAATAAAAAAGGACTAAGGAGACCCTCCCATTGAGTCACAATGCTGTTAAAGCAAAAGCTGGCGCTTTACTGTGGGTAAGGTCATAAGTGAAGTTCACTAGATGCCACCAAGATGGAAATTGTCATTCAAATCTGTTGGCATAATCCCAGATTACTTTAAGAATTGCAGAAGGCAAGGGACATTCACAGCCCTACCTTCAAATGCCTGAAATTGTATCCACAACTGAGCCTGGATGCAGCTCAGAGCATGAGAGGGGTTGGTTTGGGAGGCACCTGGACCGTTCCCTATGAGCTGGTGACCCTTTCCATCAGTTCTGCTCCAGTGAGGGAATAGATCTGATAGGAGCCATCGAGTAGTTCCTTAGCAGTGAATGTTGCAACTGGTGCTGAGTTTATTTTGTTTGCTGGACAAACTAATGGGACATCCGTACTACTTAATCCTCCTAATCCAGTCCTGAGGATACCAGTCCCATCTCTCCCTGAACCTTTTGGAGAGCTGAGGGTCCCTCCATAGGACCCTTCAGAGGATGGAGACAGGAATGCTGACCAGGCAGGGTCAATTATTAATCTGCATTGATAATTCCAGTGGTTCGAGGGACCACGAAGGACTAAATAGCACCTGTTTCTGTAGATTTGATGGCATGGAATCCAATCTTAGGAATCCGTGGAGAGGAGCTTTAACCAGTCCTGTCAGGAGCCTGGGAGGTAGTGGGATGTCTTGTGAGGGTTAAGTTAGTTATTGCTATGCCAATACATGTTGTTACAGTTGTTGTTACATTATACTCCTTCTCTTTCCATACTTTGTTTCAGTGTTTAAGTGCTGTTATGAATTCCCATAGAGATTGATACAGATGAAAGAAACGAGGCTTTCAACCCTCAGTGGGTTGAGCTTGTTGATGTCTGTGCCCAATTTGGTTTATTCTGGCCCTGGTTGCTTTCATGAGAAGAATAAGCCGTCCTTCAGCAGACAGTTTGATCTTCAGCGGAGATGTGCTGAAAAACTATTCCATTAAAAAGAAGAAAAAATCCTCAAATCATGCGAATTCTATGTTGTTGAGTCTGTTTTGTTTTTTTTACCAGGAAGCACAAATGTCACGAAGAAGTTTGCCAGCCCAGAAGTCCCCAGCTGCCTCCTCCCCTTCCTCAGGGAAGGCAACACCTCAAGTTCCTTCAGGCTCTCCAGCCCCTTCCAGGAAAGGGCGTTTCTCCATTTCCCAGCTCTCGGTGCCACTCCCAATCCCAGAGGAGAAGGATTCTGCTGCCCAGGACCTGAATGCAAAGGAGAAAAGTGGTGTGAGAGTGCAAACACCTCAGTCTTCCCCCATTAACCAAGATGACAAAACCTTTGCAACAGCTACACCTGCCAAACTAACCAGAAGTGCTCAAGTGGGTTTGAAGGGCACTTCCACGAAGAGGAGGAGCGGGGCTATAGGAGTTCTCAATGCAAAGAGAAGAAGTGGTGCCTCCAGTGCCAATCTATTAGGTTTGTTTCAGCAGCTGATTTGAAATATTTGTTTTGATGCTTTAAAATACAGAAACAAAACAGAAGTAGGCTTGTTTTGTTATGTAGAGGCCATCAAGAGATTGATGTATCTTCTAACAGCTGTTGGGCTTGTTGGAAGCAACTGGGAAGTGCAAACATTGCATTTTCTCATATTCATACAGCAAATTTACTGAAACATCTATTAACCCATGTTTAGAACACAAACCTTTATGTTCAGAAGCTGAAAAACTGTAAAATTAGCATCCTCTTTGCAAGGTTAGTTTCCAGTGCTTTTTCAGGTAATTTCCTGGATGCTTTTTTCCCCCTGCATCCAGAACACCCTTGCAATGACAGCTTTTCAAAGTTCTTATCCTTTCCAGACTTGCACAGCAATTCTGACAGGACAATAGTAATACCCTTTTCTTTGGAACAGCATTCCCCTTTTTATTTCTACTTAAAAAACTGATTTCTTTGTACGATCCCTGTCTTCTCTCAGCTTTTCTTTCTCAATTAAGAGGCAGATATTCTACAAACTTCCAGCTGCATTTATTACACAGCTGTAACTATTCTCTCATCCCTCTGCTGTGTAAAGGATCGTGCTGGGATAAAGGTAACCTTGCTCTGGGAACCTTTGGAATGTGTCATAAGGAGAAGGTGATACAAGAAAAATTATGAAAACTGTGTAGATTTAAGTGCTTTAAGCAGTATAAACAGTTTCCTGCCCATGAAATTCCTCTGAAAGATGGTGAAAGAAAAGCTGGATATGCTTTACTTCTAAACCATTTCTCTGATCTTAAATCTCACCAGAGGAAAGCTCATGGATCAATGAGTCTGGAAGGCTCATGGCAAGCTTTTTTCAGGAAAAATTATCTCCTTACAAAAAGAGTGAGAATGGAATTGGGTCAGTGTTCAGTTCCAGGATCTCACATCTCTTTGACACTGTGTGGAGCTCATTGTTTTGTTGTGGAAAGTTATCCTGGGGAAACTTGGCCACTTGTTAAATTGGGGTTTTCCAACTGGGAAGCATTTCAGAGAGCACTTTTGGTGTTATCAGATGATACAACAACCACTTTCCTCTGCCTGACTGCATTGGAAAATCATAAAGAAAATCAATTGGAGTCATAAAGAAATGTGAACTTCCACTCAAACAGCTGAGAGTTAAAGTGGTTATTTCTCTCTTGCTTTCTAGTTGCAAAATCTTGGGCAGAAGTGGTAAAATCGGGTGTTGCAAGACCACAGTCAAAGACTGCTAAGAAAAGTGTCCGGAGAGGAAGACCCCCAAAGAGGATAAACCAGCCACCAAAGGTATTCTTTTCCTTTCTCATGCTTACTTTGTTTTCTTGCATAACCACCAAACAGCTTGGACGTATTTTGCTACAGAAAGAAGTTGGAGTCTTCTGAGCTCTCAGTGTCGTGTAAAATGGGTGTTGATGCCTTTGTCACGGCTTGTAAGGAATGTAGGTTTTGTTTAAAAGGAATTATAGAATCGTTACAGTTGGAAAAGACTTCCAGGATCACTGAGTCCAATATTTGAGCAATAAGGTCCTCCCTGAGCCTCTTTTTCTCCAGGCTGAGCCCTCCAAGCTCCCTCAGATGGTCCTGGTGCTCCAGATCCTTTCCCAGCTCTGTTCCCTTCCCTGGGCACGGTCCAGCCTCTCAGTGTCCTTCCTGAACTGGAGGCCCAGAACTAGACACAGCACTCGAGGGGCCTCAGCAGTGCCAGCACAAGGGCAGTCACTGTCCTGCTCCTGCTGTCACACCATTTGTGCTCCAGCCCAGGTGCCACTTGGCTCCCTTGTCCACCTGGGCACACCTGAGCTCATGTTCAACCACGGTCACCAGCACCCTTTTCCACCAGGCAACCTTCCAACTGCTCTTCCCTTTAGCACTCCATAATGCTGTTGCAACTCAGGGCAGGACCTGGCATTTGGCCTTACTGAAACCCTGCAGGGGAATGCTGTGGGAGATGGTGTTGAAGGCTTCGCTGAGATCCAGGTAGGTATGTCCACAGCCTTTCCTTCATCCACTGAGCGGGTCACCTGGTCATAAAAGTTGGGTTGGTCAGGCAGGACCTGCTTTTTCTAAGCCACAGCTGGCTGAGCCTGCTCCCTGGTAGTCCTGTACATGCCATGTGATCACACTGAAACTGACCTGTTCCAGAACTTTCCTGAGCACCAGGATCAGGCTGACAGGCCTGTAGTTCCCTCTGTCATCCTTCCAACCCTTGTACCTAGCACTGGACGACCAGTCATGTGGGACCTCTCTGATTAACCAGGACTGATGATGAATGGAGAGCAGCTTGGCCACCTCTTCTGCCAAGAAGAATCTTTATTTAATAACTCTTATTCTTCTGTTTCCTATTGCCTCCACAGACTCCAGAGAGGAAAATAAAAGGTCACTTCAGCACAGGTCATGCCGAGTCACCTGCTACAATAGTTGTAGGTAGAGCTTACTCCACCACACTCAGGTCAGCTGGACACGTCCCTAAAGTGGTAAAAAATCCCATCCTGAAGCTCAACATGAATATGGATGAAAGCTTCACAGGTGAGGTTTTAGTCTGTTGCTCACTCTAGCACCTGTATAGTTCCTGTGTCAAAAATATGTGCTTATTTCTCCAAATACAATTTCTAGGACTGACTGAGATGTTTCAAACTCCAGAAAATAAGAGTGGAAAAACTTTGCCTTTGGCTGCTGCTCAGAGTGCTGATTTTACACCAACCTGTGCTGCTGGGGACATTTCTGACTTGCACACCCCTGAAGAATCTGGTATGTTTGTTATCTGGAAAAAGGGGTATTTAGATGTAATATGTGGTAGCTGTGGTCTCAGCCTGGGCAGACTTAAAGTATTGAGATTGGCATGTGAAAAGGGGCAGAAAAGATGAATTTTCTGTCCAACTGTATTAACTTATTTTTTTGGCTGTCAGCATCCCCTGGGAGATCAAAGCCTTTCAATGTCCAAAACAGTCTGTTAGCCTCTCACCTAATGAGACCCTTTGCTTAACAGATAAAGCAAGACAGAAAGGACATTTGATACCTGTTTATGTAAGGACTGCATTGAATAGGAGCATGAGAGCCCCTCAGCAGGTTTCTCCTTTGAGTTATTTTGCTGTTGGTGAAACTGTCAGCACCTAAAAACAGACTCACTCGAACAGTTCACGAAATAACACCTTTATTAATACAATTTTGTGCCAATTTCTGGGCTTGGCTGTGTCTGGAATAAGGTCTGACTGCAACAAAAGCACATTTGAACTATGTAGTAATAATAACAATGCAAAAGGCTGTGTTGCCTCCATATCGCTCCTTTCTTCGTTTTAATCCTTTTATCAGGAGTCTTTTCCTTTCTTTTGTGTGCCCCCCATCTATCACCTTATAGAGATGAAGAATCCGTAACCCATAAAAAGAAATATTAATATTACTCATGTATCAAAAGAAAATTTTGTATTCCAGTTAATTTCTGTGTAGGTGATTTTCTTATTCGTTCTATTGGTATGAAATTTAACTGTTGAACTATTGTTTATAACATAAATCTACTACTTATTTCAGGAGAGATGATGGTGTCACCCTTAAATAGTTCAGATGCTTCAGAACAGAAACAAGACAGTCCAGGCATTTGTCACTTGCTGAGAGAGAAGTCATCTCTAAGCTCTGTGTTTGATGAAATATCCACAAAAACTCCTGAAAAAAGAAAAGCTGTGCAGGAAGATAATATTAATATGGATAGTTTATCAATAATTTCAGAAAAACAAGCATCTCCAGTGAAATCAGGAAGGAAAAGAAGGACTCCAAAGCAGAAGTTGGAGCCAGTTGAGGTTATGTCAGGCATCAAGAAGCTTTTAAGGACCCCAGAGCAAGGGTCAGAGGCAGCAGAGTTCTTGTCTGGCATCAAGCAGCTCCTGAGGACCCCAAAACAGAAAGTTGAGCCTACGGAGGTTCTGTCGGGCATCAAGCAGCTCCTGAGGACCCCAAAACAGAAAGTTGAGCCTACAGAGGTTCTGTCAGGCATCAAGCAGCTCCTGAGGACCCCAAAACAGAAAGCTGAGCCTGCAGAGGCTTTGTCAGGCATCAAGCGCCTCATGAAGACCCCAAAACAGAAGCCTGAGCCTGCAGAGGCTTTGTCAGGAATCAGGAGGCTCATGAGGACCCCAAAGCAGAAACTGGAGCCTGCAGAGAGTTTGTCAGGCATCAAGCAGCTGCTGAGGACCCCGCGGCGGAAGCCAGAGCCACTGGAGGACCTGTCTGGCATTAGGCAGCTCATGAGAACCCCACAGCAGGAACCAGAACCAGTTATAGATGAAATTGCCCTTAAAAGGTTGCTGAAGACTCCAGTACAGAAGCGGAGAGCAGTAAAAGGCACGGCAGGTGTTAATTCAGTCAAGAAAACCCCAAAACTGAAATACCCACCAGTTGAAGACATGGTTGGGATCAGCCGCATTTTCAAGACACCAAAGGAGAAGGTTCAACCCATAGAAAATATGTTTGGTATCAGCAGATTGGTGAGGTCTCCCAGACAGAAGAATCAACCAGTTGAGGATTTTGTGGGGCTGCAAAGGCTCATGGCAGAGCCCAGGCAGAAACCTGCTGATGGTGAAGTGGACTACGCTGGAATGACAGAAATGTTTGATACACCAGAGGAAATGGAGGTAAAATTCTTTCTTTACCTTTTGGAAGGGCTGTGTTCAGGTTTAGAAGTCTGTGGTTGAAATGCATTCTTAGGCCTCCTAGTATGACATCTTGTATCTTGGAGCATTTTACAGACAGCTGCCTTTGCCTGTGTTGATATGTATTGTCTTTGAGGGGACCCTGAGGTTGCTCTGAGTGACCATTCTGACCTTACAATTCGCAGCTTCATCGCTTGTGTCATCTGTGAATTTTATTGGTGCTGATTTTCATGTTCTGTAGGTAAAATGCTGAGCATCACTGGGTTTTAGTGCTTAGAACTACAATAAAACACTGCAAAACACTCCCTTTTGCTTCACTATCATCATCTTTGAGCACTCATTTAGACACTTGTCAACCAATGAAGTTAATGCTACTTTTAACTCTGCAGTGTTTGTTGTCTTTCACTTTAAAAACTACTACACCACTTCAGATGGCAAAAATTGTTTGCTACATTTGTGTCAGATATATGGATGGAGTTATAAAATTAGTTGATTTCATTTTTAGGGAAAAGGATTTGCCAAGAAAGTTTACATTTTGTATTGGTTGGCTCCATAATTTCCTGTCCTGTCAGACAGGCATTTATTGGTTATTGTTTATTCCCTTAGATCAGATCAGTAATGGATTCTCAGCAAGATTCTGCACCTCCTTGTTCTAATTCCAGCCCTAAACATGGTGAGTATACTTTGTTTAGAGGAATAATGAATATAAAAGGTAAAACATGTTACCATGAAGTTCAAATCTTGTTTAAAGCTCTCACTGAGCTCTGCTAATTCCTGAGCTAAGATCTCTTTTTCCCTTGGACACAGGTGAGGATATTAGTGTGAAAAACCTGATGTTAAGGTTTCCACTTCAGATTATCTTTGCAAAGACTTTGAAAAGCATAATTGGTTAAAATATTTATTAATTTTAAAATGAAGATATTGTGTGATTTGTTTGAGAAAGGTGACTGTCAGGAAAATGGAAACTCACAGATACTTTGATCAGGCACAGTGATGTCTAAATTTTCTTTGTGCTCTTTGCCCTCTTTTAGAAAACAAAGGAAATGTTTCCCAAGGTGAAGATTCTCCACAAAAAGAATCAGCTAGTGCAGACCAGTCTCCCCAGAGACCAAGAAGGGGCAGGCCAAGGAAGACTGTCCATCCTGCTGCAGCAAAGCAGAGTGAAAAGGATGTGATTGTAAAAGAATTGCAAAGTCTGGATACAACCAGCACCCAAGAGGAGATGGGAGCAACCACAACTGAAAACAAAGGAAGAGGAAGGAGAACAAAGCGTTGCCTACAAGAAGTTGTTTCAGAGCACCCTGACCAGGAACCACATGGAGCTATTCAAAGACCAGGAAGAGGTAAAAGGAAAGAACTGAAGGAGTTAAAACATCCAAGTGAGACTCCTGAATCTTGTCTTGAAGATTCTCCAGTGCTACAAGAAGAGCCTGCAAATATCAAAGAGACTTTGCAGGAGTGTAGTGTCAGTGACATGTTAGAAACTGGAGATGATCCAGCCAAAAAGACGGGACCTGGGAACATTCAGAACAAAAATTGTCAGCTGCAAAGGGGTGTAAATAAACCTGTTAGCAAATCCAGTGACAGTGGTATAGAAGACAGTGAAGAAGTGCTGTCACCTAGGAAGAGGACCAGAGGGGTAGAAAACACAGAACCAGTGATTCCACCTAAAAGAGGAAGAAGAGCTAGAAATGACCAAGTTAAACAAGTTCCTTCAGCAGAACTTCATGGAACGACAAGGAGGCTTCGTAAAGACCCACCAGCAAAGGTGGGAGATGAACGGACTTCTGACAAGGATCCTGAGGCTGTCACAGCAGAAGAACCTGAAAAGGGAACCAAACTTGAAGTAGAGGTAACAGAGAAAAGAGTTAAGTCTTCAAGAAGTACTAGAAACAGGAAGCACTTAGCTGAAGGAAAAGCAGACACTTGTGGGGTCACACTTGATGAAAACACACAGAACATTCAGAAAACTGAGGAAATATCAAGTCAAACTGAAGCACAACCACACATCAAGAATGAAATGGAAGTATCTCAGGGATCTGAAACAGAAATTACAACAGAGGCATCTCAAAGATTAAAGCCTGAGTCACCATCTCTGGAGACAAACACACTGCCAGTCACCGCTGTGAACTTGGAAGCAAACAGAAGGACAGCGCAGGAAACAAACAGGACGAGGAGAAGAAGAGGCAAAAAAGACTCTTTAGAGCAAAAGACTGAGGAATTTACCGAAGATGGGAGCAACCTAAAACTAATGCCTTCCAAGTTTAGGTCAGACACAGAAGTGGATGAATCTCTCAAAGATTCTTTGGGCTCTGTTTGTGTCAAGGACACATCCCAAGTCACAAAGGACCAGAACAGCCCAGCTGCCATGTCAGTACCTGCTGCAAACAGCGACAGTCCTGCTCCTGGCCATCAAAAACGGACAAGAAACCAACAGGGAATACTTAAAGCAAAGGAAACTGAAATCCTGCAGGAGAACCCACCACAAAGAAACAGAGCAGCGTTTAGAAGAGGTAAAAAAGTTAATTTTGAACTTGGAGAAGGCAGTTCCAAAGAGGTTGAAATAAAAAGCAGTTTATCTGGGGATGCTGAAGGAATGACTGACAACAGTCAACATGAGAATTTGGAAAATCCTTCACAAGTGAGGAGGGGCAGAAGAAAGCAGGTTGATTCCATTCCACAAACTGCCACTCTTACCTTTACGGAAAACCAAACATTAACTGCAGATGATAGTAAAGATGAGGCTATTGTGAAGGAACAAGATGCAGCTTTGGAAGGTACTCTCTGTTCAATAGAAGCCAATCCACCGAGACGAGGGAGAAGACGAGAGGTTGGTGCAGCATCACAGACATCGAGGTCTCCTTCTGTCAGAACGAGACGTGGGTTGCTGGAAGGAGGTGATAAAAAGATGACTGTGAGGGAAGATGAAAATCCAGCTTTGGGAAATAAAACTTCTCAGGCAAAAGCAAATGCATCAGCAAGGGACAGAAGGAGGAAGATTGATCTTGCAGCAGAGGCAAAAAGTTCAGCTCCTCTCCAGAGAACACGTGGCTTGTCAGAGACTGATGCTAAAGATGGGGGAGCTAATGAAGAACAAAGTGTGCCTTTGGAAACAGTGTCCTGTGCAGAAGAGAAGCCATTAGGAAGGGGCAGAAGGAAAGAAACTGCACTGGCATCACACACAGCGAATTCCATTCCTCTTAGAGGGAAACGTGGTTTGCCAGTGGATAATGGTAGGGAAGACACTCCCAAAAAAGAGCAAAACATTCCCTTAAAAACTGATGATTCATCTGTGAAAGAAAATCAACTGAGAAAAAGCAGGAGGAAAGAAATTGCCCTCAAAGAAGCCACAATTCCTAATCAGGGAGAACAGGGCCCATCGAAACGAAGTGGTAGGAAGAATAACTACAGGGAAGCAAAAAAAGTGAGTTTGGACGATTCTTCCCAAGAAAACAGGGATCTTTCAAAAGAGATCTCAAGGCAAACAAGCACTTCAGTTGCTGATAGTTCCACCTCTCTTCAAGGTTTTCCGGAAGATAAGAATGAAGCTGCTCAAGAACAGCAGAGTAAACTTTTGGAAGGAGCTCCATCTGCAAAAGAAAATCCATCAAGAGTGAGCAGAGAGAAAACAACTTCTTCCACATCTGAAGAAACTCCTTCCACTTCTCTCAGGGAAAAGCCCACCCTGCCCAAAGGTAGAGGGCAAAAGAGGATTCTTAAAGAAGATGAAACTACACCTCCAGAAAATAATTCATGCCAGGGTAGAATGAGGCAAGTGAGGAGTAACAGGAGGGAGGCACAATTCACATCAGAGGCAGCTACTTCTGCTTCTCTCCATAAAAATAGTGAGTCACCTGACAATGGAAGTGCTCTGGAAACCAAGAATTTGTGTGTGACATCCACTGGCTGTGAGGGCAGGAATCAGTCTGGGGAAGGAAAAGAAGGGAACCCTGTGCCAGAGGCAATGTCCTCTTCTCGCAGAAGGAAGTGTCAGCTGCCAGCAGATGACTCAGCACCCAAAAAACTAAAATCAGGTGAGTGAGAATTTGCTTCCTCTTTTCTGAGGGTGGCCAAGTTTCGTACAGATACAGCAATAATGTGTGCAAAGCTCTGTGGGCTGATGTAGATCATTGAATCAGAACCGTTCAGGTTGGAAAAGATCTCCAAGATCCCACCTCCCTCAGCCACTTCTGGTCCTCCAGACTATTCCCCAGCCCCTCAATCACTTCCCTACTCCTTTTGGCCATCTAAAGTATTCCTAGGAATTTTCAGCTTAGTATGATATAACTTAAAAACCACCATGATGCAAATTGAAAGAGAAGTGACAGCAACTCTCTGGAGCTCCATATTGAGGAATTTCCTGCCAAAAAACTTTGATTTTTATGTTTGCAGGACTTTGCTTGGGTGTTGGCGATGTTTTAGTTTTACATTTCAGTGGAAGGAATTTTACCTCACATGGCAGCTAATTGATTTTGGTGCTCTCATTAATGTTAACCTACTTTTGGAAATAGCTGTGAATCCTCAGGGATAGCAACGTAAAGGATGTTGGATGTGCAGAAGGATGGGGTTTGTATCTGGTTTGTTGGATTTCAGAGATGTAATCTTTTGGAATGTTGTCAGCAGGGACATTTCCCTTAAAAACAATGGAAGTGAAGATGAAATTTTGTGTGAATTGTTTGATACAAATTTACAGTCAATTTTTCTGTGTATAAATAGGGAATGCTGAGAATGGATCACTGGGAAAAGGAAGAAGGAACAAAGCTAAGGAAGAACTTGGGAAAGAGAATGTAAGAGCAGCTCAGGCCTCTGGAGTCATGGACAGGAAGACAAGGTCCAGCACAAGAACAAGGAAATAGTTTTAGGAGTCTCAGAACCAGTTTTTAAATCAATTCAGTCATTAAAATTCCAGGGTGTTTCTTTTTTTTAAATGTGAATTGATTTGCACTCAGATTTTAAGCTCAGATTTTGTGATAATTCTGTCATTGCTTTACAAAATGTTTCTTACTTTTTTTAGCAGCTTTGTCTATGTGTGGTGGTTCCTGAACCAGGGGTGCTTATGCAAAGCTGTAAACATAAAAATACATTTTGTTAGACTAGTATTTATCCAATTTTCATGTTAATTAGTACGGCAATCAGGAAGCCATATTACTGCCAGGTGAACTTATTTTCTGCTTGAATTTCATATGCTTAAGTTTTATTTTTCATTAGAGCTCTGTAAATATTCTTTTAAAAAAGTATGGCTGTATTAGAACTATTATACTGAAATTTTGATAATTTTTTTAAAAAAAATTAAGTTCTTTGTACTGAAAAGTGGAGATTTGTAAGCCATTAAACCTGTAAACAATTTGGGACTTGTGTGTTTTGTGTTCCTAAGAGTAGTTAAGAATGTGTAATTACTACTGTCTTCTCCCAGGGTTATTTCAAAGATTCCTTCTCTCTGGTGTGGTTTGGAGATGGTTTTTAGGACCTTTTGTGGGTAATTTGTCATTGAGCCTGGTGGTTTCTTGTTAATTTATTAAATGCAGCAACGGAGAAAATTCAGCCAGCACGTGGAACTTCAGGGGAGTTTTTAGACCTGAATTAAAATCCTGAAAGTTTCTGTGGTCTGTGAGGAGTCAGGGATGTTCCTACAGTTGGAATCAAAGAATTGTTAAAGTTGGAAAAGATCTCTAAAGTCAAGTTCAACTGTTCCCCAGCACCACCACCGTGTCCTCAAGTGCCACATTCACATGTTTTTTCAGCACTTCCAGGGATGGGGACTCCCCCTCTGCCCTGGGCAGCTGTGCCAGGGCTGGACAGCCCTTTTTATAAAAAAATTTTCCCAATATCCCACCCCTCCTGGCACAACTTGAGGCTGTTTCCCCTTGTCCTGTCCCTTGTACCCTGGGAGCAGAGCCTGACCTCCCCCCTCTGGCTCCCCCCTCCTGTCAGGGGGTTGCAGAGCCAGAAGGTCCCCCCTGAGCCTCCTTT
>JAWMRA010000162.1:34663917-34675774 GCA_035584735.1 Pseudotriccus pelzelni
GGGGAGGCCCTGGCACAGGTTGCCCAGAGAAGCTGTGGCTGCCCCATCCCTGGAAGTGTCCAAGGCCAGGTTGGATGTGTTTGTTTCCTGTTACAGTAAAGGCTTTAAAGAGGATTTTAAACTGGTGTTTTGTGTGTAAACTGAAAAATATTTTGGTTTCAGTAGGATTTGAAGATTAGTGTTCTACGCACTTCATTCTCAGAAGAAAAAGAAACCTTGATTTTGAGTAAATCACATTTAACACAGAAGGGGGAAAAAGAAAACTGGGGGGCGGGGGTGAAGAATATTAATAAAAACTGACCCAAGCAATAAAAAGCACATGAGAAGTGGAAAGTGGGGTTTTGTGAAGATTTTTTTTGTTTTACTGGGTTTTGTTTGGTTTTGTTTGTTTGTTTTTGTGGGGTTTTGTTTGTTTTTTGTTTTGTTTGTTTGGATTTTTGTTTGTTTGGGGGGTTGTTTGGTTTGGTTTGGTTTTTTCTTCTTAATTTTTGTGGGGTTTTGTTGTTGTTTTTTGGTTGTTTGGGGGTTTTTTGGTTGGTTTTTTTTCTTCAAAAAAACCTGTTTCCCAGCCATGGCAACCCTAAAACTTTAGCCCTCAAATCTCAGAGGAAAGCAAAGTTCTACCATCTCCCCTAAAATGAGCATGATCTCTGTATAAACACCTCCCCAAATGCCATGGCTGGGAAATCAAGGAGACACTGAGGGATATTTTCTGATGCTAAGAAGTGGTGTGCTTTTTTTCTCCAATCTCTCTGATATGTCATTTTTGTGTCTGGTCCTTTTTCGAAATCTAACAGAAGGCCAGATCAGACTAAATGGCTGAATTCTCCTCCATAGCTCCTGTTTCTCCCCTTCCAGCCAAAACTGTCTTTTGGGAATTGTCTACTTTTCTCATTCCCACTTTCCCATGGTTTGGTCTAAAGATCAATAAGGAATATTAGAGTTTGCTCTAAATTAGGCAGTAATCTCTCCTTGAGGGGTGTATCCCTTTTGCTTTCCTAGGAAGAGAAGAGATCTCTCAAGTTTGACCCTGGTGCAAGACTTAACTCCTGCTTTGTAACGCCAGGAACACACATCCATGAAGATCAGTCCAAACCCAGATCTATTTCGTGAAGAGATGGACAAGACAGGATGGGAAGTCCTTAGAGTAAAAAATGTTTATCTGCGGAAGTCTCACAGTAAGTGACGTTGTTAAATCAGCTGTGGAAATGTTCTTGGCCAACCAGGAAAACCAGCAGGAGACCAAGGTAAGCGGCTGATGGATTTGATCCAAAGCTGGATTTGGTTGTGAGAGCACTGCAGGCACACAGACTTTGGCTTTGCTCCCAATCCAGAATGTTTCCAGAGTAGATTTCCTTAGAGCTCTTTTGTAGACCTGATATTTAACATGAGGTTTAACATGAATTCATGTTGATATTTAACATGAATCTACTTATAAAGATGTATTGCATGGGCAACTGTATTTCCACTCAAAAAAATGTGGCATTGCAAATCTTCCTCAGAAGTTTTGTTGATGAATTTCCCTAGAAGAAGCTTTTAACTGAGGGGTCACCCAAACAAACAAGACTTCTCTTTCCTCTAGGAAATTTCTTCCCTAGAAAAACTTCAAATCTCCTGATTTCTGTAGTGTTACATCATCACAGTTGATTGTGTGGCAACACAAATCTAAAAAAAAAAAAAAAAGGAAACCTGGTAGAAAATGTTCAGTGCCAACTTTTCTGCATTGTCATTTTTTTAAATTTTCAATCTGGATTTTTTTTTAAGGAAAGAAAGAAGAGAACAGGAAGCAGGGGTTGTCATGCTCATAAAATTATCCGTGACCGTGCCTGCATTTACAAGTTGCCAGGGATACATATATTTATACATTTTTATATCTACAAATTTATTTAAAAGGTAATTTGTCAGGTGCTTTTGAATGAGTGGTAAAGATCAAGTAAGTACTTTAAACCCTGTTTAAACAGGGAGAGCTGGCTGTTGATGCTATTTAATATCACAGTCTCATGGAGTCACTTATGTTGGAAAAGCCCTCTAAGATCATCGAGTCCAGCCATTCCCCCAGCACTGCCAAGGCCACTCCTAATCCATGTCCCCAGGTGCCACATGGCTCTTAAATCCCTCCAGGGTATTTATTATTTAAGCAGGAGCATTATTTTTCTAAGGGTGTTTGTATGAACTTCCTTTTGGTGTGTTTGTCACCCCTGGGCTGTCAGTTGTCACTGACCTACATCAGTTCACTGTGGGAACCCACATACTCTACCTACACTCTAAGTTTAATCTCCACACTTATTAAAAATAAATTACATAAATAAGGTTGAAAAAGCAATTTGATTGTCATGGAGGATTTAAAAACCTTGAAAAAAATTCCTGACAACAAAACTGGATTTTAATATTTCAAACCTGCCTTGTAATCAATGCCACAGTTCTGTCTGTTCCTGCCACTCTCCTTCGTACCCAACATCCTGTCAGAGCACTGCAAGTTCTTGGCTTGAAAGAGTTTCTTGACAGCAAGATCAGCTGCTTAATTACCTGGAGCGTGGAAAGAAAATTTGTATTGGTTTGGATTTTCCACCTTTTAGTTCTCTCTTTCCGTGGCTTTCCTCTCCTGACGTGACATTGGGGTGTTTGGAGAGAACGGGGTGAGTGTCGTTGTTAACCTTGAAGCCGAGTTGTAAACACTGCCAGCTTTGATAATTTCCCAGAGGCTGAGGTCTGATGGAGGCAATTCTCAAAGATTAAAAGATAGCAGGTAATTGAGGATCTTTGAGGATGTTGTCTCCACAGATTCCCACTTCGGCTTCCTTCCCTGTTTCTTTAGAATATAATTTACGGCTGGTACTCAGAGGAGGTCACAAAAAAAAAAACCTGGAGACAGGTGGGAACTCACACCCCGTTTAAAAATTGCATGTGAGGTTACATGCCATCTAAAAGTCATAATTAGGGAATTTTCTCAGGCTTGCAACCAGAGCTACGTGCGCTCCAAAGGCTGGAATTTGTGGAGGCAATAAACTTGAGGTAACTTTTCCTTCCCTGGTACTAAAAAAGGGAATGAAAACCCAGCTAGAATTTAAATGTTGGGTCATCTGTGAGCTTTTTATGGGACTCAAGGCAGATATTAATATGTTTTTGTGGTTCATGTGAGTGGGAGGTACATGAGTACCTGTCAGTCTGGGACAACCACTGTCACTGTGACCTGTCCTCACCGAGTAAAATAAAATAGCAGTGGACATTAACACTAAAAATTGGGAAAACATCTGTATTGGAAAACTCAAGAAAAAAAAAACGATCTGATCTTCAATATTATAAATTAGATTTTTTATTTTAATGAGTTTAAGCAAATATTAATGTGGTATATTTTTTTCCAGGAGGACTTTTTAAAATCCAGTGTGTGGCTAAAATACACCCTTGTGGTCAGTCCCAAACTGCTGTCTGGTAGCCACAACTTCTACAGAAGAAATGGCAGAAGTGGGGATGAGTAAAAGCATTCTATTATATTTCGCTGTAAATATCAGTTTTAACAACAGACCTGCAGTCAGAATTGGGAATCAAGGGTAGGGATACCATAGAAACAGGGAAGAAAAAATCTTTTGCAACATTTAACTTATGACTTAATCTAACAATTCATGATTTGCTCTACTGTAACAGTAACTTACTTATAAATCTAAAGCATTTAAAAATTTAAGAAAGACTGAGCTTTTCTTAACCACCTAAGAGAATTGACTGTGTAAATCTCTGAAGCAGAGCACACTGTCACAAATCCTTGCTTTTCTTTGAGGGACGAGATATCCCACCAGCAAACCAAAACTGTGTTGGGTGAACTTTGTAATTAATATTTTGCATGTGTTCATAAAACTCTGAATGACCTATTTTTAAATAATGGGAAATGAGAAAACCCTCCAGGAGGGTCAGCCAGATCAGAAATCAGACATGAGGAGAGTTAAGGGCCAAATTCATTTTAATTGAACCCACTGAGAGCATGTTTTCAGTCAAAGCCTGCAACTAAGTTTACAATATAACTGAGGCTTTTATCAGCCTAATGTAGGAGCTGGACCCGGTGAAAACCCATCTTTTGAAGCTGAAGTCTGTCAGTTTACCACAATATATCTCACTTTATACATGTAAAATAGGACTGGAGTGTCTTTTAGAGTGTGGGCATTACTTTGTAGCCCTTGTCTTAAAACGTGTGTGATTAACACCAGCAAAGTCAAGCCCACCAATTAGCACCAGCTAATTTCTCTCCTTTTCCAGTGTGTGCTCCTTTGTTCCACTGTACACTGTTCATTAGTTGGTGTCCCTGATGCCAATTAGGGAGCAAGGCGGCAGAACGACTAATTTGATCACCCAGGGACTCGGCTCCCAAGGTCCCCGTGTAGTCAGAGGAGACACAGCAGTTCCTCCAGGGCACTCCAGCCTGGCTTTGTGCTCTCATTCCCCCTCTAGAGAAGCCAGCTCCTTTCCATTAACTAAAGGCAAAGACTTGCATCCCGAGGCAAAGGATGGCCCTTCCCAGCCACGCTCCCGTTTTAATAAAGGGAGTCCCAGGCAAAGTTTGGCTGTTGGGTTTCAGGGCAGAGGCAGCTTCTCTTCCCCGGTTCACATCACCTGATGACACACGGACACCACCATCCCATTGCACCTTTTCCTGCTTGTTTTTGTCTGTAGCTGTACTGGGCTGATCCACAGGATTGGTACTGTCCATAGGCACAGCACTTCTCTCCTGGCAAGTACTGTGTTACCTCAGGGCACCACAGACCTCACCAACACAAAATCACAGAGGAATGGGAGAGGGATGAACCTTTTTTCCACGAGCCAAAATTGTTAAGTAATGTTAGATGTAAGACCCATTTAATGGAATTAAAGAATCATTTAGGCTGGAAAAGACCTTTAACGTTGAGTCCAACCACAAGACCCACCCCACAGACCTTTTCATTCTGTAACTGTAAAAATCAACTTTGAGGTTTCACTTAAATTGACCATAAAGAGAAAAAAAAAACCCAACAAACAAACAAAACCCTTTGCATTGGACATTGTTGTTCTCCTTTACTGCCAACTTTTTAAAAGTCCAAACCCTGTGTTAGTCTCTCAGAGCTGAGCTTGGCTGGTGTGACAAGACACAATGTACTGAGGTGCATCCTCCTGGAGGGTTTGGGAGAGCCCGCACAGCCCACCCTTCCTCCTTAGTGCCTGACCAGTGACAGAGCTGGAAGGAGAGCCAGCAGTGAGTGGATTTAATACCTTTTCATAGTTAAAACTGCCTTGTCATTTGAGTAATGAGCTCTCTGTGCTTTCTGATGGAAAAGATTACCAGGGAGCTTTGTTTTTGCTGGAGTTGCCGACTGCTCTGCTGAACCACTTGCAGCCCAGGTGTGTTGCCAAGTGAACCCAAATTATTAACCTTAATACAATTTTTAAACAATTATTAAGCTAATCGGATGCAAATTAAACAAAATGAACCTATAAATATATGTGTTTTTCAAATTAGTAATTGGATTTTTTGATGATCTTTGGCTTGACATTGATAAGCTGCTTCTCATAACAGTCTAATTAGGCAATATGTAAACTTTGGCATTCGGTTCTGTCCTAGTGGCTTTTTCAAATGATGTTTGTAAAATTTGCAATTTCATATTACAGATTAAAAATTAAAAACTGCAGGAGGCTAACATTAAAATGAGAATTCATTTCATGGAAAGCCCTGTAGACAAAATTCACCCTAATAGAATTGTGCATAAGGGGCTGCAAATCATGATCTATAGTTACACAGGGGAAGGCTTGTCAAAACCAGTATTGTTGGCCTGTAGTTCTATTCACAGTATTAAACCCATCAGTGAAGTCACTTTGGGGAAAATGTGAACATTATCAAAGAACAGTAAATTAGCAAGAAATTAAAGCATATACCCTTGCATTTCCAAAACAAAAGATCCCTTCATTAAAAACCTTTCATCAGTGGTTTAATATTCATAGCAGTAATTTGCATAACTAAATCAGTTTTCACTGATGAGAGACGACCAAAGTTTTTTTTTTTTTTCACTAATTTCTTTTTTGAATGAGCTCTCTAGTTTTTTGATTAAAATTTCACACCAGTAGTTGAACAAAATTGAATACATGACTTCACCCTATTTGTGAGCATCATCTTTTTAAACACCGGGTTAAAATGTTGCTACTGGGCGAAAAAGCGATGGCTGGGGTTGCTTTGTTCACCTTCCCAGTGTCTCTCCCTCCTGGCCTTTCATCCCGGTATCCCTGTAAAATTTCAAACCCAAAAGTTTGAGGTCAGTTGGGGTTTTCTTATCTTTTCCTTGCTCTCATACCTGTGCACGCACACAGAGAACAAGGAGATGGCACAGATGATACAGGAATAAAGAAAAGTCATCCGAGTACATGTGTTAGGAACTTTTCAATCTCTCTCTGAAAGTAACACCCTTTTTCTAGGTCCTTTTTTAATGTTTTCCAAAGACCAATTCCCTTGTGAGAAGCAGGAAGAAAAGAGGAAAAATTTTTGCCTTAGGGAATGAAGACAGAAAAGCCTTTTTCAGTTTATATCAGTCTTTTCTCAGTAACTGTTTCAAGGGGTTGACAGTTGGACTTGATGATTTTAAAAGTCTTTTCCAACCTTAGCAATTCTATGCAAAATACATGTATATTGTGCTGGTTTGCTAACCTGTATTAGAAATTATTTTGAGAAATAATGAGATTTAATTCTGTCTGAGTCACTAAAAGATGCAGTGGGGAACTGTATTTACATGTAGGTTCTCTGGGCAGTGATTTATACAACTGAAGTAACTAAATCTGTTTGAATCATGTTGTGGCCTCAGTCACACTGCAACTGCACCGACAACAGGACCCTGCAGATGCAGTTGTGGTGTTTTCCATCACATCAACTGATTTCAAATAAAAGAGTTTCAAGCAGATAAATATCCACGCTCAGACAGGACAGATTGATTAGGAGTTAATAAGGCCAGGTTAGACGGGCCTTGGAGCAACCTGGGCTCGTGGAAGGTGTCCCTGCCCATGGCAGGGAGTGGAACTGGATGGGGTTTAAGGTCCCTTCCAACCTAGACCATTTTGGGATTCTATGTTTTCTGATTGGATACTTTTATAAAAAGAAAAATAAAAACAGTCATAACTTCACAAGGTCTTATTTTCCTGGGACAGGTACGATTGAAACCCATCAGTAACAAACACCCTGGACTTTGAGTTGGGACTCTTCTACATTTAATGCAATGAAAAGTATTTCTGTTTAGATAGAAGGGTTACCTGCAGGTGTAAAACCAAAGAAGAAACTTGCCTTAGGAGCTGGGACTGTATGGACACAAGGCCTTTATTTTTTCAGGATCCCCTTTGACTTTTTGAATGTCAACAAACAATATTGAAGCAGATACTGACAGGCCCTTCCAACTTCTTGTCCCATTTTTAAAGAAAGGCCTTTAAAGAGAAGGGCCTCATCTTCATAACAACACAGGTAGATATTTCTTGGGTTTTCTGTGGTTTTCTGTCATTTCTATGAATGAATCATTCCATGACAAGAACTATTTTATCATTTACTTTGACTCCAGAGTGATATAAACAGTGACCAGCTGTGAAGGAATGAAAGAAATCAAGATGATTAACAACAGTTGCTTGTTGTTTCCATTAATCAAATCTAGTTCTATGAACAAGCAAAGTGTCCCCTTTGTTGTTTCGAAAGGCAGGACAGGAATGAACATCAAGGTGCTCCACTTACCAGTAATTGTGCATTGCCATTAAAAGTTCCTTAAAAAAAGTGCAAGTGAATCCCTCTAAAATAAAGATATTATAATATATCTGCAAAGATACCTTATAATATACACAGGACACCTTCCACTTGCCCAGGTTGCTCCAAGCCCCATCCAACCTGGCCTTGGACACTTCCAGGGCTGGGGCAGCCACAGCTTCTCTGGGCAACCTCATTTTTGACAAATTTGTGCTGCTCATTCTCCCGCTGTGTTTTGTACAACAGCAAATCGTGCATTTGGTTATTTTTCCCATCACATTCCCACGAATTTTCAGAGTTTGCAGAGTTGTCTCTCCTAATTCTCTAAAACTGTAAAGTCAGGGTTTATGAGTCTCAGACAGTTTAAAAATGTCTCAGCCCTAATCTAAACTCCTCAAACCCCTTCTTAGTTCTCCATTGGCTCTGAAGGGAGCAAATTGCTGAGCAGAAAAAGTAGTTGTAGCAAACATCAACATATAATTCACCTACTCTGCACTATAAATAACACCTCTTTCCTTTAGAGATTAACATGACCCAGACTTGGTTCTCTCAGAGCATCTCCCTCCCTCTGCCAATGACACATAAGCAAAAGTGATGAAGCAAAACGAATGATTAATTGTTTTAATGATGTCCTTTGGTCAGAGAGTGAGCTGCTTGTTCTTCACCACTGGTGAAGGAGCCAACTAGGGAAGCTGTGCTGCTGGACCTGCTGGGTAGTTTTAACCAGAAATTGGAAATTTTCAGCTGGATTATAAGTACAGACAGTTGGGCAGTAAACTGAACTGTCATCTGGCCTTTAGACATTGGCACCTTTTATGTGATAGGAAGGTGTGTGAGAAATGAGGGCATTTTGGCCTCCTTTTTCTATTAGAAATTTGGAGGTGATCCAGAAGGGAATAAATGAGGAAGAAGTATTAAGTATAATTTATGAAGAGAGATTACAGGAATTTACCAATTGCAGGCTCAGAAAAGTGCAGCAGTGATTAGTTGAGCCATGATGACTGTGTAGAAATACTTGATATGTAATAGCATTGAAAAAAAAAAAGGGGAGAATAATTTAAAATATTAAGGGTGAAGGTAGTAACAAATTGCCAAGTAGAAACTAAGGGCAGATAGAAATAAATTAAACATTAAGACAAAAAAAATCCTTGAAGAATGAGATTAATCATTTTGAATATAATGGATATTTTTAAAATAGAAGTTCTCTCGTGTACAGAAAGGAGAATAAAACCATGTGAGGGTGTTTTGGAGAGTCAACTTGCAGGAAGGAGGTGATAACCATCAACCTTTCTTTTCTAAGCCTTTTGGCTGCACTTGTAATTAATTGGCCCTCAGACACCTTTACTCAGCATTTGTGCCTGTCAGGTAACCTCCATGACTGACTGAAAATACGTAAGAAAAGTGTCAACAGCATATTCTGCATCCCACAGAGCCAGAATCTGGAAGGGTCTACAAAGACTATGGCACTTAGTTTTGAAATGAACAGGGAAATACGGGGCAGAGAGGTTTTTTTGTCTTTGTATGGAGAAAGTATCTTCTCCTTGCCCAGTTTGTACCCTTGAGGAGACCACGAACCTTGGGCAGACCTTGGATAGGTAGTTCCTCGTGGAGCTGGTGATATCTGGAGTTCCTGATGACCAGAACAGCCACAACTCCTGTTTTGGCTGTGCCACTTTGGTCTCCTGAGGAAAGAGGACGAGATCTCTGCTCTTGTGAGGTCCCACCTGGAGCATCCAGCTCTGGGACCCCCCAACACAGGAGAGGCCTTGAGGAAGGTTGGAACTGGATGGTCCTTTAAGGTTCCTTCCAACTCAAACCATTCTGTGATTTTATGATTCCGACCTTCAGTGATCTCTCTTAAGAGGTTGCAGCTTCCTGTCTTCACCAAATCCGTGGACTCCACTTGTGGTAAGGACTGACTCCTCTCCAAACTCTGCACAGGACACAGTAGTTTCAGCTATTTCCAAACAGAGAATTGGCAGCAAAGCAGAGAATCGTGAAAAGATGCTGCACATTCCCCTTGTCCCTTTGTCTTTCTCCTTTCAGCTGGAGTTAGATGTGCTTTTTTAATTTGTCAAGAATAAATAGTGCACCTAAATGAATCACTCAGCTGATAGCTGCAGATCAGACTCTGCAATCAGTATTTTATTTAAGTAAAATAATTGAGTGGCAATGGATAATACATGACAGCTTAAGATTGCTCTAATTGCTTGGTTTCCCAGAACACTCCTAAAAAAAGAAAATGAATTCCTCCATTGTATTTTTTTTTTTTCTGGCTGCATGACCCTCATGGAAATAAATCCAGAGTGAAGAATTAATAGTGCTGCAAACAAAGTGTGGAAAGTGTTGAAGTTTCTGTCATAATCTTTGCCCAGTTTCTATTTTGGAAGATAACACACCACCTGCAATAAACTGCCTTTCCTGGGGCTGGTATCAGTCAGGGTGATAGATTACAACTACTTCCCTCACTTCTATTAGTTCATACGTTGCAGCCTAGGGCAGGAAGAAGGAGATGCTAAAGGAAAAGTCGGGGTATAAGATACTGAGTGTGGAGTTTGCTCATGGATTTCCATATCTCTGCTGACTTAGTTCTCAGGAGACCTTTTTTCTCCTGAGCATCTACCAAAAAATAGAAGTGTAGCTGTAAATATTAAACGGATTTCATTTCCTTCTTTTAAAAAGGCTAAGTGTCCCCTACAAGCATTTCTATTGCATATAAAACAATGATAACTTCTTTTTTTTTTCACAGTTTGCTCTAAGAACTTGTGTATCTTACTTTTTTGCTGCTGTAGAGACCAGTGGCTCATTGGAGCTGTTGGAGAGGAAGATAAATGTGCAATACAGACTAATAGTTCCTGTTGGACAGGTACCTGCCACGTGAAACACTCCACGACAGTTGCATCTGATCAGTGGGTTTATTGCCCAGCTCTTGCAGAAAGAATTGAGGGACCCGTTGCTCATAAAAGTTTTATCTTGGACAAGGCTCTGGGTTATTGGGGGTGGACAGTTCTCTGTTTGCTGTGGCTTTTATTTTTAGCTTTTGTTTTAGTTTTGTTTTTTTTTAAGTTTTGCTTTCAGGGTGCCAGGCCAGCAAGTTTCACAAACACTAAGCTACAACCTGTGTTATAAATACAAATGGATATTCTCTGATGGGAGAATCTTCACCTTCACTGAGTATTTTTGTTTCTGGTCCACAAAGGCCACAATGTCAGGCCTTTCATTATCTCTATATTTGGGCTTTTCATCCAATTATTTTTATGCCATTTGATTACCCTATAAACATAGGTGAGTAAAGTCAGAATGAACTCTGTAATTCAACCTCAGAAAGCTGGCATAGGTGAGTTGGCAAAAAAAATTCCCTCAAAAATCTTTCCAACATATCAGAAAACAGAAGCAATATTTCTGGTCTGTGAGTCTCTTTCATATCCAGCCCAAGGGTTTGCTGGGAACACAAGGATATTAATCTTTCTTTAGTAATAAAATAGAAACTTGGTTGTAGGAGAGCAAAAGGTTGGATTTGTAGTGTGAGTTCAGATACTTTCTTTTGCAACCTTGAAAAAATAAATCATAGAATCACAGAATGGCTTGGGTTGGAAGGGACCTTAAAGATCACCTGGTTCCAAAATCCCTGCCATGGATCAGGTTGCTCAGGGTTATTTCTCACAAATATGAATTATAACACCCCAGAGACTCTGTTACCAAAGTACAGGAACATCAGACATTGAGTGAGGAGAACTAAAATTGGGGCATGTCCCCGATGTTCACTGGGGTGAGTAACGAAATCACTTCCCCTTCATTTACTTAGATTAAGTGTTTGGGATAATCCACTTAGTTGTGGATGATCCACTTCGTTTGTGGATCTCCATCTTTGTGCACTTGACGAGTGTCTGGTGGAAGAGGAGAGGGGTGGGGATGAAGGAAGGGCAGTGCACTGCAAAATACGGGATGGAGAGGGAATTTTTACACAGACGTGAAGTGATAGGACACAGTGAAGTGGCTTCAAATTCAAAGAGAGAAGGTTTAGATGAGATATTAGGAAGAAATTCTTCCCTGGGAGGGTGGGGAGGCCCTGGCACAGGTTGCCCGGAGAAGCTGTGGCTGCCCCATCCCTGGAAGTGTCCAAGGCCAGGT
>JAWMRA010000162.1:34675874-34687734 GCA_035584735.1 Pseudotriccus pelzelni
TTGGACACTTCCAGGGCTGGGGCAGCCACAGCTTCTCTGGGCAACCTGTGCCAGGGCCTCCCCACCCTCACAGGGAGGGATTTCTCCCCAATACCTCATCTAAATATCTCCTCTTTCTTCAGCCTTGCCCATTCTAACATAATTTCTTTACATGAGTAAAGTAGAACAAACTTAACTAAATACTCCTCCAGAATCCAAATTGTTAATAAAGTCTCCATTTAAAAAAAGAAATTCATTTCCATCACCATGTTCTGTGTTAATCATCAAAAAGACAAGGCAGAAGAACAAAGTCAAGGGCAGAGAGATTTGTTATTTTAATTAATTATGTAACTACCATAAACTTAGATAATATGATGCTGATTGTAGTTTAAGGATCTATATAACAGTGGTAAATTTTGAAACAGAAATTTTGTTTTTAATCTGTTATTGACATTACTAACAACTTCTTATATTACTTATATTAATAATAAATTGAATATTTCTTATATTACTAATAAGACTAATATTACTAAACTAGCGATTTTACTAAAAATTAGATTCAAGTGTATGGCCTCTCTCAGCTATATCTTCTCACAGGAATGAATGATAAAATTCACATTTTTAAACATGAGCAGAGGCATTTGGGAGGAGGTAAGTTTACAGCGTGTATGTGAAATAAACTTTGTTCTAAATATCATTCATTCTCTTCTATTTTGTGTCTCACTGTTATGAGCTTGGCTTGCCACAACGCTCCACACAAAACTTTTTTTGTGGTTGGAATTTTTTCTAATAGAATTTCATCTGGATTTCTAAGGAAATCCTAGTGGTAGCCCCTGACCCAAATGTACATCAAGTGCTGTTCCCCCATGGCCCTGGCCTATTTATTGCTTTCCTGAGTACTCCAGTTCAAATAGGAGCTCAGAACAAAATTGAAAATGAGCTTGGGGTCTTTTTCTACTCCCAATTTGTTCACTTCCAAAACCACTACCCAATTTAGCAGCGTCTGCTCAGGAGAGGGCAAATGCTGGAATTACAGGGATGCAGGAGGGCAGGACTGGAGTGTGCTGGCAAAACAGCATGGAAGAGCTTTCCCAGCACTCCGTAATTTCTCAGCTGTGACAATTAGCATGTGAAGGCAAAAAAGGAGGTTGTTTTTTTCTAGTCCCTACTCAAAACACGCCTGTTTAAATGTGTGATACACTCTGGCAGCAAGACAACGAAGTTATTACAGATAAATTGCTGTTTGTCATGGTGCTGCTGGATTGTAGAGGTGGAAAACACCTGAGCAGGAAATGGGATTGCATTTTATCAGGAAAAATATTCCTGTTTTCATTTGTCTCTTATGCTGGAGGAAATACTTGCCATGTACATAATTAATAGGTGCTTTAGTGCTTAGAGAAAAGGTTTGTGAAGGTGCTTGACACCTCCACTGCCCACAGAGGTCAGTGAGAGTTGAGTGCCCAACACGTCGCAAAATTTCTTTGTAGACTGACTAGTCGCTCAGAATTGAAACACTTTATTTTATTTTATTTATCTTTTTATTTTATTTTATACGGAGTCATGGCTTGCTTTGAACTGTTTGCATGGATGCCTTTCAGAATGGAACAAAGGTCATGTTAATATAGGTAAGTGAATATTTTTGGGGAAGAAGGCTGAAAATGTAAAGGAGAAGTGAAAAAAAAATTCCTATTTTCTTATCCCAGTGGAAAATCTTGAAAAGAAAATATGGCATTAAAGTGCTGCTTAAATTAATCTATTCAGTAGCCTTTGTTTACCAGTCTCATCTTTCTCCTGTTCCAGGTTCTTTCCTGGCCTCAGCAGTTGCTGTAGATCATCTGCAGGTGATTTTGTAAATACCTGTGAGCAGTTTAATTGCTTTTGGGTATACAGCAGGCACATGAAAACTTTGCTGCAGTAAACTAATAGTAACATCAACTAATTAAAATAAAAATAATGAAGAAAGAAAAGCAGCAAAATCAGTCTTTAAAATAAAAACTTGCTTTTTGGTTTGGTTGAGGTGTCACTGGAATGGCAAAAGGAAACATACACAGGTGTTACTCCATAACTACTTTTTTAGGTACTATTCCCATTCTCCTGACATTTTCCCCTTAACTTTACATCAGTTCAGTGTCAGGAGACACCCAGTACTCAGCAAAGCAGGTGCTTGGTCTCAGCAGAATGAGAATCAAACCTTTAAGAATAATTTTAACAAATAACAATTAATTATTTAATTAAAAATAATCCTCCCTTTGAAATATTGAGGTGATCTTATTTCACTTGGGCTTTTAAGGTACACTTATTAAAAGCGTATGCACTTGAATCTGGGATTTATATAGATATATACGGATTTATATAGATTGCATTGGAAACAGGATTTCTCCTACTATTAGTTACATCTACAGATGCCTCAAGTGCAAGTGTTTACTCTTCTCAGGTAAAAAAAAAAAATATCTTCTGTGCAGAGATATAAATATTTTTTGAAAGAATGTAATAGGAGAGAAGACTTCAAGAATTCCCCATGAACTATGTGGATACAGTTTTGCTGAATAAAGGATGGGTTTGGCTTCAGAAAAGATGAAGCAGTGAAATGTCAGTGGGGTATTTCTTATAGGGCTTTTATGTTTCTTACAAAATTATAGAGTATGATTTTTCTTAGAGACCCTCACCTTTCTCTCTTGGCCAAGAAGCCCTTAGTTGTTACAGGCATTGACACATTAATACACAAGTAGGTTAAAAAACACTCAAGCACTTATAGCTCCTTTCTGTTCTTCCCAAGTCCTTGTCTCACTGGGATCAGCCTGTGAACTATATGGAAGTGTTTTTTTTCCCTGCCCTGTCATTTCTTTCTGGTAAGATATAATGTCCTTGGAAGAAAATAATAATAAATGTTTTCTGCCAGCTGTGGCTGTCAGAACACATATATCAACTGGAAATTCAGAACTTCTGTTTAGGTTTGTTCACTGCTGTTGTCTTATAACATACAGTTCACTAAGTACTTCCAGGGGCCAGAATTCCCCAGGCATGATCCCTTTGTAGGTCCTTAGGATCACAGGCTGTAGGTGCTGTCACTGACACACCACAGCAGTGAGGAGGAAAGGAAGGAACAAAATTGTCCCTTTGATGCCAGAATGTGATTTGTCTGTGGATTTGATATGTTCAGTTCCACAGCAAATCCCCAGTTCTGTCCTTTCTGGATCTCCAAAACAGCCCCCTTTGGAAGTCTTTCTCTTAGAATGGTTTCCCCATCCCTCCATCCTGGAAGTGCTGCATAAGCAGAACCTTTTGTTCATCCCTTCCCAATACAAATGCCAGCAGATCTTCTCCAGGGAGAAAGCAAGTCCAGGCTTGCTGCCAAGTGCTTTTACCTTGTCTTAGGTCCTGGCATTGTTTTATGTCTTCTTCCCAGTTCTTATAATCTCCAGGACCATTGGGAGGCTCACACAGGTCTTGGGCCATGTCACTTTGATAACCCAGCTCAGGACAGGCAGTACTGACCCAAAAAGTGACAAATTTCTTGGACAATCAACTTGTCATCCTTCCATTCTGTTCCAAACTCTCATGGCGACACTACAGGCAGATGTTACCCCCTGAATCCTACTCCAGAGGCTTAGCTTGAACCTTTGCCAGGCCATTGAGGAGAGAGAAGGAAGAGTCAGCCAGGACATGGGATATCCCTGTGGTGTGGCTCCCTCCTTTAGATTTCCTGAAGTGGTGAAGGAATTAATCATTTCAAAAGGATTTGTTCTCCACAACTGCACAGGGTTTGTGTGGCCAGGTTTTGGTGGCTGAAATTCCCCTGCATCCCGAGGTGAGGCAGCTGTGTCCCTGCAGACCCATGGAGGTCCATGATGGATGAGAGACCCACCTGCAGGACCCCACACCAGAGCAGGGAGTGCCCAAAGGAGGCTGTGGGCCCATGAGGAGCCCACCTTGGCAGGACCTGTGGATCCATGGAGAGAGGAGCCCATGCTGGAGCAGCTCTGCAGGTAGGACTTGTGACCCCATGGGGGACTCAGGCATGGAGCAGCCTGTTCCTGAGGGACTGCATCCTGTGGAAGGGGACATGCTGGAGCAGGGGAAAGGTTTCAGGAGTCCCCCCCTGAGGAGGAAAGAGCAGCAGAGGCATGTCATGAACTGAGCACAGCCCCCATTCTCCAAACCCCTGCACTGCTGTGGGTGAGGAGGGAGAGAAAAAGGGCAGTGAAGTTGAGCCCAAGAAGAGGAGAGGGGCTTGTGTGCAGGGGGAACATATTTTAAGATTTACTTTTTATTTCTCATTATCCTGCTCTCATTCCATTGTTGATAAATGAAATTAATTTCCCCCAGCTGAGCCTGTTTTACCCATGATGATAACTGGTAAGTGATCTCTCCCTGCCCTTATCTCAACCCACAAACTTTTTGTTGTATTTTCTCAGCCCTGTCCAGCTGAGGGGAATGATGGAGCAGCTTTGGTGGGTACCACTCAGGGTCAACCCACCACAACAATGCTCTGGGATATGGTCAGTCTGTGATGCAGGCTGTGCATCCTTTGCTATTCCAAAAAAATTAGTCAAGTCACAGTTTGGAAAAGTGGCTCCTGTGAACAGGGAGTTACTGTGTTTTATCAAAGATGTTTAATGTACATAATTCACAACACTCCTCAGATTAAAGCCTGCCCAAAGTATGTGGTAACACAACCAACAGTGGTTGCCCCAGTCCAGTCTGTCACTGCATTGACTCTGAACACACATTAAGTCTTCAGAGAGCTGCCCTTTGGTGCTTGTTCAAAAGCAAAAATGAAGTGTGGTACTTTCCGTGGCCAGAGCTTAATTTTCCATCAATTTACTTTCTCTACAAGCTCCATTTCTGTAAACATTCAAACCAGTTGTACGTGAATGTTTGCACCAAAAGTAAAAAAACCCCTTGTTTTAATTTTTAAAACCTGTTTTAACTGTTGTGGTTTTTTGTTTGTTCATTTGGGGTTTGTTTGTTTTTTATTTGGTGGTTGTTTTATTGTTGTTGTTGTTTTCTCCAAAGAGCACTTCAAGAAGAAAAGAAGTGCTCTGGAAAGCCAAGCCTCCACTCAGAACAGTTGAGCTAAATACTAAATACTTTGGTCTGTCAGGTCCAGTTTGAAACGGATCACAGTACGTAAAACCCCATACTGCTCTAATGGGATCCTGGGGGTGCACTGGTCCCAGTGATTGAGGTGGTTTTAATTCCGGTGTTAAGGGTTTCGCTGCCTCCTCACGTTCTGAGTTTCATTCCCACTGTTTTCCCTTTTGTAAAAGTGATTACAGTGGGTGAGAGATGATGGGAAATCTCAGCACATCGTTCCTCCAATACACCAAAGTTCCCATTAACTGTTGCAATTCTGTCTTAGATCGGGGCATCTGTGTTTATTCCACTTCCTTCCAAGTGCCTGCAGGAGCTCCCTTGCTCCCTGCTGTCCACCAGGTACCCAGAGATTTTACTTCTTTACTTGGTCCTTGGCATTTTTCAGGTGGAATTTCAACTTCTGCTTCTTGTAACACTTCCCATAGTGCTGCTGCTTTCCCTGCCTTTTCAGGGGAATCTGCTCCGATTAGGACATCACCTATACATGAATACAGTTTCACATCTGGGCAGAGTGAGACTGTAACAATGCAGAATTGGTGCAGGAGCACTGGTGGGTAAATATTTATACCCCTGAGGGAGCCTTTAAAGGTATATTGGATCCCTCCCCCATAAAAGCAAACTGTGCTTTATCCAGTTCAAGTCCTGGAGTCATGAAATATTGTCCTTAACGTCAAGGCAGCCACCCAAGCAGGAGGAGCCCCTGTATCAGTGTCACACAGAAGTTAAAGGTGCTGTGGTATCACTTAATTGCTGGTTGTCACCTCTAAAATGCCACTGCCCTTTTTTTACTGGTCACACTGGTGAATTGTAAGGCAAATCAGTCCCTTTAATGATGCCTCTTTTTATGAATCTGCCACCACCCCATCAGTCCCTGTAAGTGCCACTGTTGGCACAGGGTACTGTCTTACATTATTAATTTTAGAAAGTGGCAGTGGCAACCTTGCTGTATCAAATAGATTGATAAATTCCTCCAGTCATCCCACATTCTTCCAATGTCCCTGTCTGAGAGTTTCTGGGATCGCCCACAAAGTAAATCACATCCTGTGAACAGAATTTATAAATTCTCTTGTATATGTATTTATTCTAGTCTTTATTATTAACTATTCCATTATTTATTAATTCAAAATTAGCAAACCTTGTTTGGTGGAGGTTGGTATCATGAGTGAGTGTTTTAGGATACTCAAAGAATACCAGCAAAGGTGTGGGCAAAAGCAGGTTTATTATAAAGTAAAAGTGCAACAAAGTTCATGGACAAGGTCACTCTGCTACTTACTAGGTGGCTATAGCATACAGAGAAAAATCAGGCTAAAGTTTAAAATCAATCAATTTGAAACTAAAATCTGTGTAAAATGATATAAGTGGAGGCTGAGGGTGGAAAAAGTGTAAGGATGGGAAAATATAAGGAAAAAAAGGAGTAAGGGAGACCCTCCCCTTATGTCACAAGGTTCAGAGTGGACCCCCCTTGCCAGACTTAACGCTGGGCTTGATCAAAGGTTTAAGCCTAAAAGTTTAACAGCACTTAATCAATATCCTAATTTAAACAATTTAACAAAAGGTTTTATGGAATTTACTACAAGCACAGCACCAACTCATTCCCAGGCCTAACTTCCTTATGAATGTAAAGTGCTTTAGAACCTGAGAGAGCAACATTCAGAGGATATTTGCCATAGCACATTCACACTTGCACACGCACAGACCTAAAGGAGTCTGCACAGGTACCTGTGGAAATTCCCCTTGGATCTGGTGAAGTGCTCACATTGGTGCCTTTGCATGTCCTCAGCGGGTGAAGGATTGAGCCTCCAGGGGTGGGGGTGTCAGCCCGGGCTCCATCGGGGTGGTCTTCCAAGGAGAGAAAACTTGAGAGTTCACTGGCTCTGAGAGGCCCCACTCAGAGATGTTGTCACAGCCCACCGTGGTCCAGGAGAGCTCAAAGGATCTCACTCAGGACTCCCGTTTACAGGGTCACAGGAGACTTGGCTTTAGTTGTAGCAATTTTCCATCCTGGGCCCAATTTGTTATTCTTGTGCTGTTATTCAGGCAAGAAAAACCAGTTTCCAATGCTGTTGATTAAAAAAACCAAGAGCTGTTATCCAGCCTAAGTTCCTGGGAGCAGGCAGTGTTCCTGGTAAGCTCAGTCCACGTGCTGTTTGTCAAGGCCAAGGCATTTCTGAGATCACAGCGTGGCCTGGGAGGGGTGGGGATGCACCACCACAGACAGGTGTGTCAATAATGTGGAAAACATGTTTTATATTATTTAGGGCTGCAGCCACCTGTGTGACAGAGGTTCAGACTCTGCTGAACGAGCCTCTCTAGGCTTGTGAAGGCACTGCCACTTGCCTTTTAGGCTTGGGTGAAATGCAAACTTTAAAGGTGCCAGTTATTCGCGTGTGTGATTCACAGCGGGATGGGAGGAGACAGACAGAAACAGTGCCTGTCTGTGGCAAAACAACCACCAAAAATAGTAATTTGATGGTTTTTTCCCAAGCTCTTACAGTGTTCACATTAAACAACAAGTGGTACTTAGCCTGTTTCTAGGCAGAATTCTGAATCGTGGTCTGCTGGGAACGTTGGCTTGTACACCTGTGAAATTGGAGTTTGTGCAGACTTGAAAATAAGCTTGCTTTTAATACTGTCCTTGTTCTCTTTTTCATGAAGTCTAAAGAGAAAGGTCTTGCCTGCCTGTAAAAATCGTAGTGTTATAAATAATTTCTTCTGTCCCTTTTGAGACTGTAAAAATGGAAATGTTTGCTTTTAGCCCGGGTTTGTTTTTTGTTGACTCGATTTGAGAGCTGTCCAGATAAAAATACGAGCTAATATATTTTGACATATTTACTTAGAGTGTGTGTGACATCAGCTGGCTGTTACTGTCTTAGCAAATGTCAGAGTGATGTCATACAGCCACTTGGTTTTAAATGAATTCAAGATGAAACGTGACTCCTCTCTAGGTTGTTGTGGGGTATCTGAAGCTACACATCAATTTGTATCAGCTTAGAAGTATTTCAAGTTTCGTTGCAATAGCAGAAATATCTGTTATCAAATAGATGGGAGAGATAAAGTACAGATCAAAACAAGCTCTTCTCCAAGATGTTTATCATTGCATGCTTTGTAATTTTAATTTATATTTGCTGTCCAAGTTTTCCTACGGTCTTGACATTCACAAATCCAGCCATTGAATATTTCTGTGACTGATTCATGGCAGAGTGTAAATCACCCCATTAGTGCCTCTGCATTTTTGCTGCACTTAAGCTGAGAGTAGGGGAATATGAGCAGAGGTGACCTCAGTGCCTTCAAGCCTGACATAAATATAAAATCATGAAAATGATCTCACTTCTTCACTGATAGGCCAAATTCATATTGACAGTGTGCTTAGCATTTCTTCATCTGTCCAGCTCTTCATTTGCAGGGAATGAAGTTATTCCTTAGTTGAAATAACAGTAATTTTGGCCAGTTCAGCCTGCTCCCAGTCATACCCAGATACAAACAAAACCAACCCCAGATTCATCCCAAAACCCATCGCATTTGTATGTGATCTCCTGTTTATGGAGTCACAGGTTGCAAAAGTCACAAATCAAAAATTTCAAAATTATCGTAAAGTATCTGTTCAGGCAAGAGTTGTGGTATCTTCTTCTTAGTTTTTGGTTTGATTTTTGTTTGTTTGTTTGTTTGTTTCCATTTTGGTTTGTTTGTTTGTTTGTGTGGTGTGTTTTTTTTTTAATTTTATTTTTAGCTTTAGCTTTTTTTGGCCTCCTCCCATTCCTCACTACCATATCCTAGACCTCACATCTGTTTCCATGCAATATTCCTAATTCCATGGACTTCAAAGAAACCACAGGCAGTTTGCTCCAGGTCATTTTGTTGTTGTTTTTGTTCTTATTTCAGCCGTTACCCCCTTCATCTACAGCAAACTATTAAATCTTGCCAGGTAAGAGGTTCTTCATCTAAAAATCAGATTTTGTGTGATTATTTCTCAGCTATCTGTAGCCAGCAGGTACTTTGGTTGAATTAGGAGTCCTGTGTGTAAGAACATTGGTCTTGGGCCTCAGTTGAGGTCAAGCAGGAGGAAAGTCCACCAGATAAACTCAAGGTTGGAGTTGCTGAGCCCCTGAGAAAGACACACATCTACAGAGGGTGCTCCAAGCCCACCTGTAGCTGAGCCCAAACTCCCGCTCTGTGCTGCTGTGCTCTGCAGAACACGATCCTGGGAGGTGTGTCCAGTGGCCTGTTTGCTCACTTGTCTCCCTTTGGAGCCATCATAATTCCATTCTGCCTCTGCAGGTCCACTTAGTGCTGCGTTGATATTTCTTTGCCTGCATAGCTGCAAATATAAATCTCCTTCAAGACAGGCCAAGCAGAACCAAACAGAAAAACCTCAGCAGGCCAAAATGCTTTTACCTCCCTGTGCTCTGAGCCTGTAACGACTGATCCACCCCCAAGTTCATTGATTTTCCTATTTCACCTTAAAAAGCCACTTTAAAAAGGCAGCTAATATGTGTCTAAAATCTAACTTTAAAAAGCATCTGTGTTACGGATCTAAATATCCAGGGTGATGCACACTTTGGAGTTTATAGTGGGTGCAATCACTCATTTGATGGAGACTTCAATTGGATGGAAGCAGTGACTACATGGACACATTTCCAAAACCAACAGAAAGGCTGGGAAAGACAAATCCCCATTTGGCAAATCTGATAAAAGAAAACGGTAGGACAACACCAACAGGCATCATATGAACAATGAGTTCTCAGTAAAAGGGGGGAAGTGTTCTCTTCAATTTATTTCTTTATCCAAGATTAGTTGGAGAGAAAAGTGCTTGAGCTTTGCTTGAAATAACTGTGTGAGACTGGGTGGTTCTTTACAAATTTAAACTCCAAAAAAGATCCTGAATTAATTTAAAAAAAAGAAGAAAAGAAGTGTTTATTGTAAATAACTTCCTGTCACCAAACTGAATCCAAAAGTTGCTCAAAGTGGTTATCTCAGTCATAGACAAGGGAGAAAGCCCTTCAAGAGATCTCCAAGCCTTCCTGTTCTAAGAAGGAAACTGAGTCTCACCCTGCAAACCTGTAGTTCAAGGAGCTCAGACTACTGAGGTGGCTCGCTCAGCTCAGCTCTCCTGGGGAACTCCAGGAGTGCTGTGATGGCATTTAACCAAGGGACAGTGGTGGATCAGTCCTGGCCCAGCGGGTAACATTGGAAGGGGCTGCCCAGGGAGGTTTGGAGTCCCCATCCCTGGAGGTGTCCAAGGAAGGACTGGAAGTGGCACTCAGTGCTCTGGGCTGGGGGACAAGGTGGGGATGGGGCACAGGGTGGGTTTGATGATCTTGGAGGGCTTTTCCAACCCAGCTGATTCTGTGATTCTGTGACTGGCCAGTTCCTTCTCTCCTTATTTATCCTTATGCTGGGTCCTACGGAAACACGTAGTTTGAGAACTTCATACTTTAAATTCGCTACCTGTGGAGCTCAACTCTCAATCTCTGTAGCCACGTGGAGGCAGGAGGAGCTCTTGGCACGTATGTGCTCACCAGCCAAGGCCACAGGAGCAGATCCCTGGCCATTCCTACATGGACTCCTGCCAGCCAGGGCACATGCTCACCCCCAAACCTGGCCCTCATGCTCAGATATTGATTAGCAAAAAAAACTCATTACAAAACTGAAGAATTTAATTTTGATCAGTTTTGTCCTCCCCCAAGGAAAATTCACAGTTTTATTTTTTTTCCTGATAGATAATATTTTAGTTCTCACATTTATCTTACTAGTGGCCATCTGGTATTTTATAGCACCTTTCCTGGTGCTGGAGATTGATTTCTGTAACGATTCCTATGCAAACTGGCTCTAATTATTTAATTTTTTTTTTCCTTTCTATTTTTATGGTAGATAAGATGCTATGTTTTGACATTTGCTCTGGGCGTTTGCTTTTTCCTCCACAACAAAAAGAGAACATGAGTAAATGTAAATAACTGGGATCCTTAGTTGGATTTTTTTAAAAGAAACTTCACAAAGCATGTCATGCCACGGACACTGTGGTTTTACTTGTGGTGCTAAGAAGGCAAAAAAATGCGTTTTAGGAAGAACTGTGGCTTTCTGTGGATTGCCCAGCTCAGCTGATGAGCAAGGACAGGACAGTAAGGCTGTGTGGGACCAGATCCCACCAGAGACATTCCCCCCGGAGTGATATTGTGTCTGTGCTCCCAGGCCCTGCTGTTTGCGGTGACATCGAGGAGAAGGTGCAGCTTCCCTAGAGCAACACTCCAGACTCTCCTCAAGCTGGAAAGAGCAGAGCAGGACAAAGGCTGTGGCAAGGTAGAGTCACCTCACCTCTTAGTGGCATAGTGCAAAGCCTGAGGTTGGCCCCCAGATGTGGCTTTTGTTGCTTTGGGCTTATCTGTGCTTGTACCAGGCTGTTCTTTGCTGGACAGATCATGAAGATGCTCAGAGGGATAGGCTGAGACACAGGCCCCTGACATAGGAAGGACATGGAGCTGTTGGAGAAAATCCAGATGAGGCCACGGAGATGCTCCAAGGGCTGGGAGAGCTGGGGGTGCTCACCTGGAGAAGGGAAGGCTCCAGGGTGACCTGAGAGCCCATTCCAGTGCCTAAAGGGGATTCAGAGGAGCTGGAGAGGGACTTTGGGCAAGGGCCTGGAGGGACAGGACAAGGGGGAATGGCTTCCCACTGCCAGAGGGCAGGGATAGATGGGATATTGGGAAGGAATCCTTCCCTATGAGGGTGGGGAGGCCCTGGCACAGGTTGCCCAGAGAAGCTGTGGCTGCCCCATCCCTGGAAGTGTCCA
>JAWMRA010000162.1:34687834-34701141 GCA_035584735.1 Pseudotriccus pelzelni
ATCCCTGGAAGTGTCCAAGGCCAGGTTGGACGGGGCTTGGAGCAACCTGGGCTAGTGGAAGGTGTCCCTGCCTGTGGAATGAGATGATCCTTAATGTCCCTTCCAACCCAAATCATTCCATGACTTTATGATTCCAGTAAGCCCAGCTGGCTCTTGTAACTTCTCCCCAGGGCTGCAGTCACCCCCTCAGCTGTGCAATAACCTCCTATGCACTTGTGCATCGTACTGGAGGAGAAGATCCCAAGAACCTCTTGGGACTTTATTTTTGTGGCAACTGCCTCCTGCACCCTGCTAAATATTTCTAGTTTGCAGTTCTCTTTTATCATTCCTACATCAATACTGAAGTTTAATGTCAATATTAGTGAGAAGTGCCTGTAAAGGTTTGGAAAATAAGAATCAGAAAGATCAAATATTTTATTTATGCACAGTAAATTTTTAAAGTCTCCTGTGTGTTTTGATCCAAAATGCATATTATTGAACAATTTAGTTTCCTAAGTCTTTCTGTGATGTAAGATTTATCAGGTGTCTGCCATGGGCTGATTGAAATATGGGAGAAGTCCACGTTGCCCTCACGTGCACCCTGGGCAGTGCTGTTTAAAGGTCTCTGCTGTTCTGGGGTTCCTCTGGTAAAAGAAACAATAATTACAAACTCTGCAGTGAGTGTGGAACAATGAATAGTGTATAAATGGGATCTGTATTCCCTGGTCTTCTAAAACACCTCCCCCGGCATGACCTCGGGGCTCCTTCCTGCTGCTGCTGCCCCAGGAGCTGCTCTCAGTGCTCCAGGGGTTCAGGGTTTTCAGGGAAACTCACTGGTTTCTGCTCTTAGGAACAGGGAAAAAACCCTGTAAAAAAATTAATTCATTTTATTTATTGATATAATAATAATAATAATAAAATAATACAATCATAATAATATAAAAGCAACCAGAACAACTACCCCCCAATAACAGTATAACAACCACAACAATTATGATGATAATAATAATAATAATGATAATAATAATAATGGCAATAATAATAGATAGACAAAAAAAATAATGGTTCCTAAGTTTTTATATTATAGCTTATGGCAATTTTATAAATTTCTGGGTACTTAGGAGTGTTTTGCGTCCATTTCTTCTTGAGGCTGTACTTTATGACAGCACTTTGTTATGAGGGGAGAATGACAGAGACTTGCAGCAGGTCTCTGTTTCCATCCCTTCTCCCATGTTTCATTTCATACCTTCAGAAACTGAGACAAATTCCAGTCCAGCTTCAGCCTGCTCTGGCAATGCCTCCGTTGTGTGTCTGGCAGTGACCAACTCCATAACAGTGCTGGTTCTCCCTGAAAATGTTTGTGGAGAATAGCTTAAAGAATTATTATGGTTTAAGATGCACGCCCATATAAACATGGAATTTGTGTGCCTGTGTGTCTGTAAATACAACTTTCCAAATATCTTCCTCTTTTCCTCTCCTAGGATGCTGCTCAGTCTGCCTGAGTGTGGCCAGCAATCAAGTTTTTCTTACATCACCCATATCTGGCTGAGGATCCTGTTCTTAATTAAAGTCAGTGGCTAAATCTCCTCATGGCAGAAAATATTATGGCTCAGATTCCCTGCAGTGAAAAACAAGAAGGTGAGTACCAAGCACCCACGTCCCAGGATGGAGCTCAGCTCTTGCTCTCAGGATTTGGGGTTTTTTTGTTTCATACAGGACCAGGCATGTTGTCATCAGTAAATAAATAAGATGATCATAGATTTATTCTGGGCAGACAGACAGGAATTTCTGCTCCTATATCCCACATGACAGCAGAGAGCTCTGTAGTCGCAGATGACCTTCCACTAACTGTGTTCTTGTCACTTTTACTATTCATCATAAGTAGCTACAACTAGGAAAAACATCGCAGACAGTATAATTTTCACCATTTCTGCCTAAAAAGGCTTTAAAGGCTGATTTGAACAACGCCTCTTTGCTGTCTCTGGGGTGTCCAGTTTGGAAGGAGGTGCTGCTCACAGCCCACTGCAGTCCAGGAGACCACCAAGAGTCTCACTTAGGACCCCTTGAGTTGCAAGAAAGTTGGCTTCAGTCAGTCCTAAAAATTTTCTGTCCCGTCCAAAATTTGGGCCACTAAGTATACAAAAATATTATTCTGCTTGGGTTTCATTGAGGCGAGAAAAATCAGTTTGCCAGGCTGTTGTTTAAAAACCAGGTGCTCATTCTCCAAAAATGCCTGAGTTCCTGGGATGAAACGGTGTTTCTGATAAGCTCCAGAGGAGCAACATCTCTTTATTGATTTTTTTTTTTTTTAACTGAGCAATGACTTCTTTTGGCATGGAAGGCACCAGTAGGAGTTTATTTCTTCTCTCAGATAACTCCAAAGCACATGTAGAAGCTTTAAACTTACCCCTCGTGCCCTTTTCTGCTAAGGATTTTTATTGGCATGTAGAGAAACAGTTTGTAATTAATCAAAGTGTTCATTAGGGCCGTTTATTTTACATGGGAGCAGCGCTTAGGTGGTTTTTGGAGGCGGTGGCAGCGATTTTGCCTGATCAGGATCCCTGTCCAAGGGCTGCAGGATAATTATAGGACTGCCATCATTTGCATATTGCCAGGATGCTGCCAGTAAATATTAATGGCTTACTTTTTATTCATTTAGCCTGTGTTTTTGAAAGATGCCTAAAAACAAAAAGATCATATCTGTATGTTGTTTTTTAATTTATTTTCACCTTTTTGTCTCCTTTGGAGACCCCTGGTGTATCAGCACTTTGTTTACCACAAATTAAACCTTAGCTGATTGTTTACCAGGCTGAAGACCCTTGTGCATTACTCCAGCACTTTCCCTTTTTTTAATAATCACAACCTGGGATTCATTTGCAAGAGGCCCTAATCTGCATGAGAATTATACAATTAACTTTTGATTAACCACCTAGTTCTTCTGGAAACCACAGTGTATAGGACACTCTGCATTTAAATAATTTGCCTTAAATTGGGAGCAGGCCTTTCATTAAACCGGTGAGTTTGACTAAACAACAACATTTGGAGATAATCAGGGTCAAGACAATAGGCGAGGCTGCAAGGCTAGAATGTCATCTTTAAATATAACAGCTGAGATAAAGGCACCCAGATTGTGCCTTATCAAAACACAAAAAATCAAAGCTCTCTCTTGTCTGTGGCAAAATACCAGGCCCTGGTGTTTAGGGCGACCATTGTTTGGGCCTATAAGTGTTGCAGGATTTGCATTCAGAGAGCCGGGGCTGACACACATTACATCACGTAGGGTACTTATCTCGGAGTCTGACAATAATTATCAGGAAGAATATACTCAGAATGACTTTTTTGTGATTTTTATGCATCCCCAACACAAGGAAAGGGAGATAACAGCATTATGAAAAAGGAGAGAGTCTCCAAAGGCTCTCCCTGGAGCTGCGTTCTTCGATTAAATTTGCTGTGCCACTCTGGTGTGCTGAACAAGTGGAAAGAAAGACTATGAGGCTTTTATAGAGGGTAATAATAGTCCTGAACACAGCCCTTACCAAAAGATAAGATCCATTGTCAGAACAAACAAAAGGAGCAGTATTAAACACCACTTGAAGAATATATATGAGCAAAGTTTTAAATCCTTGCCTTTTTCTTCATACCTTGAACCTGGCTCTGTGGTGTGGCCATCTTCTAACCAGGCACCTTGGCCAGCGTGCAGGCTTTTAATGTGTTTTTTTCCCTCTGTCCTGTAATAGGAGTGGGTTGTGATGAGGTCTGTCCATAGATCCAGGGAAGAGACTTAAACCATCACAGCTCAAGCTTTGTGTCTGTTGTTGGAGGGTTTTTTTACGTATTTGTTGCCAACAGAGTGTTTTGTTCCTACAATGCCTTCGCTGTAATAACTTATGGCTCAGTTTTCACAGGATGGCTGTGGTCTTGCATCAGAGCTCATCTCCAGCTCAGCACAGGACAGCTGAGGGTGATGGACACCTCAATCGACCTCAATAGATTTACAAGAGCATACAGTGACAGGACAAGGGGGAATGGCTTCCCACTGCCACAGGTTAGGGCTAGATGGGATATTGGGAAGGAATTGTTGGGTGTGAGGGTGGTGAGGCCCTGGTACAGGTTGCCCAGAGAAAATGTGGCTGCCCCATCCCTGGAAGTGTCCAAGACCAGGTTGGACAGGGCTCGGAGCAACCTGGGCTGGTGGAAGGTGTTCCTGCCCATGGGAGGGGATGGAACTGGGTGGGCTTTAAGGTCTCTTCCAACTCAAACCATTCTAAGATTCTATGATTCTGTATTAGAAAACAGTTGAGTGCATTTCTCAGCATCCTCCCTCAGTCTCAGCAGTAAAAGCACATGGGAGCTTTCCCTGATCCCGTGTCTTTTGCATCCATTATCCCACTGGCTTTTACAATCTGTGTGTGTATATACATCCATCCATCCACAGAAATATGTGTGTATAGATATATAAGCATTGTATTTTCAGGAGGAACAGCTCAGTCAGTGCAGTCTCTGCACCTGCTGAAGCAGCGAGGGCTGAACAGATTTTAGCTCAGCTGCTGCACCTGCTTTTCCTTCTGCTGCCACCCACGTGCTCCAGGGTCTCTCCAAGCTGACTCCTGGAGACCTGCTGGCAGGAGAGGGTCTGAATCATGCCTCCCTTATCTGGGGACTGATAAACTTGTTTTGGGAAGCAATCAGTGAGGCAGGACTATAAAGGAGGATGGAAGGGGGAATGTGGGAAGGTGGTCGGAGTCCAGGGAAGTGAATGATTCATTTGGTATGTCTGAAAGTTCAGAAGTTCAATCCTGACAAAGCTTTGGTGCTTCAGATCAGTATCTGTATAAAGCTGTGACCCTTTCAGGTCTTTGTTTCAACCTTCTCCTTTCCCCCCCACCCTTTCCCCTTTACTCCTTTTCCTAAGCTTTTATTCCTTTCAGGGGACCTTATTCTTCTCCTAAATTGAATCCAGGTCCTTGCTTCTGTTCCCTTCCTGCTTGTTTTACCCATTATCCCCCCCCAGCAGACACTGTACCTTTTTGTTACTGCATTGTTGAGTCACTTGTGGTATTCAATCCTTTGTAATAGTGTTCTATATGCCAGTGATGGAGCGTGTCTCATAATGCACGAGCAGTCCCAAACACTCAGGAATTGAGGTGAGTCCCCCATTTGGCTTAAAAATAAGACTGTGGAAAGAAAAATGTCATTCGTGTCCCTGTATTTGGCTTTTCTTTTTTGTTTTTTATTTTAACCTTATGGGTACTCAAAGAAAAAAAAAGGCAAAGCAAAGGGATGTGAGAAGTACAAAAGCACAGCTTTGTGAGTAAAGCAAAGTGTCAGGGGGCTTGTGATTAAATCTGTATATAACATTTGAATGGAGCACCAGAAGATACTTTATTTCCTGAGTAAATCAAAGTGCTTCAATATGGAATAAACTACAAGTGTGTATTTATAGGCTGCTCTCAGCTGCTTCTGTAGAGCATCACCCCCACAACAGGGCACACCAGCAACCAGGAACAGCCCTGAAGTTTAAGGGCTTCTTTGATTTTGGGATTTGGGGGGGTTGTTTGATGAACGACCTGACAGTGGTTCTGAAGCTGTTTCTGTAGCTGCTTCTTACAGGGCTTATGAGCGATGCCACAGCTCTTCTGTGCATGTTTTTGGGCTTATGGAAGAATGATTAACAGGCCTTCTGCTGATCCAAACTGCCTAAAAGAAGCATTCCACACCATAGAACACCATGCCCAGTATGGAAAACGGCATTGGGCATCACTTGTTTCTCTCAGATTCTCTCTCCCTCTCCTTATCATCATCCTCATCATTATTATTATTGTTGTTAAAGGGGAAGCCATTGCCTGAGCACTCTCACACCATTCAAGGAATCAGCATCTCTGGAGATGTTCAAAAAACATGTGGATGGGGCGCTGAGGGGCAGATTTTAACAGTGAACACCTGTGACTCTGCTACGGGAAACTTAAGAGAGCTTCTAATCCTAATGTGAACCCAGCAGATCACAGGGGGAGACTCAAGTCCCTGCCAGCAAACAAAAGTCTTGATCATTTAGTGATAGACAGTCTAAAGAATATGACAAAACTTGTTTTCGCTTGTGCTGTCAGCATGGCTGGAATCCCAGCTCAGTCTGATAGGAAAAGACTTGTCAGCTCCACTCCCAGTTTTTCTTTGGCTTACCCAAGAAGACCTACTTTCTTTTCCTGCAAACATCCAGGATCATCCAGACTTTCAAAATGCATTTGAATTCAATTAAATGAGCCAGCTCAGGTTGTATGAGACTTCTATTTGTCTGGTCTCTGTTCATTATCTTTGCAGGATTGAAACTATCCCTGCAAAGCTGCCATTAGTGATTTCATGCTTGTCATGAAATCTATTCTTTATTCTTCTTTCTCATAAAAAAATCTTCTTTAAACCAAAGTGCAACTCAGCCAGGACAGCTTTACTTGACTTTTCTCAAACAGCAACCAAGACCTGGCACTCACCAGTGGATGCTTTTCCCACTTCAAGACAATGCCTTCATTTTTCCCAGAGCTTAAATTTTAAAAAAATAAATTAGTTAGAAACCAACATCTTATCCAGAAAAAAAGATGCTCCCTTATTTTCTGACAGAGTAGAGAGGCCTTTGGGGGATCTTGAAAGCATCTACAGCCAGAAGGCATGTGAGAGGTGCAGCAGGAGGACAGTCTTGCAGCAGGAACAGAGCCCGGTGACTTCTCCAGATGACAGAGTCTGGCAGGCAGAGTCAGGAATTATTATGTTTAAAAAACTGTTGTAGCAAGTACGAGGGGAAGCAGGAAACCTTGGAGATATTAGAGTGTGATTTACAAACAAATCTGTTTAAATGGGAGTTTTCATAAGAATTTGTGCCTTTTGCCCTGCACTAAACCCGGAAACATGGTGGCTGTGTATGGGAGAAAGAGCTTGTTCTCTTCCTGTGAGCCCTTCCATTGGTGGAAGACCTACATTTTGTTCTCTTACTGTCTGATATTCCTTCTCCTGCCCTTGCCTGATTTTTTTTTTCCCCCTCTCTCTTCCTGACAACACCACATGTGCAGGGATCAGGGAAGAACATGCCAAGTGCTGAGCTCCTGCTGTGCATGAGCAGCTGCTCTGTGAATCAGGTGGTGCTGGGCTTTCCAGCACGGTCTGGACCTGAGCTGCTCCCAAAAAACCAGCACAGCCAGGCAGGTCATGGTTAACAGTATTCCCATAAATTTGTTACAATGGAAGCACTTATGTGACCTTGATCAGGTCAGAGAATCACAGAATCTGCTGAGTTGGAAGGAACCCACAAGGATCATCGAGTCCAACCCTCGGTCCTGCACAGGACCATCCCCAAGAGCCACACCACATACCTGAGAGGATCATCCAAACATTCCTGGAGCACTGGCAGCCTTGGGGCTGTGCCCACTGCCCTGGGGAGCCTGTTCAGTGCCAACCACCCTCTGAGGGAAGAACCTTTTCCTGAGATCCAACCTGACCCTGGCCTGACACAATTTCAGGCCATTCCCTGGGTCCTGTTCCTGGTCACAGAGCAGAGCTCAGTCTCTGCCCCTCCTGAGGAAGTTAGAACTGCAATGATGTCTCCTGTCAGTCTCCTCCAGCTGAACACACCAAGTGCCCTCAGTGTCCTCACACAACTTCAAATCAAGGCCCTTCTCCATCTTCATTGCCCTCCTTTGGACACTCTCTAATGGCTTCATATCTTCCTTACATAAATAGGTGTGTAAATTTACAGGATTTTCATTCTCACCCATAATACAACATGGAATTTTTTTTCTCTATATCCCTTCTCTGGGGCTGGGAAAGCATTAGGTATACACCTGGGTATTGTGAATTCATTGCCTCCCTAAAAGTCTAAACCTCACACAAACTTCCTTATTTCGTGCTGTAAACCATCCATTAACATCCTCTCCTGATTAAGGGTTTTTTAAAAGCCTTTCTCGCTAATACTTGTCATTTTCCCCTAATACTGTCTTTTTTTTTTTCCCCCGGAAAATTTACAGAAAATCTTGGAAATATTAGTATTTACGATTGAAACCCAAATATACTTAAATTGGATTTTTCACAATAATTTCTGCTCTTCACCCTTCATTAATGACCAGGATCATGACTGTTGTTGTGTGTGGAAGGAGGGTATATAAGATACAGACATAAGGCTGTATTAAAATAACACTTTTTACTGAGAAAAATCAAAGTTCACGGACACATTTACAAATAACAGCACAGATGCTCGTTATCTTCATATCTCTGTCATCCAAGTCACCATTAATTGGCTAAAACTTTGAAGTCATCACTTATGACCACTTCATTTATAGTTCTGAATGACAGGAAAGCGGAGAGTATTGACAGGGCTGACAGTGAGTTTGGGAAGCGGGGGCGTTTCTTGAGAGGAAAGATCAGGAGTCCAATTTTGGTCACTTTAAATTAGAATTTGCATGAAGACATCCAGGACTGGGTGTCACAGAGAGAGTCAAAGGCAAGGCTGAATGAAAGGAGACAAATTGTGAGCGGGGAGGTGGACCTGAGAGTCATTTGTATAAAAATAGACATTGAACTGTCTGCAAGGATAAGCTGCTCAGATACTGACCTCGTTGTCAGGACAAGCAGGAGGTGTGTTGTGGGATGTTCTGCAGAAGAAGGTGAAGAGAGGAAAAGAGGAAAATGAAAACTGAAGGGCAAGAGGAAGAAAAGCAGAAATTTCCAGAGGAGCTCGTGAATCCTGTGGTTTAGGCAAAGAATGAGTAAAAGCTGCTGAAATAGGGCTGAAACAGGGCTGAAACATTGTTTGAATTGCATTGAAAGATTGTTGACAGAACTAGAGAACTGGTCTTCATTTCCCTGAGAAAGGAAATTTTCTCACTGCTCCATTTTAGGATTGTTCTGTCTTGAGCCACTTTGCACCCCATTTCAGATTAACTAACAGGTGAATGTATTGTGCAGTTTTATAATGTGGGAGTAAAAGCTTCAAAGCTTCTGTTGTTCTGGGTGGATTTGATAACTCAGAGATCCCTTGCAGCCTCAGTTATTGCATCACAGATCATCATCATCATCATATAAATACACAATAAGGCTCTTTGAAATATTCAGCAGCTTCTGAGCCATACTTAGAGAGATTTTTGTTGGTTTCTTTGCTTGCTTGTTTGTTTTTTAAAGAAATATGTCTTTCAGTGCAGGAAAAAGTGACATCTGAGTTATATCATACCAAGGTGGGATTAGGAAAGGAGCTTCAATGTACTATCAGAAGATAATCTTTGTTTCCCACTGCAGCAAAAAGGTGAAGGGTGAAGAATTATTCTTGTAATTGTACAGGTAGGGAAATGGGATGAAGAAAGTGAGAAGCTCAAGGTCACATCCAGAGCCTGTGGCAGAGCTGCAAACAGAACCCAGGCTCTTTACTCCAATCAATACATTAATAATGTCAATGACCACCTCACCTCCCTTGCACATTCCCTCAGTGAGGATCTTACTACCTTGTTAAAGAGCTTGTGTGATTAATCAGTGCTGCTGGAAACACCACAGCAGGTGCAATGGTACCATTTCTGCAATTATAGCTCCATTCTCTCTCAAATTAAAGAGGATGAGTGGTGCTGATGGCATTGGGAAGGTGCTCCTTCAGAAGAGCTAAGGTGGGGTTGGGTCATATTTCATGCTCTCTCACCTTTAAACTGTCTTGCCCAGCCCTAGGAAAGTCAGAGAGCAGGTGATGTATTTCTGATTGCTGCCTCTTGGCTTTGCAAAATAACTCCTGAAGCCAGTTTAGAATTGTTACAGGAGCATCACTTACAGTGGAGGTGCTGCCAGCACGGCCGAAGGAGAGCAGATATGATAACAAATGATTCCACAGCATCTGTTTTGCACTGCTTCCAGTTTAACAGGAGAGAAAAACTAATGAGTTGACAGATCTGCTGCTGAGCAGAAGTTATTGGTAAGTTTGAATTCACAGCCCTCGGTTCTTTTTACGGTTGTTTTATATCAAGTCTCATTTTTGACTCCCTGAGTCAGAAGAGCCTCACTCCCTGTGTGGCACTGAGAGAGAACTGTACAGTTACACCTCAGCAATGTCAGGGCAGGGGTGCGTAATTCTCATGCATTATCACATTATTTTTTGCTATCAGTTCAAGGAAATGGACACTTGATTCATCTTCTCCCATATATTGATTCCATCCTCCTTTTAATTTAGCACTGCAGCAGGCTATTAGCCTCCATTCACATTTACAATAAGATAATAGAACCTGATAGCTGTTCTCCCAATCCATTATGGATGGGGGATAAAATAGTTTTGTTTCTGTGTGTAAGGATCTATTGACTCACTCTCCTTTGCTGCATTTATAGCAGTTGCTCTCTCCAGTACTGTATGTCTTAATAGGTGGGGTATTGATAAGACTTCCCTCTGAAGAGCAGAGATAAAGGTTTCTTGGTCTGAAAAGGAGCCCAGCTCATTGCTTGGAGCTTCTTTTGTCTGTATTAAGTCTCTTGGAAAACAAACCCCACTCTCTCCTCACAGTTAATCATTCTTTTACAGTTCTCAGGCTGCAAACCTGAGGAAGTTTTCTGCTGGCAGGATCCCTCAGTCCATCAGCACCCAGGGATCTTCCAGATGGGCCTTCAGCCACATCACCCCCACTCCAGCTCCAGCACAGCTCATTCTGAGCAACAGATCCTTGATCGGACCATCCAGACCAACCTGTGGACGTGAGAACTGCCCTTTTATTTGGTTTCTGTGTCGGTGTCAGCCTGCCTGGTCTCACCCAACACACGACTGCTGCCTCAGGATTCTGTGAGTTCTCAAAGTCATAGAATCCCAGAATGGTTTGGTTTGGAAGGGGACTTCAGGTTCATCTTATTCCAACCCCCCAGCCAAAGGGCAGGGGCACCATCCACTATCCCAGGTTGCTCTAAACCCTGTCCAACCTCACTTCCAGGGATGGGGCAGCCACAGCTTCTCTGGGCAACATTTAAATTCCTGGGCAGGTACTCAAGAACCCTTTTCTTTCATTCAGAAACCAGTGATGTTCTTTTAATTCTTATTTTGAGATGGTCTTTTAAAGAATAGATACTGCTGCCACTACAAGTCCTTGTGGGGTAGAGAGGTGGTTTCACTGCTATTTAAAAGCAGGAGGGTGGAAAAGAGAAGAAAATGTCAGAGATTTTGCTAAAAGAGTTTGAAACGGGATATATTTTGCCATGATACCTGCAGAATTGGTGGCTGTCCCTCCATCTCAGCCTGTGTGGGAGCCCTGTGGGGTGGTCAGGAGTGTTGCAAGAGAAAAAGGGGGTGGATGCATTTCAGTTCTGCAGCTTCACCCAGGCCTGCATCTGACAGGAGCTTGAATATGGTCCTGGGTCTATGTTGGCCCTTTTGTGCTCAATCACCAAAAATACACAAAGCCAGGAACAAACATTATTTTCCGTTCTCTCCTATGCCTAACCATAAACCAACAGTTAATTTGCAAAGTGTAAAAGCAAGATCTACACAGTGGAAATCCTTAAAAAAAATTCTTGCCCCAGACCTGCCTTTCAGACCTGTAACAGACTTGCAAGGGCCCATTTCCTATTTATTTCTCTTTATATTTCTCATACAGAGTGAAGTAAATCAAAGATTAATAATATTTTGTTGTGGCTAGAAAAACCAAAAAGTTTTGTTCTGTGCAAGAATACACTTTTTTCTTTAAAAAAAAAATAATTAATATAATGTTTTCAAAAGCCATGGTTCTAATTGTTCCTGCCATGAAAAAGGTGCAGAATTAAATTAATACATAAGAGACTTGTTTCCTTCTGCAGTAACTACTCCTGTTCTTTGAAAGGCTGTCCTTTTTTTTTTTTTTTTTAGTTCCTTATCTGAAAAGGTTTCCCATGTCTTCATGCAAGCAGTTGTCATGCTTTAGAAAAATCACAAGCAGCAAAAAGTCAGAATTGTCAGTTCAGAAGACACTGCTTTTTCCACTGGGTAAAACTGAGAAAGCAACGCTGGCAAACGATCTTTAGGAAAGGGGAAAAAAAAAAACCCCGATGGAAACAGCAGTGGAATGAAGATAAAAAGGGTTGCAGGCTTTATTCTCATTGAAGGTTGGCAACAGGAAAGCTGTTGGAGTAGAAGAAGAATATCTGATAGGTCATCTGTTGTGTAATGAAGAATAGAAGACAGGAGACAAGCTAGGAGAAGCAAGGTGAGTCCAAACCTCAGAGGAATGGAGGATCTTATGAGAGAAACATGAAAGCAATACATTTATAAACTGACCAAATTTAATTTACTATCAATGAGCCTTGTAAGACTGTGAGCTGACAAAACCCATTTGTAATGTTGTGGGTGAGGCTGAAGTCATACATTTTTCTCCTGTGGAATCATTTTATTATGTATTCGTTTCTTTTTTTCTTTTTTTTTTTGGTGCAGGTTTTCTGATTAAAAATTACTACTAAGATGTCAAATATTGCCTCGTCCTCTGATATCTGGGCTTAGTTACCCCATAGCTGATCTTGCCTCTCCAGCTTCTTTAGTCACAATAAAACATGTTTTGGAAGGGCCAACAAAAGCAGATAAATATGTTGACATTTAATATGCACAATTTTCTGCAAAATGTCTGTATTTTTCTGCTCTGGATGTTCCTGGAGAGACCCTGGAGGTGTCAGGATGTTTTGTGGCAATATTTTAACTGCTCAGCCTCGTGATCGATGAGCGTCACAGCAAAGGCATTTGTGATTTCAGGGGAGAAGTCAGGAAATGCTCTGCACGAGGTTGTGGATGCTTTTCCTGGAATTTGTGACACACTGAGAGACGTGAAAACTGGGTGCTTTATGCTGGCAAAAGGTTAAGATGGGACGTGATAAGAGCAGATTGACACTGGATTAAAAATGCTTTGAGTACCAAAATCTGCAGGCCAGGAAGAGCCTTCCTTTGCTGTGCTGAGAGAGAGGAAATGGATTCTAAATTGTTTTTCAATCTCAGAGGTGGGCACTACATGTCAGTGTGTTTCTGAGATCATTTTTACAGGTCTGGCAGGAGTGTGACAGGCTGAGAGAACTGGGGTGTTCAGCCTGGAGAATAGAAGGCTCTGGGGAAACCTTAGAACACCTTCAAGTGCCTAAAGGGGCTCCAAGAGAGCTGGAGGGGGACTTTGGACAAGGCCCTGGAGGGACAGGACAGGAGTGGATGGATTTAAGTTGGAAGAGTGTCAATTTAGATTGGATAATGTGAAGGAATTCTTTCCTGTGAGGGTGGGGAGGCCCTGGCACAGGTTGCTCAGAGAAGCCGTGGCTGCCCCATCCCTGGAAGTGTCCAAGGCCAGGTTGGACGGGGCTTGGAGCAACCTGGGCTAGTGGAAGGTGTC
>JAWMRA010000162.1:34701241-34712735 GCA_035584735.1 Pseudotriccus pelzelni
TGTCCAAGGCCAGGTTGGACGGGGCTTGGAGCAACCTGGGCTAGTGGAAGGTGTCCCTGCCCATGGCAGGGGGTGAAACAGGTTTAGCTTTAAGGTTCCTTCCAACCCAAGCCAGTCTGTGAGTCTGTGCATCTTTGCTGTTCACGAATGGAGCTGTTTGCAGTGGGAGAAGATGCAGTATTTTGTGATTATGAGGTTTAGTTCAGGAGGAGGAAGAAATCACCATGTCCCACCAGGTTCTGAGCTCTGTAGGCATGGGATTCAGCAGCAGGGCTTCTCTCCAGTCTTCCACACCATGGAAAGGAGTGGGTTTGCTCTGTGCTTCCATGGATCTCAACATTTCTTCTCAGGAAAAATGGGTGGAGACAGTGGAAGAGAGGGGAAAGCTTCCTATTACAGACAACAACAGGCTTTGGAGAACTGTGGCTGGTTTTAACCCTGACTCAAAGGGTCAGATCTGCAGTAGGAGAAATCCTTCCTCCTCAGCTGTGAAAAAAATGGCTAGAAAGTGTGGGATTAATTTCATGGAGGGACTGAACTGGAGGGTTGAGTACCTTTGGCACCAAAGGTCAGCCCACAGAGATGCAACCTGGGAGACACCAGAGCAAAACACCAGTTGACTTCTACATCCTGTAATATGGAAAAATGTCCATTTTGAGATGTCATAGTGGCTTAGTAAACCAAAAAGTAAGAATGAGTCAAAATGAGCATTGTAACCCTGTTTTACCATTGGAATTCCTTGCCAGAATAGTTTCTCAACTCATTATAAGAAGCTCTGTGTATAAACACTAATTTTATTTCATCTTGTTTTACAAATCTAATAGAAAAAAAAATCAACTAAATTAGGCTAAACCACTTGATTCTGCTACACGTTTTTAAATACTGTAAAGTAAGAAGATTATGTTACCCCCTTCCCCATAAATCAGGATTAAACTTGCTTTTTCAGGTTTTTGTGCCAACAAAATCCCTAGTTTGCTGAGCTCAAACTCTCTAATCTGGAGCCAGAGGCCAGAAGAGGAGACGCACTTCGGAAATGGCAACGACTGCTGGATGTTTTTGGGAGAATTAGGACATTTTTCCTAAAGTATCTGCACTTTTCCTCCTGCCATGGGAAGAGTAAGTTTTTTATCTTTGTAACCACTTTGTTTTCTCAGTGTGGTCCTTGTTCCTCACACACTTGTATTAGAATTGGAAAATTTCACCTGCAGCACATCGTGCATCTATTAAAATCTGTGCCAACCTCCTCATATTATTTTTAAGAGAATGTGAGTTTTCCTTCGTCAAATTCCGATGGGCAATGAATTAAAAATGACAACTCTATATACAGCGAAAACAAGAAAATAAAATATACAAAACATTGCTAATGATGAGTTCTTGAAAAATTTACCAGACACATGGTACCCAGGGAGCTAAACTCATTAGCAGAAAGTGATAGGAGAGCTGAGATACTCCTGGATGAGGCTCAGGCGCAACATATTCAAATGAAATCTCTTTAGTAAAATAGTTTTGTTTCTCTCCCTGAAATATTTGGCAAGAGCTTGTCTTCCTTTAAAAAAAACCACAGGTATCTGGGAGGTTACAGCCTCTTGTTAATCAGCTGTCCCGATGTTTACATGCTCAGGAGCTCTCGCCTCCCTTGGGAAGGCGAACAAGTTCCTAACGATGGGCTGGAGACTTTCCCAGTGATGGGCCAGAGATTTTCCTGGTTTTATCAGGAGGGGCCTGGTGTCCTACTCGGCCACAGCCCACCCTTAGTCCCTGGGTGACCCTTCATATCACCCTCTCGCCCCACCAGAGCCAAAGGTGAGTTACAGACCTGGCTGTGCCTCAAAGTGACACAAGCTCTCTCTAAAGTGCCAAGCACAGCATCAGCACTAATAAATTGTAATAACTGATGATACAATAAATAATAATTTGGGTGACCTCACTCCTGACATTCTGTGTGTTGGATGACAGCACAGCCCGAGCCATTAACTCCGTGTAGCACTTGAATGCTGACACCTTCTAGAAACAGACAATTGTTTCACACCTCATTTGCAAACTAAAGGAGATATGGAATGAATTAAACTTCCTGCAAACACTCAGGAGGTTTACAAAGAGTCCTATCTCTAAGTCTACTGTACTATTTGCATAAAAGAATTCAGTATCAATGTAATTATTAATGATAATTCTAAAGTAGTTGTGCTGCTTCAGGATTTTTCAGATTAAGAATGTAATGAATTAGTAATAAAATCCTAACACAAATTTATTCCTAAATACAATTTCCTTTCTGGCTGTGAATCTCCTTGTATTTATTATAAAAGATGTACTTGTTGGAACAGCTTTTCTCTGTCGGCGTGGTTTAAAGATGCATGTCTTCCACAAAGTCAAATTTCTATTAGCAGCTACTTTGGAAGCAGCCTGGCTCTTCTTTGGGCAGCAGGAGGATGTGACTGATATGTCCTTCCCTGCCTTAATGGCAAACGTCTTCAAGGCATCCACCTCATCCTACGTGTGACACCGGCGGCACAGAGGAGGGCAAGGACTTGGAGAACTGGAAGTAAGACCGTTGGCATCCTGGCCTGGATCAGGAATAGTGTGGGCAGCAGGGCCAGGGAAGTGATTCTGTCCCTGTTCTCAGCACTGGTGAGGCCACCCCTGCAGTGCTGTGTCCAGTTCTGGGTCCCTCAGTTCAGGAAGGATATTGAGGTGCTGGAGCAGGTCCAGAGAAGAGCAGCGAGGCTGGGGAAGGGACTGGAGCACAAGTCCTGTGAGGAGAGGCTGAGGGAGCTGGAGTTGTTTAGCCTGGAAAAGAGAAGGCTCAGAGGTGACCTTGTCACTCTCTACAACTACATGAGAGGAGGTTGTAGCCAGGTGAGGGTTGGTCTCTTCTCCCAGGAACCAGTGGTAGGACAAAAGGGCATGGTCTTAAGCTGTGCCAGGAGAGGTTTAGGTTGGACATTTACAGAGAAATTGACTGGGCATTGGAATGGGCTGCCCAGGGAGGTGGTGGAGTCACTGTCCTGGAGGTATTCAAGAAGAGACCAGCTGTGGCACTCAGTGCTGTGGTTTGGTTGGCAAGGTTGTGTTGGGTCATGGGTTGGACTCGATGATCTCAGAGGTCTTTCCGAACCTTGTTGATTCTGTGATTCTGTAACTTGAGCTGCTGCTCTCCCCATGAGCCTGCAGCAAGACCCAGCCTAAAAGCCATGCCTAAGTGAGAAAGTCAGGCCTGTCTGCTCTGTATTCTGTGCAGGCTGCCTCCATGCTCCTGATGGAAATCCTCCACCTTCTGAACTGCCTGTGATCACCCCCTTAATCGTTAACACGCACCTTCGATTTGCTCCCTGTTCGTGCCATTAACTCTGTGTGGTGCTGCACATCTGCAGACCAGGGAGTCATTAGGAGAGATAAGATGAGTCCCAGATGTTGAGAAGACATGGTAGCATTTTGTGGATTACCACTGGGACAAATAAACCCCAAAGTTTCAGCACTTATTTGGCAGTGAGTTCATTTTGTTACGTGGGGGTGGCGACAGATTTTAATTTATTTTTTTTTTTTTCAAAGCCCAGCTCTTGAAATTGTTTTCTCTTGGAATAATCTTGAAATAATTTTCATCTGGGGGAGATTGAAGTCTAGTTGCAAAGTAAGAAATCCTGCCATTTTCTCTTCTCATCTTTTCTCCTGTCTCTCCTCGAATTATCCCCTGTGCCTGGGCTACTGCTACAAATTTAGGTACAATTATAGCACTTTCTGAGTTGCCAGTTATGGTGAAAGATGCGTTTTTCCAGAAAACTGTAGAGCTTTGTCATCAGTTCTAGACCAGGTTACAATTTTCTGTTGATAATTTTGACAATTTTTTTCTGTTTTGATGTTCTGTAAGATTAGAAATAGCAAAATTTGGTGAATCCAGAAGTGCGGGAATATCTGGATGTTGTTTTTATTCAGAACAGAGTTCTGTTTCCCTATTTAATATCCAGATATGAATATATCTTCCTGGTTTGATCTGGCCCTAAGCTCTGGTTTCCCACCTTTCCAGTGGATGTGATCACTTCATATCCTCTAGTCCTCAGCAGGAACCAACCATTAAGCCCCAATCCTTCCAGGGAAGTTGATGGAGCTGAAATTTTCCATAATCTAAAGAAAAATCCCTGTGTATTATCTCTCCACTTTTGGCACCCTACCCTGGGCTAATTCCTGGTTCCAAAGGAAAAGCTCGACCCCGTGTCCCCATCCCAGTGACCCACCAGGTGACAACAACCCACCGTGGAAACACCTCCACCTCTGCCAGGGATCAATCCATTACCATCTTCCTGCTGCAGGAAGGCACTTAAATGGGTAAAACATTGCTAAAATATTGATTCCTTGGCATGCTAAAAATCCCGGAGGAAGAAGCACTCTTGTCCTGGAACGCTCCCAGAGAAATTTTGCCCTGACAGGAATGTTTAATGGCATTACCATGAAAAAGAATTGCTGTTTGCTGAAAATGAAGATATGCTCTTATTCCATGCTCAGCTTCGGCCTCCAGAGAACTAATTTGCCCAGACATCCTTCCTCTTGTATTTAAGAGCACTGGAGCTCACACTTTGCATCCAAATCCTGATTTGTGGCAATGATGGCTCCGGTAAAATTTTCATCCCTGAATGTATTTTTCTGAGTGATCCAGTTTTCTGTTCAGATTATGTTAGAATATTTAATACGAATAACAGTGGATTCCTGTTTGTTTCAAGCTACACAGGAGCTCTGGAAAAGCGGACTTGCTTGCTCTCTACCTCCAGCAGTGAGAGCTACTGGATGTGGTACATCCTAAGCACAGGTACCAGAGTTTGCTCTGACAAAGTGCTGGATTTTAGGTCTAGAACTGAAAGGTTAATTGTCTTTAAAATGCTTTGCACATGGGCAGAGCTGCAAGCCCAAGTGCTTATTTGACTTCCCTTTCAAGCTGGAGTGCGTGGAAAATCAAAATGCCCGAATTATTTCAGATTTGAGGCTGTAAATACCTTGTTACCAGTAATTTCATGGAGGAAACACTCTTGGAGCAGGTTTAATTTACACCACAAAGAGTGGAAAAGCCAGATTAGTGGCTAATTTCATTCTAGCAGTGCTTCAAAATTTATAATTCCTTTGAAATGCTGTTTTAAGAGCAACAACAAAAGAATCCCGTGTTTTCTCGTGGTGTGGGATCCCCACTGGCAGCAGCTCCAGGTCATTTGGGGTCTACACCCATCACAAACCTCAACAGAAAACCTTAAGGGAAATTCCTGGTTGGATGCAGCATTCACTCCTAGATGTGGAAAAGTGTGACAGTTCAGACAAAAATCATATGAATGTTTCAGATCTGGAAAAAGAAATTTTCATATTTGTCATAGAAATAAGTAAGTTTTATAAGCTCCTGGAATTTTACTTCATTAAAAGGTAGGTACTAAGATGAACTTGGATTTCCTTTAGGAAGTACTAAAACCAAAAAAATCTGGCAAAATACTGTGGTGTTTGGTCAATGATTAGGTAAAAGCTGTGTTGAGAAGTAACATTGCAGGACCCTTTGGTGACAGATACCCAGGATTTGAGTTTCTAGTAAGGAAGGAACAACCATCTCAGGACAGGACAAGAGGAAATGGCCTCAAGGGCCCCTCACACCAGGGGAGGTTGAAGGTGGATATCAGGAAAAATTTCTTCACGGAAAAGTTTGTCCAGCCCTGGCACAGCTGCCCAGGGCAGTGGTGGAGTCCCCATCCCTGGAGGGATTTGGCACCTGGGGATGTGGCACATATGCCACATATGGACGTGGCACTTGGGGACGTGGTTTTATGGAGGCTTTGGCAGTGCTGAGGAATTAGACTTGATGGTCTTGGAGGGCTTTTCCATCCTAAACCATTCCCTGGTTCTGTGAAGACCCCGATAAGCATCTGTCACTTCTCTGAACTGTCCCCCCAAGGGACATGGGAAGAAAAGGAATATCTGACATTTCTTCCTGGGATGCCTCACAAGAGCCCTGGCACTCCTCCCCACTGCCCTGCAACCTTGGGAGACATCCTGGAGGAGACTGGGAATGCCTCAAAATCTGTGAGAAATTAATTTTCCTGTATCAAGGCGAGGGCAGGAAATGTTTTGCCACCCAGCTCTGGGCTCTGGGACAGCAAATGACAATGTGGGGTCATCTGTTATGTCATTATTTAAGTTGAGCTCTGGGGAAACCGTGAAGGAGCAAATCATTCTTTATAAATTTGAATTTTAGTGTATATTTTCTCAACTAATGAACTCTTCAAAAATCTCACTGTGAAATGTGCTGCAAGTTTATTATTTGAAAACCAGTTTATTTTTTAAAATTGAGGTTTTTGCATCATGGAAAGCAGTTCTTAGCCTGCCCCAGCTGCCTCAGGAAGGCATTTTGGTTCAGCTCTGCTCTTGTGAGTTTCCATGGTCATCTCCAGCCACTGAACCCAGTGATGCTTCAGGGTAGGGATGATTTAGGGATTGCCACTGCCGTGTGCTGAACATTCCTGCATGTCCCTGGACAGGCTTTTCCCCATCCTCTCTCCTGTGTCTGGTACCTCCTCAGTGGCTCATCCACGCCAGGCCTGGTTTGGAGTTGAATCGTGACCCTACAAATATTAAATCACTGTGTTCTGTAGGAACAATGTGGAGTGTTGGATCTTAACTCCATGCTGATTGTTTGCAGATGTTGGGGTTGTCCTGAAGAAACAGTGTCTTGCCTCATCCTAAAAAATGCTCACCCTCTTCACCAGCACTTTAAACTGTGACCTGTGGCAGTTCTGTGGCACCACATGCCTCCCCCTCCAACTGATATTTATTAATGTATTTATTCATGCTAATGTAGAGTGAGAATTAAGGTGTTTACCACCTGAAATTCTCCATTTTCCAGCCTGCAGAATGCATTCCTGCTTCTGCCAGTTGTGAAACTTCTCTGTTTATCAGTGTGTTGCTTCACCTTTTGTTCTGAGCAGTTGTTCCACTCACAGAATAGCTCCATTATCCTCACATTTGCCTGTTTGCTGTAATGAAGACAACTGGATTCCTAATAGTCTATTAAATGGTCTATTAAATAATGGAGCTGCTGGAGGTACCCTGGTAATACTGTACAGAGTGGCAGGGTAATAACTCTGTGATTCAGATGCTGCCTGGATTTCTCTCACAGCTGTTTGAAATGTTTTCTGGAGAGTTTTCATAAATCTTTCTACTTCTCAGCTGGCCTGTGGCCAGGAGGGATCCACTTGTTTTACTAGAACCTGAGATATTCAGCAGATGGGGCAGGTTCCCAGCTGCTGGAACTGTTAATCCACGATGCAGAAGACAGGCAGGCAGGACTGGCCACCTGCCTGAAGCTAAAAAAACCACAGAAGGTATAAATCTGGATTAATTCAGTGAAAAAAAGGTGTGTATTTACATTTCTGGAGCAGAACTGCTCTAATGGTGCACTGATCTATACGGGCAGCTGTTTATATTTTAGTTTCAAACCAAACTGGATCTCCATGTTTCAGGTGCCTCCAAAAGCTTCTGACCATCTCAGTGTTTCTAAGGTTTTATCTTCCAACACAGAAGTGATGAGGTTTTGTAAGGTCTTAATTGATTCATAGACTGTGTAAATGATTTGCTCATGTTGAAGCAGAGCCTGAAAAATATGGTTCTTGAGTCAGACTCCACTATTTGAAGATCAAGACATAACTTCCCTTGAAGAACTTTATCCCAAAAGTCACACTACTGGTCCTGCTGAGATCACAGTTTTAAGATGCTGCTGAATTGGGGATTAACTCCCTACCTTGCCTGTTGGGCATCACTGTGGTCCTGATGTCTACTCCATTAAAATGATTTGAAACTTTTTCCTTTTTTAGTTCCACAAAGAGAATAGTTTGTCTTTTCCCTCTGTTCTTCAGCTTTTCTCCCCCAGCTCTGAAATATTGCACTTACACCCCAATGTGTGCATGATTACTCCAAATCTTTACCATGACACAGCACCATAGGAAGTCTGTGCAATGAAATGTCCCATCAAAGTATAAGTAGGTGTGCACTAAGAACGCTTCAAGTGCAACAACAACAACCACAAAGGCAACTTTCCGTCCAGTGTTTGTGTTGGTAAGAGATTTTATCGGTGTGACTGTGGTTTATATCACTAACACTTAACCAGTTGTTATGTTCTCTGCCCTTTGAACCGAGGAGGAGGGAGTGCTGCTGCTTTGGTCATATTTTGGTTCATTTAAAACTCCACTGGATTCTGTCTTTCTGTCTTACAGACTTTCTGGACTCAGAGCTGCTCAGAAGCCCCCAGCACTCGCAGGGTAAGAACTTGTTTCCATCCTGGTTTTGGCTTGCTGTGAGTGATTGTCCTCCTGAGGGCTGGAACGAGATGACTAACATCTCTTCCAACCCAAACTGTTCTATGATTCCAGGATTCTGGGATTGTGGGGAGAAGGAATGATAGGGGTGTCTTCTCCATGTTTGGATGGTCTGACAGCATAGTTCCCTTTTGCCATCAGCTTTTATTCTGTGTATATTCTGTATGTTTTATTTTATATATTTATATTTCTCTTGTATTCAACAGAAAAGTTGAATCCAGGACAGGCACGAAATTTCTTTTATAGTTGAACCACCTGTCAATGTTTGCACTCATGAGTCTCATTTCTGTGGTTCTCCTCAGCCAGGAACTCTGGGTGACTGGAAAAACTAAGACCCTGTGAATGACCTTCCACCCTCCACATTTTTTACAGTCCTTACTCCTGCCTTCATTATAATTTTCCTTGTTATCTGAAAATCAGTGTACCTTGCAAAACTTTCATGTTGCTTTCTTTTCCTTTCACTTGTCCTAAGAAATTATTAGATATTTCTCTGAGGTCTCTGCACACTGAGATTTTTGTTTGTGCTTTGTGTTGGTGCCTCAACACTTTGTTTTAATGCTTTTGCAGTGCCATCTCATAAATTCCATTTATTCTGCAGGATGCTTTTTTTTTTTCTTTTTGTACATTCGAAACTTCCTGGTGAACTTAAAATTCAAACTGCTGTGGACTCAAGGGATGAGAGACCTTCAAAAGCATTTCAGTTCTGTCCTGTCCTGGGAGTGCATTAAACTGCTAATGGAGATGAGTCCTGAGAGTACAGAGGCTCAAAAATGAAAATCTTGGAGTTCATGTCTTCAGAGCTGAGGTCAACACTTCTTCTCTTGCTGACTGCACATAAACCCAGCACTGTCCCCTCCTCAGTGCTGTGGCTCACACTGAGTTTTGGTTTGAAGTTGTGACATCACCCATCTGATGGCAACTTTACAGTTATGCATTTTGAGTATTGTACCTGCAAAAAAAGTGTAGTCAGAGGATGAGGTCTGTGTTAGGAGCCAGGAAAGGATTTTGTTCTGTGGTTATTATCTAATGGCACTAAACTCTGAAAAAAATCTTGTCTTTATTTATATTGGTTACCTGCAATTTGTTTGCAGCACTATTTCAGCTGGAAATCACGTTTCCCTGGGTTGTCAACCATATAAAACCATCCTATGGATCTCAACTGCAGTTATTCTGCTTTCTTCCTAGCTGGGAAAGAATTATTTGGCCTGATTGGATGCAGCTGGTGCAGCTCTAGGAAAGGGTGAAAAACTCTTTCGAAAGACTCTTCAAGATGGTTTTGATAAATTCAAAGTTTGAGAGTTTTTATTTGCTTTCCATTAAAAAGCTATAAAAGAGACAACTGTTCATATGTTGCAGGAGGAATGTCTTTACCCTGTTGAGAGATGGCAGATGGAAAGGCAGGGATTTTATGTTGCAACGATAGCTGGCATGTTGTACATGTTAATGTCCTGCTTCCCATCTTCAACAAATCTCTAAATTTTGGGATGAGACAGTGGGAAGATTACAACCTGTTTCATGATGTGTGTTCGTGGTTGCTCTGTGTGTGTGAGACAACGTTTCCCAGACTCTTCCGTGCATTATTTTTCCTCACGGTTTGGAGAGGAAAAAGCATTGGGCTTCCAGTTTGGCTCATTTGTGGTTGCATTCCTGGTCACGGGTGGTGTTTTGAGCTGGTGGTGTCAGTGGCTCCCGTGTCCTCCAGTGTTTGGGGCTGTGTGGTGGGTGCTCAGAGAGCTCTGCTGGGGAGTTGTTTGTTTTCCCCCCTCCCTGACCCACAGAAGCTGCTCGTGGCTGCTGGAGGGTTTTCTCCACTGGTTGCTCTCGAGGCCAAAGGCAGTGGACACACTGAAAATAACAGATGTCCTTGTTGCTTGTGCTGACATTCAAAATCTGCCTTTTCTGATGTAACAGATAATTTTTTGTGGCAGCTGAAGAGATGAGATCCGTATTTCCCTGAACATCTCAGATGGATATGAAAGCAATATTTTGCTTTGTCTGATTTATGGGTGTGTGTTGCCATTGCCGGTGGATTATCTGGATTTTTACTTGACATTGTGGAGACTTGTTACAGATGTACATTTATTTCTTTCTCCTCTGTCCCTGCAGAAGATTTGTTCATTCTGGCAGACACCACAAGCTTTTGTTTCGGGTTGGGAAAAGAACAGAAAGGGTTTGTGCTACTGTTTACATGAGCCACCAGAACTGCATCAACTTTCCTTGGACATGCTTAAGGTTTGCTTCTCTCCTCTAGACCTTGGGATGGAACTTTTATTCCACTTCAGATCACGACACTGGATCAATCCTTCCCTTTCCAGTTTGTCTTGTTTGCACTGCCAACATTTAGTAAAGCTCTGTATACACCTGAATGTTTTTTAACATCAGTTTTAGGTCACGTTTGGCATTAAACACTGTCTAAGAGATGCCCTATAGTTTGTTTTCATTTATTTCTTTGGGCCAGCCTTATTTGTAAGTCTGTTTTTGGCTGCCTCCAAAGTTAGCACAGGGACATCCACCAAGGGAGTGGATCCATATCAGGGGAGGGCTCTCCCATCCTCACCCCACCATTGTGTTCCTGCATCTCTTCCCACTTCTGTGAATTTCAAAAGCAGTGAAATATGGCAGATTTACATCCCAGAGTTGTTTTTTAAGTCACACCACGTGACAGGAGCTGATGCTTTGCTTGCTGCACACTCAGCAGGATTTATGCATTCAAGAGATTCTGGTAAATCCCCAGGTATGGGGGGTCCTGTGCAAAGTCTCTGGACATCTGAGCCTGGACTTGTGTTTGTGGGGGAGGAAAAGGGCTCAGGAGACCTGGGAGAAACGCCGGTCGGTGACTGGATTTGCCACATGCTTCGGGTGTAGCAGTACCTGGGTGTGAGGGATTGACTTCGGTTCAGTAAAGGTTCTGCAGGACCTTGTCCGGGGGATCCTGAGGGCTGGAGCACCTCTCCTGTGAGGACAAGCTGAAAGATTTGAGGTTGTTCAGCCTGGAGAAGAGAAGGCTCCAGAGAGACCTGAGAGCCCCTTCCAGTGCCTAAAGGTGCTCCAGGAGACCTGGAGAGGGACTTGGGACAAGGGCCTAGAAGGACAGGACAAGGGGGAATGGCTTCCCACTGCCAGAGGGCAGGGATAGATGGGATATTGGGAAGGAATTGTTGGCT